>JACTAT010000009.1:1402716-1557716 GCA_014526335.1 Chrysaora quinquecirrha | reverse complement strand
AAATCACATAAATTGTACGTTACGCATGTATCAAAAATTTCCTTGAGTAGTCTCTCTTGAGCTTTACTTACATTCAAGTGTCCTTCTATTATTATTATGATCACTGTATGTGCAGTTAAAATTAAGGAACTATTAAGGAACTTTTTGAACTATAATTGCCTCAAAAGAGGTCCAAAAATAAGGAACTTTTAGAACTAGGCCTTGAGGTAGGTTCCTTATAAAAAAAGCGTGTATGATCGTGTAATTAAATAGCAAAAAAATGCACTCAGAGCGCTAAAATCTATAAACAAATATTCTAAAGCGCTAAAAAGCTTGGGGGTTTAAGACCTAGATTACAGAAAAAACTAGAAACTCTTATTTATGTGTTAAAATAAGTATGAAATGAATACGCTTTTTTGGCTTTTTCATCGAATCTGAATAGTTTGGACGCTATAGGATGGTCTAATTACAAGTGTCAGTTTGTTCGCGAAATGAAGGAGACTTTCAGGTGACTCGCGGGATAAAAATGACATTAAGGTACCCCGAAAGTTTACAGGTAGTGAGATTTTAAATCAGTGATTTCCTCTTTTAAGGGACTGTAAAGTCCCCAAACAGAGAATTGTCAGATGGAGACAGACAAGGACAACTTGGTGATTTTACTGAGCTGACAAAAAACGTGATATAATAAAGTAAAAACCCTCAAATAAGAACCTTCATTTATTAAGGCTATATATTTACAGCTTAAAACTATATATTTTGGAAGCAATAAATAAGAACCATGTCAGCCTGATATACACAAAGAGGTTCGTAATAAAGGGTTTTCAAGCCACTTGCGTTTAAATGCAATTAGTATGAGTAAATCTATTTAACGGACTCCGAAAATTTGCAATTAGACCAATGGTAAACTTGGCCTGGCCTGTGAAAGCTGCAAAACCTTGAACCATAACCTTGTTTTCTGTCCGTTGCTTCAGAACTTATGTGAAGAACCTGATTTCGGTAAACACCTCTTTACATTACACAGGCTGTGTCCAAAAATTAGGTTCTCATATGCGGGTTTTTACTGTATGCTGATATGAACAAAGCGAAAATACGTCATTGTCACATGACCATGAACACTACAACACTCCCCTTGTTGTATATTAAAGTCCATGAAAGAAAAGTAAATATCTTTGGGTTTACCATTTCATGACAAACGAGCCTTTCTCCCACGCTCTGGGCTCAGCTGAGTTTGCTCAACAGCATTGATCATCTCTGCTTTTACCGCTCCCATCATCCGAAGGTCCTTGTAAAATCTCCCGTGAGGATGTATACGACTGTTTCCCGTATTTTCTCGAATAGAAGCCGCACCAAATAGAAGCAGCACTAACCTAGGAAGGTGGTAATTAACGCGAACGGGAAAAGTTCGCATTTATTAATTAAAGGTACCCATTAGCCATGTTTGAAGAATGAGATCAGCTCAGATCAGCCTGAGATCAGCCTATTAGCTTGCAGCTTGCAACAAATAGTGTGGAACAATCACCACATTTGTTCCCTGTGATTCAAGCTGTTTGAGGCTTTGTTCATGCTTTCCCCACAATCGTCATTGATCCTCATTTAGTTTCAACTGGTTCTCGCCTATTTGCGGTAATTTCCCTTTTTCTAAGCTGTTCCTTCATCTTTTTCAGTGAATCCCTGTTTGTTCCACCTTATCACCTCTGATTCCCACGTATTCCCACCGATTTCTACTTCCTCCCATTTGTTCCCTCCGATTCCAAGCTATTCCCACTTTGTTTCATCATGTTACATTGGTTCCCTTCAGTTCCGTATATTCCCACTCATTCCACGAGTTCCCAGCTTAATTGTCTGTTCCAGATTTTAGCGCATGCTGGTTAATACCTTCCTAATGAGTTTAAATTGTGTGCACAGAGAATAGAAATTCCTATCTTTTGTTACAACATTCCTGATTCCTATCTACACACTTTTTTTTTAATAAGAATACCTTATTTTTTGCCGAGCCTCGATTATTCTTAAGCTTATTCGATTTTGAGCCTGAAAATATTCTTAAATTATTCTTAATCATCAATGTTGTAAATTGGCCTGAAGATCAAGAGAAATAAGTCAAATCTTTGTCATGTCATTTGTTATTTTATTAATAAAAAGAGTTACTGTATCAAAGAGTCAGACAGGATGCATGCATTTCATAACAAATACAGTTGCCTGACAATCACACTTATTGTGCAGTGTAAAAAACGCAGAGAAATAAAAATGATCCTCGTCAAGCTTGAGCCTCAGATTATTCTTAAATAATTCTTAAATTTCAGCAATTTTGAGCCTGAATATTCTTATAGACTGTATTCTTATAAAAAAAAAGTGTGTATCTACCTATCTATATATCTATATGTATTTCTTCCGGTTTGCCGAAAATCCCTACAAGATGTTTTCATTCTTCAAACATAAAAATCACATTTAAATTATGCACCGTCATATATTCCATCACATTTCTCAATTCTATTCCAGGCTATGGCAACATTCATCCAAGAACGACATGGGGAAAAGCATTTTGCATTATTTTCGCAACCGTTGGCATTCCTTTCACTGGTGTTGTGCTTGGAAAGATGGGCCTGGGCCTAACCAATTTGATAAAAACCGCTGACGCATTTATCGAGAACCGCATCAAGCAATGTTTCCCCAAAGCATCTCAAAAAGACAACATAAAAAGTCACGTGCGTTCCATTCAACTTGGTTTTGTCGTCATCATGTTTGTTTTGATATTTCTACTCGTCCCTGCTGGCATAATGACAAGAACAGAAAACCAGTGGAAGTTTTTTGACGCCTTTTACTTCTGCTTTGTCAGTCTAAGTACCATCGGACTTGGTGATTTGACGCCGGGGGCCTCAGAGAATGGCATTGAATTCACAGCACAATTTCAATGGAAGACTGTCCAAACCAGTTTGCACCAGGTAAACAATTTATTTTGGCTTTCGTGTTTTCATGAATTGCGTCACTGTGTGACATTAGCGCTAAAAATGTACACGATAGTTACGGTGGGTAGGAATGCAATCCCGATAACTCGAACCGCTTAAAATTCGAGCGTTCGTCACCTCGAAGGGCTCACATCTTTTTCATCAAATCATGTTGTTCTGTGAACACTGATACAAGCAATTTTCAGTAGTGTAATGCTTAGTCTCAAGGGCGAGGAACTTTTTTCTATCCCCGTGATTGCACTTAAAAGCTCGTTGCTCGAAAGTCACTAATGAATTTAGGAAAGAGGAAATGAAAATGTTTGGGGATAATCAGCATTAGATGTCAACGGCGGTACTAGTACTCATGCCTAGACCTACCCTGCACGAGAGTCCGGGCAAACGTGCAAGTTGTATTTGCCAACGCAATTGAATTCGCGCTTGGCACAGGCAAAATTTTTTGTCAAGCAGTCAAAGGCGAAAGGCAAAGACGTCGCTATGCATCGGAAACACGGATACATTAGTTCCGAAAATAATCGGACCCATCTATTTCGGACAAAATATTTTTGGACCCAAAAACTTCGGACGATATTTTACCTATTTCGGACGATTTTCCATTTCGATCTCGGACGACAGAAAAGGCAACACACTAGTTCCGAAAATTTTCGGAACTAGTGAAGTAAAAAAAAATGAGTAGCTATTCTTACGGATGAGAAATAGTATTTCTTATTTTCCTAATTTCTCTCAATTGGCCTACAGTTATCAATGGGAATTGATTTGGACTGTTCTTTGTTTTCACGAAGAAATTATGAAGGAAATTCTGGTAATGATAACTACAACTGAGTTATCTGGTCCCTGGGTCCCTGGTAACTGCAACTGAGCACAAACACATTGAGTTCGATGAATTCCCAATAACTAAGGAAATCGTCTCCCAAATTTGCTTAAAAAGTCCTTATAAACAAAGGACAGAACAGCCGCCATCTTTTGCTAAAGCCTCTGCCCATGATATGCCACTTGTGGCAAATCTATCCTAGTGCTTGCCATTCTAGACTTTCTTTTCTCGTACGAGACGTTTCATGGAATAACATTTACTAAATTTCCTCTCGTTTATTTTCAGTTGTCAGTCATCCTTTATCTGCTTACTGGCCTAGCTGCATTGTCAATCATTCTCGCACTTGTTGGTTCAATTATGAAATCAGCAGCAGAAAAAACATTGAAAGGAGGCACAGACCTGATGTCTGGTGGCAAGGCTATAATGGGGAAGGGGAAAGCAATTAGTCGGAGGGGCAAGACGATTAGCATCATCCATGAGGCAGAAAGCTGCTACTGCCATGAACATTGGAAGGCCGACGTCCATTGATGTTGACGAAGGAGGGAGCAGTTTCAATGAAAGTAGCTCACCGGAGAAAAAACCCATGACAGGGGATCAAGGGACTGAGAACCACGCTTTAGATGAGATAGCACCTGAAAGAGGCAGCTATGAAGCAGAGGTTGATTCCGAACGAGGCAACTACGAAACAGAGGTTGATGGCCATCAAGATTTTGACGCACATATTTGTGATTCGCCAAGCCATGAAATGTCTACATCACAAACAGTATTGTCTCATAGTGTTGTGTTGAATGATAGAATGGGCAGTGGCGGTTACCGAAACCGCGGTCTCAATGATCGGTCTAATAGCCCCGTAGCGAATGCTAATGGCCATAGTATATTTTACGTAGTACCAAAAAGAACTAGTTCAGGGAATCTCCCAACTGCAGAAGGATAGCACTGTGAAGTAGAGGATGAATATGTTGCAATTTTTTCCCAATCTCTAGCTTCAAATTCGTGTCATAGGCCGCTGAAAGAATAGCCTGTATATGGAAAAGGAAGGCACCGCAGACAAACAGGTGGAAGGAAGTTGTGAAGCCCAGAAAGAGATGATTGCTGGACTAACTTCACCGCAAGCGCTTCACTTACTCATTCAGTGGCTTTAATTTAGCATCAAGCAACATATTAATTCACAATGAATGGCATTTCTTTCCAATGGTTCAGAAGCCAGAAGCATACAGAACGCAATTATGGGCTGTATTTCCAATAAAAACCGAGAATGGATTTTAGTTAACTGGAATAGCATCTGTGTCCCTCTCTGCATTGATACGTTTTCAAATGAAAACGCAATGATTTATTTGCGTTTTAACCTCCCGTCTACACGACATCAGTAATTGCGATTGAAAACGCAAACTTTTTTACAAAACGGTTTCCAGAGTGGAATCTTTTAAAAACGCAACTTTTTGAAAACGCGATTTCCCCGTGTTGACACCGAAAACACAAACATATTAAATACGATGCAGCAACGACAATAATTTTCGGTGGTTAATTGGTATTGAATTTCAAAATATAAAGTTGAAGAACCGTGACATCATCGTTTCGGTGTGAATTGAGAATTGTGAAAATGTTTTAAAAACGTTGGTGTAGGCGCAAACATGAATGAAAACGTATCTGTGTGCACGGGGTCTGAGACTAGTAATTCAACATAGCAGAAAAGAAATTGTTATGTAAGAATATCTATGATATGCTTGAAGCAAGGGTATGTAAAATAAATACATTACAAATTGTAGGGAAGCTTTTAGAAGATGTAAATAATTTTAGATAATTCTTGTTATGAGACGATCGATCTAGCGTCCTCTTAGAGGCTAGCAAAAGTATGTATGTCTAGTCTTACAACACTGGCTTTACATGCCCTCGGATCAACACTCCAATCTGTTTTTCTTTAATTCGCTATTTAAGTCTCTGAACATCCAATTTGCCATACGAAAACTTTGACGAATTGACATCACCAGCCTGTCATAACTCCTAGGGGGAGCCTGGGGAACTTAATAGGTTTGAGGTACAGGGCGTGCGATTATTTAGGGGTATTTTTTCTTGAGAGTGCGGAACTATTGTATGTATGAACTATTGGTATAATTTTTAGTATTATATGCAGAATAATGGGTACCATTCTGGAAACATTTTGCAAAATCGAGGCAAGCCTAACATTTGCAAAATGAATATGCAGTCAGAACTGATAACTCTTTTGACTATAAACATGGCTGCCCTTTAAAACAATACATGGTTCTCATCAGATGATTTTTTGTTTTGAAAAATTTTCTTTGCCGCTATTATGAGCATATATTCTTCATGTTTGCAGAATTATGGGTCACAATTTTTGAGACATGTGCGGAAATATGGCTCCAAATTTTGAGCTAAGATGGCACTTTTCCATCCAAAACTAGGCTTATATACCCCCCGAGCATAACTCAACCAGCCATGCCATAATTTCCATTTCCAAATTTAAAACTAACAATGTTCCAATCACGTTTTCCTTTTTTTCATTGGTGGAGTCGATGGCTTCATTTCGGGCCCAGTGAGTGGTGAAACTGCCCGGCCAGGGAGAGTTTTTGCCGCAGAAACAGCTGCGGTGGTTGACGTTCGCTGGGTAGAGCTGACTGCGGATGGTTCTAAAGTTTTCGGTTCTTCTTTTATTTGAACATTTTGGCCAGCAACGTCTTCTGATTTGACACTTGCATTCTCTTCTAAAAAACAAAAAGAAAAAGCGAGAATAGAAAACAGAAGTTTGAAGATGCAACACTTGCATTCTCTTCTAAAAAACAAAAAGAAAAAGCGAGAATAGAAAACAGAAGTTTGAAGATGCAACACTTGCATTCTCTTCAAAAACAAAAGAAAAAGCGAGAATAGAAAACAGAAGTTTGAAGATGCAACACTTGCATTCTCTTCTAAAGACAAAAAGAAAAAGTGAGAATAGAAAACAGAAGTTTGAAGATGCAACACTTGCATTCTCTTCTAAAAAAAAGAAAAAGCGAGAATAGAAAACAGAAGTTTGAAGACGCTTTTAAAATTTACTGTAGTTTGCTAGACTAACTATATTTTGTCGTACTTATCGCTAATTGGTTGAGCAGTTTAACAGCACGCTTTTTTATAAGAACACTTGGCTTCGATTTCAGCCCGCCTGTTTCTATTTTGAAGCGATATTTAACCCACTTATATCACCCCCCCCACACACTTATCCAAACATGCTAAAAATCGTTTTTCGGCAAGGGCTCCAAGCTGGGTGAGCTTTGTTTGCGCGTATCTCAATAAGCTTTGGAGATAGCAAAAGTCAAAAGTGGCCTAAGTAAAAAAAAGAACGAACAAAAAGTATTTAAGTTCCATCTGATCTGCCAATCAATCATTTTTGGAACAAAAATTTCTGACCAAAAGTCAGAAATGGCTACCAGACCAACTCAAGTATATTAACGTCTGCTACATTTTACCCGAAATTAGTGGCGACTCTCTTCACTCTTCATAACGAGCTTGACCTTGGTGGGAATCGAACCCACAACCATAGACTGTGCATCAGTCTCCACTTTGCCATTCAGACCACAACCTTGGCCAAACGATCAAAAATTTTAAATTTGCTGTGTGTGATTGCATGTTTTTATACGTCGCCAAAAGGCTAAAAATTTTGCTTGACAAGCAAATCTCAAATGTTGAACCAACATTGTTTGATCGTTTGGGCAGGGCCTTTATCTGTGTGTTGAGTTTGAATTTGATAGTAAACAAGGTTTTTTAAAAAAGCCTTGCAGTGTAGTCTTAGCTTTTTCCTTGATATCCTTAGTTCTCATTTACATCACATAAATAATAAATGTGTTAAAGAAATAAACTGAAGTTAAAAACAATTACAAATTAATGTTACATTGTTTTAAACAGTGTAGTACCCACCTCCTTGGTTATCTGTCTGCTGCTGCTGTAAAGAAAAACGGTTTTTGATCAAAACACGAAAAATTTAAATATGATAACATCGAAAAGAAAAGAGTTTAACAAAAACACATGTTAATGGTTAAAACTGTTATTAGAAGCTTTTGTTATTGTGATAAGAAATCCACAAGAGAAAGAACAAAACCAGCCAGGTAGACATTAAGAGTTCGTTTTTTCACTTGGACTCTTTAATAATTAGGCCTAATAAAATTGGTCTTCCCGCTGAAGCTATCCCGCAATTTGATTGGAGTTGAAAACACAATGCCAGTTCAGCTTCACGTTTCTTATTGGTGCACTTCAATCCGCATCTAGATATAAATTTTGCCTTACGCACAGGCCAAACGTAACCCATATTTCAGCCAACATTTGTCAACACTCATGTCGTGCGAAATGATGGCAGCGTTTAGCCACCTTGTTGGGAGAGCCAACATCGTGTTGGGTGATGTTGGCTTATATTTCATCAGTGTCAAAAATTCGCCTAACATTTCAGAATGCTGTCTTCGTTTGGCAACCCGTGCCCTAAAATATTGGCTCCATGCACATGTTAATGGTTAAACGCGTATTTGGTAAGACGCTCATCTTTAGCACAGAAAAGAAGCAAAACAGCATTCTCGTTCTTCAAAAAGCAAGCTGCTAAACAACTTTTAATTTTTCGGCATAAAATATACTTGGAAACGAACCCAAATGAGAATTTTCCGACACTAGGCTCTCCAACAAAGACCACATTTTTGATACGAGTGAAATGTGGCCATTTGTCCCAACAAGGGCCAACATGCAAAACGAATTTCGGCGAAATGTTGGGTGTAATGCTGGCTTCGTTTCGGTCTGTTTCTGACGTTTATTCTATGAGGAATATCGGAAGATGTCTCCACTGTTGCTCGCAGTTGTGAAGTTTTGTACAACTCAAAGACAAAAAATATATGCTCAACACACCTGAAGAACTTTGGGTGGAAATTTATTTACAAAGTCTCCAAGAAGTTGGTCAACTCTAAATCTCTGAAACAAGGAACTTGGCTCTTCTTCCTTTTTGATTTCTTCTTTCCCGTCTTCCCGCTATCATTTGCTTGATCTGAAAGTAACAGAAGTATATAATATCACAGCTACGCATTAAGCCGAGGCAGAACCGTCCAACATTTCTTTTATATTTTCTTTGTATTGCTTCTTTGCTTAAATTATTCTATTACTTATAATTGTTGAAAACAGTGACATAATGGTAGGGATTTCCGTCCTGGACAGAAGACTATCTGTTTTTCTTCTTCAAATGCTCTCGACTTCGATATGGGTAACGGTTTTTTTGCATCAATTCAAGAAACAAAATCTTTTCTGTTTTAGCTACTGTTTGCAGTCGGGGCAGTGGATCTGCAAAGGTAAACCTTGCACCAAAGGTAATTTGAAAAGTATTTGAAAGCTTTTAAAATTAAAAATGTACAGTAGTAAATTATAACGAATAAGGTATGAAAATTTGAATTCACAAGTAGGCGACTTCATTCCTGAAGCTTATTCTTGGTTGTGATGATGACATCATCATCAATACCAACATCATCATCAACGTCGTTACCATTATCGTCATCGTGATCATCATCATCGTGATCAACATACAAAAGCCCGTATTACAATGTATGCACACTTTTCATCACAAGAGTGTCTTGATTAGGAACCCACCTGCGTAAGAAACTCGACTACTTGAAAATAAACCCGAGAAACTGTGTGCTTCTGTCTTAAAAAAGCATGTGCATCTATCACTAGCTGTCCCATTTCTTACTGCCAGACATGTTTGTTATCATTGGTGCCGATCTAAACCAAACCCCGATCTAAACATGCATGGGAAGCGAATCGTGGACGTACACGTGCTAACCACACGTACCAAAGTGCCGACGAACAAGCAGATGCGTGATTTTCTGACTCGCATTCCTTGAGTGTCAGCGCTGCACGTCTGCTATGTAAATTTTGTATGAATGATTCAAGAATCGGTTCATTTCAAAATTTTAAAGCGTGTCATTTTTCTTGAATCTCAGCAATGATACGTGAGAATCGAACCAGGGTCTTGCGTGCACTGTAAAACTAATCAACACTAAAATTTATGGACAATGCGATTTTTTGACCTTAAACTACGACCATGATTTTGACCATAAATTATCCCTAAATTGACCATAAATTGACACTAAACGCTCTTTTGTAGAAATTGACAGTTTTTGACCAGAAAATTTAGCGTTCTTGTCCCTAAATCTATTTTTTTTAATCAACGCACCGTTCTTTTGTTTAGCATATGGGGACATTGACCCTAAATTTGCCTGAAATCTTGCGTAGGGGCTTTGACCTTAAATTCGCCCGAAATCTCGTAATCTTGGGTTCTTGACCCTAAATTGTCCCAACTTATAGAATTCTGATCATTCTCTTGGATTTCGATCCTCAACGTGTCCTGGATTTATTTTTCATCCAGTGAAGCTGACTAGTATTAAGTGACAATATAAAGAAGACCATTAGCACTCTGAAAAACTCTTTCTTGTGTAAAAAACTACTAATAAACAAAAATAACAAAGTACAAATAGAAAATAAAAGGATTAACATTTAAAGAAATAAGATCAAATAACTGTAGTTTCTGTTTATTTTTAAAACTGCGTCAGCCATTGGTGTTAGTGGTGTTATCTTTTTTTCAACCAAAGCCTTTCCAACACAGCACACAGCGGTGACTGGCTTGTATTGTAGTATACATTGAATACAAAAGATTCGCGATTCGGAGAGTGCTTTGCTTCTAGGATAAAACAACATGTCCCTACTAACATTCCTCAGCCTAATTTTCAGCTAAGAGAGTCCAAGCAACAACCTAGCCTGAAATAGATTCGGCCATAGGACAACACTTGCTCGAAAACCCAAATTGTGCAAAAAATTACAGCGAGGAGTGTTTTAAAATCATTGGCAAAGCAATACCTTAGGGGTTTTGGAATCTGTCCACATCAAAACCAAAAGGCCGGGTCTGTGTAGGCAGAAAGAGTTCGTGTTCTCACTTGGACTCTTCAATTAATTCTATTGATCTTCCCGCTGTAATTTACAACAAATGTTTGACCGTTTGGCCATGTCCAAAAACATTGCTGTCCAACATTTTGGAATAACGAAGTCATCGCTAATGCGCAAGCACAAACGCCTTGTTACTAAATGTTGCTAGGTGGTGAAATCTTGCAAGTTGTTACATTTTGTCCAAAAATAAGGAATGTTTGACAAGCAATGTTGGAAAGGCGGCCAAACGATCAAACATTGTTTGATAAGCAAAAATAAGCAAAATTTGTGGCGTGATGTTTTTGAAAAAGTTCAAGAGCATTTTTTGCTTTACGCATGCAAAGAATGTTGGACGAGCAATGTTTTTGGATGTGGCCAAACGGTCAAACATTTTGCTTGACAAGCAAATTTCAAATATTGGACCAAAAATGTTCGATCATTTGGCCAGGACCTTAGCAGCATAAAAAAACAGCCATTTCCCTGGCCAAAAGGTCAAACATTGGCTAGGTCTAAAGACATTGTTCGTCCTTTTTCAAATGCATCACCCACAAATTTTGCTTATTTTTGCTTGTCAAGCGATGTTTGATCGTTTTGCCACCTTTCCAGCATTGCTCGTGAAGCATTACTTTTTTTTGACAAACTGCAACAACTTGCAACATTTCACCACCTATCAACATTTCTTAGCAACAAGGCGTTCGTGCTTGTGCATTAGCAATAACATCGTTGTTGGACAGCAATGTTTTTGGACGTGGCCAAACGGTCAAACATTTTGCTTGACAAGCAAATTTAAATGTTGGACCAACAATTTTTGATCGTTTGGCCAGGGCCTAAAGGCTGCGACGTGAAATGCATATCTCATCAAATGAATGACTGATGAATTAGTCAGTAGACAGTTGATATGTTTTTTTCAAACGTTTTCCTCTAAGTAACACATAACTTGCGTCGTCTACAGTGAATTTCTTCGGCCTATTTCTGACATTTTATACTCTGAAGAATTTCAGATGAAAAGTTTAATGTACGTTCGAAATTGTTTCAGCTTTTAATTGCAACTTTTGAATAATGAAACCGTTCTAACAATGTAAAAGTTCTAGTAAGATAACAGGTTATGAGAAACAAGACTTGTTTCTATAACCTGTTATCATAGAGAGCAAATCAGTGTGAAAGAAGTTACCTTCATCAAATGCAAGCTCTAGATTATGCACTGTTGAAAGCTAAAAAAAAGATTAAGGTCCAATTGAAACTATACTGTATATCTCTTTAAGTGTCTTGATTTTCATATCAGAAAGGGGTTGGTGTTTACATTATGCCAGAGCTATCTGATACGAAACGCTCCAAACTCGGATTGATTCAACTCCGTCTTACATATGATATGAAAATCACTCCGCTCCGATAAGTTTTGTAACCCTAATCCTACAGGGGGGTAAGGTTTTCTTGAAACTGGCCTGTTGTCCTATGGATGTTATCTTCTAAACTAACTGACTTTTAGCCTATATCTACAAGCTACCAAATGGTCAAAAAGTTTCAAAAATAGAAACAATAGGCCACGTGACATTGCCTTATTTGGAATACGGTCATACGAAAACCAGATAATATTGCCTTTTCTAACAGTTAATCTTTAAAGAACTGGCTAATTCTTTGCAAGGTGATAGAAAGGTACAGAAATTTCAGGATTTCTATTGGTATTAAAAGGGCGATTTTTGACCTGCTTCGATAGCATGTTTTAAATACGTGATGCAATTTTGACGTCACAATAGAAGTGGGAGACGCCCAATTCATCCACATTTCTTGTAATACACTGGTCAATGTCTGTGCCAAGTTTCATTGCTCTAGCTGTACAGAAAGGCTGTTATTGGAGGGGGTTGGAAGATCAAACAAAGCCCGGTAGGATTAGGGTTAAGTTGTTTTTTAATTCGGGATTTACTATTCAATTTTCATATAACCTTGGCTATCCAGTACAGTGTAAATGGGTATTTACGATACGGAAATGAAGACGCGACGATAACCGTCCGGTCAAGGGAAAGCACTGTATTTGAATGCACAGCAAATACAGAAGTAAAACCATAGAAATGTCAAGATGCTCCGTAATCACCTAAAGCTATTCGGTATAGTGAACGGTGAACGGGGCCTAGGTACAAGGGATTTTGATTTGACACTTGTGAGAGCAGGCTGGAACCGTCAACCAATTGGTCCCTGGTACCAGTTACAAAGTTTGCAAAAATACTGGCAATTTGGGCCTAAACTTCAACCTTAAAACACGTCTGATAGAAAAATGAAAACCTTACTGTTTTCTTTGAGCTAAGCATGTACAAGAGTACTGCTAATGCAGTATCCTTACTGGGTTAGTTACACCCGTTTGTATGACTAACATTTTTTGAGTTTTTAGTACTCTGAGAAGTAAGCAGTAGTAAGGGTTAGATTTTTCTACAAGACCTGTTTATTAAGGTTGAAGTTTAGCTGGTCAATTATGGTAAAATTTTGTGACAGGAAACATTTTACATCAATATTTTTTTTTTGGGGGGGGGGTTTACTATTTTGGCAAACCCAAAAATAACAATAGTTTTGCGAAAACTACAACAAACCACTTTGAGGGTGAGGTTGGTTTAAAAAGGCCTTATGCAACAATTTTTTCTCTTTACTTGTTTTACTTATTGCACTGATCGCAAAACTGCAAACAGAACGAAAATCGGCCGTCTGGAAGCCGTTTAGGCACTCAAAGTTGCGATTTCGCCAACCAAAACTGTGAAAAACTTTGTACTTGTGTGACGTCATAACGAGTACTCGTTGGCAAATGTCCACTGGAGAGTATAGGGGGAAAACGTTTGAAGCTGCATAGCTTCCGACAGAGCCAAAAAATCTTCTCGGAAATAGTCAGTAAGTGAATTTCAATCTTTTGCGCGTCGAATGAGATACTTTGATGTATAACAGTGCTAGGATGGGGGCTATAAATGCTCTTTGAAAATGAGAAGTTTTCGAAATTAAAAAAAGGATATATTACCAATCGGGAGTTTAGGACAGAACCAAGGTCTGGCGACTGGTAAACCACGCCAGCCAAGATGTAATAAGTTGCAAGAAATGTAACTACAGAAAGAAAAATACGATATTAATAAAAAATACCAGTACTCTAAAAGACACGTGCTAGGAATTGTAGAAGAAATCAACAGCTTACTATATTTAAAACCATCTAAAAGACGGTCATTAAACCCAAGGATAGATGTGTTACAATAAAACTAAGTTAAATATTACGACATAACGACCTTGAAAAGTTGCGGTATTTTTTTATGATGAGCTTCAAAGGCAAAAACTCTGATGAAATGTGGGAATAAAAGCAGATCTTTACGCAAAAACGACTGCCGAAAGACGAACGTGATGTGAGCTTCCATGATGACTACACCTGCGAGTTTCCACGATGGGTCTTTTTAAGCAAAAACTCCGATTATGAGTTGTCAGATTCTTTTACGAAAGGCAAGATTAAGTACGACTTCTTCAAGCGACAACACAAACTGCTCTCTGACTAAAGAAAAACCAAGATCACGGAAAGCATGGATACAAACGGTACAAATTACACGAATACAGAATAAAGTTGCGCTAAAAAAGAAGCAGCCTTATATATCTTCGCTATCGCTGTAATGGCAAGTCCAATTTATATTATTATGTTAAAGATACTCATCTATCGTTTAAAGTTGAAACTTCCTCGTCATAAGATCTTACTCAGCCTGACCATATCTGACTGTATTCAAATCATCATCAACGCTTTACTGCGATTCTCAGTTTACTCAGCAACGGTCAGTTCAATCGGCTGTCAAATAATTCGAAAGATTTTACAGTTTACTAGTATTTTAACTGTAATCAGTTCAAGTGGAAGCATTCTTATGCTGTCCTTTGAAAGATATGTGGCTTGCATTCACTGCTTGCGCTTGCACGCTATAATAACAGACAAAGTAGTCGATAGAGGGTTGTGCTGTATATGGATTATCAGCATCCTCTGTGGCTTTCTCGAGAAAACAAGGTACGAGGTCTGTTTGGGACCTGTAGTTTTAACACACTTGAAAACTGACTCCATCATCTACACAATAGTGGTTCTCTCAAGCTCTGTATTGCTTGCAGCCGTCCAAATTCGCTTGTATCTTTTGTCATACACGAAAACAAAAATTCATCCAAGTGGAAATGTTTTTGGAAGAAAAGTTGAGGAAAATGATTTGAGAAAACTCAAATCAAACTAACAATCGTAGCAAGTGCAATAGTTTTATTATACGTCGTATGCATGTGTCCACTGGCCTTCTACCTTATATCCATTGGTTTTGAGAGCAAAAATCCTGACTCAATGGTCAGAATCGTATCAATCATGCTAGTTGTAATTAATGCATTGATGGATCCTTTTGTGTATGGCTTTGGAATGGCAGATACAAGAAAGGCAATAATAACGGAACTTCAAGGAATAAAATCCTTTTTCTTAAACCTGCTACCGACTGCACAGGAATCTTGACTCAGAGAAATGAGCTTGAATTTTTACAATAATTTCATTTGCTTTACAAACAGCGCCCAAACAGTCATAACAAACGTATAAAGTATAACCAGGGTGTAATGTACTGGGGGTATTAATAATGTAAGATATGTACACAGTAAATGATCGAGTATTTCTTAGAATCTTCAAAGTTCATTTCATTTGATGCATGCAATGCAGAAGGAAATGTTGAAATCATGAGTGATATTCGACTCTAGTCTCTTTAAATATCAATGGACCACAATGTTCACTGTCCTGTCTCTCACAAAAGCTTTAACAGCCATGCAGAAAAATTGAGTACTTTTAGCATATACCCTTTCAAAAATATTTCACAGCAGTGAGCCAATTTGCTGCATTAGCAATATTTTATTGTGATTTGCTTAGACGGCTTGAGCACTGCAGACCCTTCTTTCTGCCAATTTTAGGATACGTTATTTGATGTGCATTCTTAATTTACAAATTACAAGTTACACAGCCCAATTAAGGTTAATTATCAAATCAAGTACTTGAATGAAGAGATCAATCGGTCAACCAATAAACCAATGAATCAATCAAACATTAATCAATCAATAAATCAATCAATCAATCAATCAATCAATCAATCAATCAGTCAATCAATTGATCAATCAATCAATCAATCAATCAATCAATCAATCAATCAGTCAATTGATCAATCAATCAGTCAATTGATCAATCAATTGGTCAATCAAATGATCAATCAATCAGTCAATTGATCAATCAATTGGTCAGTCAATTGATCAATCAATCAGTTAATTGATCAATCAATCAGTCAATCAATTGATCAATCAATCAATCAATCAATCAATCAATCAATCAGTCAATTGATCAATCAATCAGTCAATCAATTGATCAATCAATCAATCAATCAATCAATCAATCAATCAGTCAATTGATCAATCAATCAGTCAATCAATTGATCAATCAATCAATCAATCAATCAATCAATCAATCAATCAGTCAATCAATTGATCAATCAATCAATCAATCAATCAATCAATCAATCAGTCAATTGATCAATCAATCAGTCAATTATCAATCAATTGGTCAATCAATTGATCAATCAATCAGTCAATTGATCAATCAATCAGTCAATCAATTGATCAATCAATCAATCAATCAATCAATCAATCAATCAATCAGTCAATTGATCAATCAATCAGTCAATCAATTGATCAATCAATTGATCAATCAATCAATCAATCAATCAATCAATCAATCAGTCAATTGATCAATCAATCAGTCAATCAATGGATCAATCAATCAATCAATCAATCAATCAATCAATCAGTCAATTGATCAATCAATCAGTCAATCAATTGATCAATCAATCAATCAATCAATCAATCAATCAATCCATCAGTCAATCAATTGATCAATCAATCAATCAATCAATCAATCAATCAATCAGTCAATTGATCAATCAATCAGTCAATTGATCAATCAATTGGTCAGTCAATTGATCAATCAATTGGTCAAAAAGTTAATCAATCAATTATTCAGGCAATCAATCAATCATTCATTGATCAATCAATCAGTCAATGAATCAATCAATCAATTATTCCAGACCATCAATCAATCAGTCAATGAATCATTCAGTCAATTATTCCAGGCCATCAATCAATCAGTCAATTGATCAACCAATCAGTTAATTGATCAATCAATCGGTCAAAAAGGTAATCAATCAATTATTGAGGCAATCAATCAATCACTCATTGATCAATCAATCAGTCAATGAGTCAATCAATCAATTATTCCAGACCAACAATCAATCAGTCAATTGATCAACCAATCAATGAGTTAGTGGTAATGATAATGAAAGCTAATTAATACCTATATTATTTTGTGTGTCTTTATGAATAACTTACCTTGTTCTGCTGAATGTCTATATTGCTTTCTAATAACATAAAGGATAGGATCTTGTCCATGAATTAATTCGTATTCAATCCCTGTCATGAACCTAAGAGACGAAATACACTTAATAAAACTGTAGATTTTCTCGGGAATGAGCAACGGGAGTGGGCCTAAATTTGGCTCTTGGACTAAGGCCTGGCCTAAGCCTTCACATTCCTCCTTACTGGCAACTGTTAACTTACTGTAGTTGTGCTGGGTCGATACGCTGCATTTTAACAACCTCGTTGTTGCAAGTTCTGTCATAGAAAGGATTAGTTCTCTGGCAAAAGTAATCCAGGACATTTTCCCCGCTTAGAATCGGAATCCAGGCGCTATCATGCCACGATATCCGCAACTGATTCTCTGTCTGGTTTGCGGCCATTTTATGTTTTCAAGAATCGCGCTCGAATCGAAAGGGCAGGTGATGCCCGTGGTGCCCAGGGGGTCACTCAAGACTTTTGCATTCGGGGACGTCAGTCTAAAAAATATCAAAAAAATTTCGAGTGACCCAATACTATCATTAAGAAATTTCCTTCAGTGACCCTAAAATATCATAAAAATTACTCTATCTTCCTTCATCCACAGATATTTTCTGATCTTTAACCCGAAAATATCATTTTGGCCTTTCTGAAATTGCCAACCCAAAAATATCAGCATTAGGGAAAAAAACTTACCCAAAGATATCGGATTGACGTCCCCGTATGCAAAAAATCTTGAGTGACCCCCATCCCTGGGCAGTAGTGCCCAGCCAGTTGCAGTTCCTGTTCCTCCTACCTTTTAACTCAAAACATGGGTATGACAAAAAGAATACTAGGTATAGAAATAGAGACAAAATTTATGTAGTAATTCTCTGCCAATACCAGCTACTTTCATAATATGACTATAACGTTAAAAATTATTCATTAATCAAAATTCTATTATCATAAATCATCTCCAACATTAATCTTTTTTATGTGGCTGGTTGGTAATTCCACTGCTGCAACTTGTAATGGCCACATGCCCCCTAAAATCCCAGCTTGTATAGAAACCCCTGTAACAACAGCAAGTTCAGGGTCTATTTCAACATTTGGCTGCTTATTAAAGAATTCTCCAATTATTTCTCTTACTTTTGGGATTCTTGTTGACCCACCAACTAAAACAATTTCATCCACATCGTCTCTACTTATTTCCCCTTCTTTTAAAACTCTTTTCACTGGCTCAAGTACTTTTAAAAACAGTTCAGCATTGATTTCATTAAATGTTCTCCTAGTAATGACATGTCTGAATGTAAACTGTGATCCATTATTCAAGAGTGACTCAAATGGGATTTCAATAAATACACTTGATGAATACGTTAGATTTATCTTGATATTTTCAACTTCTGATCTTAGCTTTTGCAAGTCCTTTGTGTTAGTCAAATCAATTTCATATTTCTTGTTTATAACAAGTTTTAGATATTTTAAAAATTTTTGGTTAACATCTTGTCCTCCGAGTCGATTGTTCCCAGCCATTGCCATAGTATAGAACATACCACCTTGAATGCTAAGTAGAGAAACATCCATTGTTCCACCACCAAAATCTATAACCATAACAGTATTCACTCCACTTCTTTTATGCAACCCATACGCAAGAGCTGCCGCAGTTGGTTCATTTATAAGCCTCAAGACCTGTAACCCAGCCCTTCTGCCAGCCTCTATTGTAGCATTTCTTTGCCTGGAATCAAACTCAGCAGGGACACTCATGACTGCCATTCTTATCTTCTTACCTAGCTTTTGTTCTGCAGTTTTCTGTAATTTTCTAAGAATAAAAGCCCCTATATCTTCTGGTTGGAAGTAGCTAATGTTCTGCTCATCTGAAACAGAAAATTTAAACCAATTTTCTTTTCTCTCATCTTTGTGAATTTTGAATGCATATAGCTTCCTTACTCTCTCTAGATAACTTTGGTTTGGTACTTCTTTACCTATAAACCTCTTTGCATCATATATAACCCTTTCTGGGCTTCTCTCTGATAGTAAATTAGCTTTATTACCAATAATAACACCATTATTGCCAATATAGACAACACTTGGTGTTAGCCTCTCACCATCCTCATCTGCCAAAACCGTGACATTCCCACTTATTGCATTGTACACACCAACACAAGAGAATGTCGTTCCTAAATCAATTCCAACTATTTGAGGCTTTGGAGGCGGCAATCTACTTTGAACAAAATATCCAATTATCAATATGGCAAAAGTGAAGGCCGCAACAGGGCCTAGCACATCAGACATGACGAAAATCGCTGTTTTTAGGCCATAAAATCAATACACAATTCCTGGTAAAATCTCTTTACTCCAATTCTGACTTTCTTTATTGCTATTTTCAAATTTTTCCTACGATTACGAAACAAATTCTGAAAATAAACAGAAATTTCCAGGCTTTCCCCACAGCAGTGAGTCATCTTTGGCTGCCATTTTCGTGTCTGCGAAATCCCCTGCACAGCAGATTTCTTATGACCGCAGCAAAATTGAGCCAATCAGAGAAGAGATTGTCGTGAATGACCGGAAATTACTTATTTGCATATTCTCATTTTGAATAAAAGCGCATGCGTATGAAACAATAAAGTGTCAATCTCATATTTTGTTGTTTGCTCTGCGCAGTCTGTCTTCTTGCTGAACGCGACAAAGGCAAGGCTACAATTTCAAGAAAAGTGCAGTAATAAATGGTAAGTTTTGCCATTTTAAAAACAAATGTTGCATTTATATGACTATCTTTTGTATGCATAAAATTCTCCAGAACCACTTCATTCTATAGTTTGGTGTGTAGAATCGCACGGACGACCTGACTTGCTCTTTTCTTCGCGGTGTTCTGCTGTTCAGTTCTGGATGACCAAAAGTGGATCGATTCGACATCAAAATTTGTGCAGTTATCTCCACAATTTTAAGTCACTGTTCATGCTTGGGACCGTTAGCTTTAATATCAACAGCAGCTGTTAACATTATGAAATGCCTCGAAAGATTAACTTTTTCATTTTATTGTTCTAAATCCGTACAAAACCAAGTGCACAGGCCGATTTTTTCCCAAAGGGAGATATCGAAACTTGATATGGCGTACGCCTACGCACTCAACCAAAACCACAAGAAGTTGTGCGTGCGCACGTTCTCGTAGATTTCATTGCGTCTCCTTTTGTTTTGAAAATAAGTTTCGTTTCAGTGACGCAAATTCTCGAAAAAAAACAAACACAAAAACAAGTGGCTACTATGTACAAGTACCACATGTCCATGTTTTTGATTTGTTTATACTCTTATTCAGATAGAGACACCAAGCCAATGTATCACTGCCCATGCATAGGAATTTCTCTTTGGTGCTCTAAGCCATAAAATTGTGCAGATTTCTATGTTTTGAATAATTTCCTGTTACATTTTTTCGCAAATTAAAGTTTTTCCTGATATTTTAATTTCTGGATTAATTTGTGGTTTCTAGTCTTCCCAGAAAGGATAAATTCATTAAAATGTGGAATTGACTTAGAAACCAAAAAGATTTATTGAAAAATAGTTTTTTCTCGGTTTTGTTTTGATACATTTTGATAAAAGGCCAAAACAGAACTGATCTGCTCAATCAGTTACATGAAATTCAAAGCAGTCAAAAGAATGGATAATGATTGTTGGAATGTACAGTCCAACAGATATAGTCCATAACAAACAATTGTCATCTTTCATTTGTTTTCTTATCAAAATGTTATAGCTTCTGTCAAAGCAGAGTAAGAACATTTCAGGCTCAAAAAGGCAAAAACTTAAGAGCAGCCAGCCTTGATCAAAATTTTCTGGTTCTTATTAAAACATAGGGGCCCTATGGGCATGTTCGAAGAACGACTCTGGTTGAATATAGCTATTTCGGTCAAATGATGAAAGATGTTTATCGGTATGCACAACGATGACGATAATGATTATTATGATAATGGTGGTGGTTATGATGATGATGTTGATGACCACAATGATTGTGATGCTGTTGGTAGGGGTGATTGTGGTGGTAGGGTGGGTGTGGTGGTGGTGGTAGAGGTGGTTGTGGTGCTGAAGGTAGGGGTGCTTGTGGTGGTTGTGATAGGGGTGATCGTGGTGATGGTTGTAGGGGTGGTTGTGGTGGTGGTGATAGGGGTGGTGGTGGTGATAAAGGTGGTCGTGGTGATGGTTGTAGGGGTGGTTGTGGTGGTGGTGATAAGGGGGTGGTGGTTGTGATAGGGGTGATCGTGGTGATGGTTGTAGGGGTGGTTGTGGTGGTGGTTATAGGGGGGGTGGTGGTGATAAGGGTGGTCATGGTGATGGTTGTAGGGGTGGTTGTGGTGGTGGTGATAGGTTGTGATAGGGGTGATCGTAGTGATGGTTGTAGGGGTGGTTGTGGTGGTGGTTATAGGGGGTGGTGGTGATAGGGGTGGTGGTGGTGATGGTTGTAGGGGTGATTGTGGTGGTGGGCCGTTCCTTTAGATCTTGCCACAGCCACACCATCCATGATGGTGATGGTAATCATGATGATGATGATGATGACGATGGTGATTATTATTATTATTATTATTATTATTATTATGACGATTTTCATGGTGAGGATGATAATAATGACGATTTGTTTTGAAAGCTGTTTTGAAATTGCCGCTCTTTGCCAAGACTCTTTGATCAATGTTGAAAATGCGTGAAATGTCATTTACCAAACCAAGGTGGCAATTTGCCAGCTTCATTTGGTAAACAACATGAGTCATATGCAATCAAGCTTGTGCGAGGAGAAAAGTTGTCACATGACCTTAAATCGACAAAGGGGCTTGCTGGCCGTGATTGTGAAGAACTAACCGCAAATTGCGCATAAATGGACGAGACATTGGGCCTAATGGCATTCTTGACAATGGCCCTATTGTTACACGTTTTCCATTGTTCAAGCGTTGGTTAGTTAGTGAGTTAGTAAGTGAGTGAGTGACATCCACCCCACACCAATATGTTCGAAATTCTTCGAACATAAAAAGGGTGTATTGAAGAACATTTTTATAGGACAATTAATGTCACAACATTTAAACATGTCTTCTTCAATTTAGATAAGAAATGGACCTGAAAATGAATGATGATTTGTACAACAGAGGATCAAAGAGAAGACTATCAGATGTTGATGAAAATGAAAGACTGACACAAAGACAGACAATTCTAAATATGTCAATTTGCAAACTACAGAAGGACCATGGGAGGAAAGAACCCTCCCTGCATAGACAAATATTAATAACAAATACAGTGCGAAAAATAGAACAAGAAATGGATGAAGAGTCCCAAATGAACTTCTTTAGAAATGATGATTTTTTCCCATTATATGGCCGATCTATAGAAGATGAGTCCAAGGACTGGAGTAAAAGAGAAGTCAAAGCAGTTGCCTGTGAAACTCGTGGACCTGATGAGATCAGAGCGAGCTTTGCAGATATAGGCACTGCTATATCATCTAACAACAATCCACAGAAAAGCCCTAATGATGATTCAAGCTCAGTTTTTGTAGCTGATGACAGCCCACCTAAGCAACCAAACAAATTTGGAGCTATTGGTGACCATAGAAAACAACAACAATCTGATAATAAAAAAGCTAAAGAGAAAAATAATAAGATAGATATGAAAATATGGGAAGACAGTACAAATCAGCTTCACCTTCCCATGATCACTGTACCCACAATAGAAAACGTTGGAGATGCTGAATTCTCTTTTCAAGATATAGACATTGCTCTTTATGATTTCGACTTTGCATCATGGGGCCCACATCAGTATGACTGGAAGCCGTTCCCTGAGCCCTTTCATCTGCCTGTGTCGTCATTTAGTTGTGGTGCTGAAGCAGAAAAGAAACAAAGAGGCGATTCCTTTTTCGATGACCTTGACCAAATCATGCAAGTTTTGGTTGGAATGTAATCATTAATTCAATAATCACCCCGAATTAATCCGCAACAGAATTGGAACTTTCAACCTGATGCAGCTAATTAAAGATATATATGAGGATTTCCAACAACACCTTTTGTAAGTATGTTTTTTACTATTTCCCTTGAATGCAATTGTCTCTGCTGATTTTAAGAGTTGAATATTGCATAGGCAAGTTATTTGTTTTCAAATTTTTGATTAAGAATCCAATCAATTTTTTTGTGTCTGTACCCAGTGATGGGCTATTCCATTAGAATTTCACCAATGTCAAATAAGTTTTGAAAATTGTAAGTGCTTTAGTTGACTTTATCAGAATAAATCAGAACCATTCCCTCTTACAAAACTTTCTTCATTTTGCCTGTTGCAGAATATAAAGCAAACATCTTATTTCTTTCATAAGCACAGAGTATGAATATGTAAAAATTTACCACCTAAATGGTTTTGCGCGATGTTTGGAGCTAAAGTCAAGGGTTTTGTATAAAACTAGTAATATAATAGTAGCTATGAAACATGCCCACCCCAAAATGTCAGGGTTTGTTGTGGAGTAGTGCCATTTGGAACACAGTATGTTTGTTCTAGCTTCCAAGAAAGTAAATAGAAGTTTGAAATGGAGCCTAAAAAGCCTCAGTTAGAGATCAAATGAGAGAACAGATTGTGTTTTAGTGGTTAAAATAGTAATTACTCTGAGACGTGAAATAGTGCACTATTTTTTTTAGAAACGTTGCAAATTCAAATTTAGCATTTTTTAATTACTTCACATTTGACATCTGGATGGGTTGACCATACACTTACACACAAGATCTTGTTTGATCATTTTCTGCAACTGTACGAAAAGGATTTCAAAGTTCATGATTGTTGAATTCAAATTCCTGTTTCCTATACTTGACCACATCACTGGGTGCAAATATAAGCTGTTCCTCTGATTAACTTGATTAATGTGTATATAATATTGAGAGTCCTATTTGGGTTTTAAAATCTTTCATATTCATGCAAATATATTGAAATCTGTTTCTTAGTACCTGAAATGTATCTTTCTTAAAAAGCGTTAGAATTGTAATTTATTTGTTATGTTACATTTGATGTATAAAATTGCATTTTATAGGCCTCTGTTATAACCCTCATTATCATTTAATTATGTTTTATGTCTACTGTGTAGATTGATTGGTTGATGATCAGGGGTTTTGTAGTGAAGGGAGTAGGGGTTGAGTTGCTCTAAGACTATAATCATTTTCATATGGGGTTTGACCTATCTTTCAAGCCTACCTAAAAAGGACTAGCTATACAAAGACTTAATCAGGAAATATCTATTCCAAGGCCGTAGAGACCAAGGTCCCCCACTGCCCCATGGTGATAAAGGATTAGTGTTCGTACATGATGGGCTGTTTTATGACCCCATTGCACTTCCCCTTCTTCCCCCAAATATTCCAAATTTGTTTGTTACTGAGTTCACTGCACCAGCTATCTTTTCACTAGCACCATATTTTTTGTAAAAGTTAAATTAGACTAAAAAGCAAGGAGTATTTTAAATATAATGATAATATTGCTTCATGATAATATACAGATTAAAAGTAAACTATTTTGTTAGTCCATCCCTCAGCTGCTAAAGCCTCATGTCCAAGGGAAACCTCTAGTTCTTGATGCTAGTGTTATGTGATAAAGTTATTAGAGTTTTTAGATAGAGTTACTACATCAGACAGGCTGCAGTTCTAGCTTAAAGGAAAATTACTTTACAGGGTAATAACTTCACACTGTTGTTTTTTCATGCAACTTTTTTGGCACTTTGCATGTTCTTTGCAGTGCATTACAGCATCTTTAGTGCAAGCATTGCAAGACATTTTCATTGTCAGTTTGCAACATGTAACTCCAATTGAAGCTGAACTTCAATTTTGTTCATTTATCATGCATGAAACTTCAATTAATTCATATGTTGAATATCTATTGCAATGTATTACAGCATTTTTGGTGCAAGCATTTAAAACAATTTCAAGCTCAACATGCAACATGTAACACCAGCTGTAACTGAACTTGAGTTTTCAGCATTTATCATAAATGAAACTTGACTTCAATCAAAAGATATTGCGTATCCATTGCAATGTGTTGCAGCATTTTCATGCCAGTATTGCAAGACAACTTCAAATTTCAGTTCACAGCATGTAACACCAGTTGTAGCTAAACTTAAATTTTTCATCCTCTATCATGAATGAAGTTTAACTACAGTTAAAAGATGTTGAGCATTTCCAATACAGTACCAACATTGCAAGACAAATTAAAATGCAACACATGAGACTAGCATTTGCTGAACTAGAGTTTCTTAGTTATCATAAAGTAAGTCTTGGGCTTGGGCTTAACTTAGATTTAAAAGATAAATGCTTCAGCGGTTCATCATTATCTTGTTGCTGAAATTTTAAAAAATATTTAATTAGTTATTGTTACAAATATTATTATATTAGATAGAAGTTTGTTATATTTTGTTAGCTGTAGTTGACTTGTATTTTAGTATAGTGTACAAATACACTGTGATCTCAGATTACAGTGTTTCATATTACCAAAATGGTGCTTTTTGCACTTGCCAGATAAACTATTATTGGTTTCAGGTTGAAACCAAACCGGTGCCAGTTCTGATATATATTATAGTTATAGTTTCTTAGATCTTGTTAAAGAGTTCTTGAATAGTTTGTCTCTTTGTTTGATAGTTTGTAAGTTGACATAAACAATTCAAATTTTAATCCTAAAATTGTTAGTTAATAATTTAACCTGTTGTTGAATGACGTGAAACTATGCTACCGGGTTGTGGATTAGTGGGGTTGGGGACAAGAAAGGGGGTATTCCTTGAACCCTTTTTGACCCACAGAGGTCTCACCCAGGTGTTATGTACTACCCCCTTTGTTAGATTGAGGCTATTGTTTTCAGACTAGAACTTACTGGAGGGCTAAGGGCCTGTTTATATGGACAAAATCATCCCACCTTCCAGCCCGTAAGCTGAGCAGTGGGACGAAATTTTCAAGAGTTTATATGTAGAATTCCATCCCACCTTCCAGCCACTGGTCTCATATTTCCGCTTTTGTTTAATTTTTTCAGACAATAGGATTATGTCTGGCGCTTGCGCATAATGAGCAATTTCATCCCACCGTCCAGCTTTCATCCCACCTTCCAGCGTTTATATGAGAGAATTTCATCCCACCCAGGTGAGATCCCACCTCTCAGCGAGTGAGATCTCACCTGACCGGGATGAAACGTTTTCCATATAAACAGAAGATGAAAATCACAAAGGTTTGTATTGGAAGGTGAGATCTCACCTCTCAGCTACAGGGCTGGAAGATGGGATGATTTTCCCCATATAAACAGGCCCTTAGGTAGCCTCTCTGTCCATCCATGCATTACGTTGCCTATCCTGTCCATAAACTGCCACCCCATTCTCCTTTTTGGAGGCTACAGTGTTTGGCAGCATCGTTGCGAAGAAGGAATAAGGCACATAATTCAAATTTTTAAGAATATTGAGGCTCAACAAAACTGCAGGTAGTCTTATCAAAGAAGTGTGTATCCTTCTCCGGCCCCCAGACTCCTATTTCGCCACCTTTGTAGCCTATTATCCTCTACCAACACCCATTAACACAAGTCACACCCGGTACCATGGTACAGTAATATTTTGATACTGCTTTGAATCGAGTATGGTCCTTGATTGCTAGATCTTCTTCTATGTGATGTTATGAAATCGAAATAATTGATTGCTTACATATGAATTTCATCCAGGGTTAGCTGTGGGTCTGAAGCTTTGTGTGCTGGTCTCACAAGTTTATGACTCGTAGCTTACCCAACGTAGAAATTCTGTTTCGCTTTTGTTGGCGGTCGTATTGAAGTCTCGTGAATGCTCGATTTGTCGCCAATTTGTTTCGGTCAAGTTGTTAATGCGACGTGCAGATACATTATTTTTACGCTGTAAAAGTTAGTGTCTCAGATTCGAAACTCGATTCGAAAAATGTCAGCCGAATCTCCGCCCCAGCATAAAGAATGTGCAGAGGCTCCCATATTAGATAGCGTATTAGATAGCGAGAGTGGTTAATGATTAAACATCAAGGGTAATGATGCTAGCTGCCTGAAGCAAGCCGTTGCTAGTAACCTGATGCAAGGGAGGGGGAGGGGGGCTCACAGGTTGAATTCGCCAACTAAGTCAACGCGACTCGGTGTCGCATAAACATTTTACCGTCGGGTATAGTTCGGCACCCATAATTTTACCGATTAAGTTCATAATTTCCCTAGCAAGTACCTTTAGTTGACGAGAAACTTCGGTTTTCAATTGAAAATGTTGGAAAGGAGATGCCGAACGCGTGTTTCATCTTTAGCGACAAACATGCTTACTAAATCGAGCATTCACGATATCTTCTCCTGTATCACCCTTGAAAGCTGCACCAGTGTATGTTCTCGTGTTACTCATTCGCTTCTTTTTCTTAGTCATTCGCCATTTCCACTTAACCTTTAAATGCTATTCTAATAATTTTACAGTTGAATCAATTTTTGCAGTGTAAATGAGAAGGACTTGCTTTGCTTGTTGTTGTTTTTAAATGATTGTTGTTCTAATTAAAATCGTGTTTGTTTGTTTGTTTTGTTTGTTGAATGATCAAGATATTTATGCTAACATTTCCAATGATTTGTTTTTTAATTCAAGCTTAGCACCACTAAGACCATAAAGACCATTTCTTAGTTTGACTTGACGCCCCGGGCCGCAGTTGACTGTTATTTGCTTGCCTTTTTACCAGGAATGTGCTGTACCATACTAATAGACATATACATAGGCAAGAAGCAAATTTGCATGAACGCCAATTTATCAGCTCTAGGCTAGAAACCTTTGGTTTTAGATGAAACTGGGCGTTAATTGAAGTGTTCTTTGTGGTCTTGCCCTGTAAAACAGCTTTACATATTTCTTAATTGACAAAATGGATTAGCTACTGTAAACACTGTATACCTTGTACCTACTGTATAGACCGTATAACTTGTCAGAAACCATCACATGCCAAATAATTCCCGTCCCGAATAATCCTGACGTGTGCAGACGTATCGGCGCTACAAGGCCACATGTTATTGTATCGAGGGACGAATTCCGCTACACACCTTTTTTATAAGAATACAGTCTATAAGAATACAGGCTCAAAATTGCCAAAGAACAATGGAAATTTTAGAATAACAATGGAAAAGTTCGAGCCTCGGCAAAAATTAGGATGTTCTTATAAAAAAGTGTGTATTTGCGAAAGTATTCACGATTCGCAAAAGTTTCGTCGTGTGACGGAATAACCGAGAACTCTAAATTACGATTTGCCTTGTACGACTAAAATTTATCGCCACCTTGTTCCGTTGAGATTCGATGCTTTTTGCGGAATGGATTCAACCGATTCTTAAGACAAATTTCGCGTCGGTTTATTTCGGTGATTGCGTGTTGGTTCAAACTTACAAGGGAACTGAAACTTTTCACTTCTGTCAACAAGTATATAGCTAGAATATGCCCCATATTTGATAATGAATTGATTAGTATATAATGGAATAAAATATTTAAATGCAATAGTTTTAGCTGCGTTGTGCTTAAAAACTTGTACATATTGGGTTAGTAATGGATTTGTTTTATAAATCGTTCAAATTTGAGTCATACTTGGTATATTTAAGATTATTATATATTGTTCAAAATTCCTTGTTTTTCTGCCGTGTTTCTTTAACGCGCGCGTTTTTGGGCTGCAACGAAAATATTGATTATGGTTATGATAATCTAGAGATCCTATTTTCGGCAATGAATGCTTGGAAAATGCCCGGCAGGTGTAGCAACACGAAGCAACAAGCTTTTACGTGTGAATCTATCACACGCAGTTCATCACAACACTACGTACGATCAACTTATTGATCTGTAGATGGTTGCGGAGCAGTACCGGTTGGACTGGGTTGAACCGTTCCCCCGTCGCTAGGATTTCGTTGTCAAAAAGCGGAGATAAAGTGTACGATTCGCCAGTTTCTCTTATTTCCGCTTCGTGGAAAGCTTGCAACAAAGGCTCGCAAAATTAAGCCGCGGCTACACGTGCGACTTTTTGCTTGAAATGGCGACCCGAAACACTTGAAAGTGTCCTGTCATGAAAAATCCTGAGGCGGCTACACGCTGCGACTGAAGTTCTGCGTCAGTCATCTTGCGTTATAAAGAAGAATGGGTCCTAAAAAATTGCGCAAAAGGTTGCAGGTGTACCCGCGTCTTTAGGAAGCTTGATTTCCATTTTCCCAAGCATGTGCGGCGCTAAAAGACCCAAAAGATAGACCAGCTGTTCCCCCGCTTTCCAAGATGGCTAAATTTCCCTGAGGGTTGTAAACAGCGCATATTGAGGGGGTCATTGGGCATGACGGTTTGCGGTTTTTCGACATTTTAAATTTTAAGAGCGGTTTCACGGTTTTCACCTTCAAAAAGTACGGCTGTACATTTTTTCAATTTGCGATTACGGTGCGGTTTTTTCGATTTAAGGAATAGCATCTTCGCTTGTACGGTTTCCGGCTAAAAAATGTGCGATTTTACGGTTTTTTGACCCTTCCTACGACCCCCATGCTCTTACTGAATGTCTGATAGCGAAAGATGCGTCTACGGATAATAGTCATCTTCAACGATCACGATCAAGGACAGCATTATCAACAGCATCATCGTCATCAGCCCATCAAAATGACCGTCATCACGGTCATCGTTGTCATGATCGTTACCTTATTTATTGGTGTGCTCGAAAGCTTTATCACCATTATTAGGTCGTTGTCATAATCATGATGGTTGTGATCGACATCATCGTGATCAAAACCATTATCATCATTTCCTTGATTTAGTAATCATGAACAGACACCAGACATGTGCACATGCACACTGAAAAAAGGTCGTAGAAACGTTGTCACTCCATTCTATAAGAAGATGCGATATATGACATAGTATGACGCCTTGTCTTTGTCCAATTCACGAGCGATCCCAAATTGATTAGTAAACCCTTTTATTTCAAAAAAACATGTCTTGGAAACAAATTCCAACTTGTAAAGTTTTCTTGAAATGTGATGTTTGTGGTGATCTGAATATCGAACAGGTAACGTTTCTTTTTAAATTTTGCTATGCTAATATTGCACGGCTATCTCGAAAATAGTGAACGGGGAATGGGGAGCTGGGAATGGGGAACGGGGAATGTAGAATTGGGAGTGGGAAATTTGAACTTGACTCCATTTCTACAAATATATTCAAATGCACACAATTTCGGTTACAGGTACAGTTCTATGCATAACGGTAACTAATGTTGATACGACCATCCGAATTCATTATAAAGCCTCTGAAGGTGGTCTTGACTGAGAAGTGGGATAAACTCTCTGGGAACAATGGGCATGCCAGGTTCAAGGTTGGGATATCGCATCTTCACGCAGAGTAGACACTGTGGAGCTAAGAATCAGAAGACTAAAAGATGCAACGATCAAAGCATACTGAATTGAAAACAAGCAACCGATGTTTCTTCTCTTGTCTAGGTCTTACGCCTCTGTATATTTCTTAACATTAAATAGGATTTCACAAAGTAAGACAGGGCTCAAAAAGAACTGTACCTGTAACCGAAATTGTGTGCATTTGAATATATTTGTAGAAATAGAGTCAAGTTCAAATTTCCCATTCCCCGTTCCCCATTCCTCGCTCCCCATTTCCCGTTCTCCATTCCTCGTTTCCCATTCCCCGTTCCCGATTCCCATTCCCCGTTCCCGATTCCCATTCCCCGATCCCCGTTCACTATTTTCGAGATAGCCAATATTGCACCTTGATTCAATGACAGTTAGTTAGTCCTATCACGCAAGAGACACGTCACAGTCACACCCATCCACTTTTTAAAGGAAGACTTCACAAGTCTTCCATTGTTATTTCACAACGAATAGTAAGCCTTCCTGCTCTCCCTCAGACTTCTTCAACACTTTTTTCTGCCCTGTCTTGACATTCCTCAATGTAATTTGTCTAACCCAAGGTCCAAACAACGCAGAATTAAAACGTGAGATTAAAAAAATAACAAAATTTGAAGGGGCTGGCGTCCCGCGGGTCCAGAAATTTTTTATTGTGTAGGCCCACCCTTAAATGTGACCAACGCCCTTTAAAAGACTAAATAAAGACGAAAGCAAAAGAAACTGCAACTGCGGTTTTAGGAGCAAGTATCGCCACCAAAGGACCACAGACAAGGAACTAAATGTCCCTAAATGTGTTGGTCGGTGGAACTAAATTGAATGTGTTAATAACGACAAACGAACCGTAATACCAAGTGCGTCACGTCACCTGACGACAATTGTGGTACATGTCTCTGGTCCATGCGTCACGTATCACCGGCCCTCTAGCAAAAGGCGCATACATGATTAGCGATTTGCTATCCCCTTGTTCCCACTCAGCTTTGTACAGATAGCATTTTGCCTACACAAATGTGAATATGTGAATAGAATACAGTAGGTATTAAAAATTATTTTACTCACTAAAGGTTGGACCATTGAGTTCAGTGGGTTGGACAGAAGTACAGTTGACATCCGCTATCTCGAACCCCGTTATCTCGAACATTCGCTGTCTCGAACCATTTTATATTTCCCATGGAGGAAAACCTGCTCTTTATCTCGAACTTTGCCAAATTTTCTGCTGAACTGGATAAAGAGACAGGCTGAAAATATGTATAAGTTCGCTTAGCGGAGCGGGAATGGCAGCAGCTAAGTGATATATGCTGCCCATGTATACAATAGATGAAGCTGTTCTCTTTCGAGATGTGCTGCATCGCCATTATCTCGATTTCACCAATAGTAGGGATGAAAGCAGATGAGCTTTGACTCCTATGTAAAAATACCAGACTTGTTTGATGAAATTTGGGATCAGTAACCCTGCATGTTAATAGGGGTTCATTTTCTGACGTAAAAACTATAATTTTTTATATTTATATGGGGCATCCGTTATTTCGAACATTCGCTATCTCGAACAAATTCCAGTTTCCCTTGAGAGTTCAAAATAGCGGATGTCAACTGTAAATGTGCAATTCAGAAACGTTCAGAAACGCGGGAGAGAAAGAGGAATGGGGAATTTATACAGGAAAAAATTTTCCTGAGTTTTTCTGTCCAAGAAAAATAATACCCAGAAAAATAATACTCACTCGCCCCTCCCTGTCCACCCTTCGCTACGCCACTGGCACTCACTTATGTTGTCCCACAGGGAGGTATCGCTGAACAGGGTATCGTTTTCCCGGGGGTAACTCCCATATGTATGGGTACGAAATGTGCCATTTTTTGAGGTAACTTTTTAGGGATGGAAAATAAATTTTGGGGTATCAAATTTGCTAAAATTACAAACTTGCGGCATCACGTTTGCCAAGATGATCAGTTTGGATAAAGTGTTGACAATGAACGTGTTTTATTTGTATTCGCCAACATGAGCAATTAGACATTTCACGTGATCAGCGTATGAACACGAACTCGTGTGCGCATGTTCATAAAATCAGCGATTTTGGGGTTTTTACTGGGATTTTCGTGACTTTTTGTGTAATTCTTCCTTTTACCTTATTAAGCTTTTGATTGATAGTTCTGTTCTGTTTAACCATATTTGGTATTTGCTAGGTGTGTTAAATTTTATAGTTAGGAACCCACGTTTTAAAAAAAATAGTCAGTAGTTGTCGAAGATCGCCGTCGAATTCGTATTGTAAGTTAAGATAAGTCGTGTCGTGCCGAAGTTGTTAAAGTAGAAGACGTTAATCGAAGAAATAAGAGATATAAAGACGCATAAGACCAGCCGACGAAGTTAAAGAAGATTATATTTGAAGTAGAAACAAGACGTGGGTTCATTCTTGAAGATAAAAGTGTTTCAGTTGTTAAAAGATCCGACGTTTCTCTGTGTTGAATTCTGCCGAAAAGTCGAAAGAGGTCGTAAGTTTGTTTCAGCCTTATTTTCAGTATTAATAATAAAGAAACAGTTAAACCCAAGAAAAGTGTGGTTTAACATCTGGTGACCGTACGACGTGACGTGACCAGTTGAGAAGTGAACTTTATCTGTGAAAAACGTTGTCAAATTTCTCTGAATTTCTATTGCCGAAGACTGTCGAACTATCAAATGCGATTATAAACATTCTATTGAGATTTCGCAAGTGTATTCACGATTTAATTGACTCTTTTCGAAGCGATATTTAATTGAAGTAGAATTGTGTGAAAAGCGTTTATTTCAAGCTGTTTCGAAGAACATTCTTTTTTTGATGGTTTTATCGATGATTTCTACTTGGATTTAATGAAGTTTTGGACACTGAACACATTTTTGAAGAACTCAACTTTCGTTTTATAAAAAAAAAAAAAGACAAAAAAAAAACATCTTTTTAAGATATTGACGTTCGTAATTGAAAATTAATTATTTAGTAGTATTTTAGTGTATTTAGTTGTTTAAAGTAGTTAAAATCGTTTAAATCGTAATTTTCGTCAAAGTTTTGGGGTATTTAGGCATAAGTTTCGCTGATCGCGTGACATTGCGTGACACTCGCTATGCAACAAGAGGAAGACGCCAATATCGGACAACAGCACGCAACTGGCATGCAGGCCGCTATTCAGGGAACCTCCCACTTCGATCTTTTCAAATTAAGTACTTTTCACGGTTTTCAGCATGAAGACGTTAGGGAGTGGACTGAAAAATTTGAACAAATCGCAAAGTTCTATAACTGGCCTAATTCTCGCAGAATTAATGTCATTCCACTTGCTCTTGATGGCCCGGCCCGGGCTTGGTTTAATACACTCCCAGACGAAACTAAAAATGATCTCACAGCACTTCTAGATGCTTTGAAAGCTAGATTTGGGGCAGAAAGTTTAGAGTTTCTCTTTCGCCAAGAATTGTATTCTAGAAAACAGGGTGCTGAGGAACCGCTCGCTGCTTATACGGAAGATGTCATTCGAAAATGTCAAAGGCTTTCTCTTCCTGACAACGATGTCATGAACATTTTCATTAACGGGTTGAATGAAAAACTTAAGAACAATGTAATTTTGAGACAGCCAAAAAGTTTCGCAGAGGCTGAAAATTATGCCAGGCTCACTGATGCAGTTAAACGAGCACCAGGCTCAAGCCCCTTGCCTTCTAACCCGGGGTTAAATCAGCAAGAAAAGCGAATTAAAGAGCTAGAGGGACAAGTAAACCTCCTTGTTTCAATGGCAACCGAAAAGAAGCTTGCCCAGCCTCTCAATTCAATTTTTGGGAACAATTATGAAACTCAAATATCAAAGTCGTATGAAAATTCGTTTGCAGCTCCTAATTTCGCTCAACCGATTCAACAGGATGAACTGCAAAGGTACATAGTCGCTGCTGTTGATAACCACGTTCAGAGAAACAACCAATACCAAAACCGGGTTACCAACCAATTTCGACCACCTCGTCCTTCGGGTGCTCCTCGAGGCCGGAATTTAAGAGCAAGCGATGGTCAGCCTATATGTAACCTGTGCTTCAGATATGGTCATGTTGCACGTTATTGTCCAGAGGGTAAATTTCAACCACTAGCAGGGTTTAACCAGCAACCTTACCAGCAACGCCCAAGTTTTCGGCCATCACGTGCGCCTACAGCTTTTGGCAATAACTTACCAGCAGTTTATAACTCCAGCAGTTTAACACCAACAAATCCGCCTCCTGGTTTTGGTGCAGCTAATCAGCAAACAGCTCATGATTTAAACGGGACAGGGTCTTCACGTTGGGGGCAATGAAGACCCACGAAAGTACAATTTTTAACTCAGCCCCCCAGCAAAAAATTTTTCATAGCTGTGGTTTATCTTTGCCTAATGAAAACAACCAAAATGTGGAAAGAGAGCAGTTTTGTATTTTCAAACCTCGTTTTCAAGATGAAGCTTATGAAGAGCCAAAAACGTTTAACTTTTCGAATTTTGCTGAAGTTAATGATGAAAGAACCGGAAAAGAACAATTTCTTTGCGAACCTCGTTTTCAAAATGAGGCTACTGAACAGTTCCGTACTACTGATAATTTTGTTTCTACTCATTTGCCAGACATAGCTAACAAAAGAGACCAAACACAACAAATTATTCGTGAACCTCGTTCTCAAACTGAGGCCATGGAACAGTTAAAACATGCTGATTGTAGCAATTATTCTTATTTGCCGGAAATAAATGGCAAAACATCTCAAAACGAGGAGTTTGCTTCTGAACCTCCTTTTCAAACCGAGGCTGTCAAAAAGTCGACTCGTCTAACAGAAAGTGAAGCATGTGAACAAGCCCAAACTGAACCTAAAGTCCCAGCAATTGCACCTGAGCTAAAAAATGAAGCCGGGGAGATGAAAAACGTTTTAATTTGGGGTAAAGTGCAACGACAAGCCGTTCAATGTTTGGTGGATACCGGCGCAGCAATAACAGTAATTAGCGAAAAGTTCTTCAACGACATTTTGCGTGCGTGTTTTCTTTTGGAAAATTCGGAAGCGGTAAACTGTATTCGTACTGCAAATGGCGATACCGTTTCGGTTAAAGGCTGCGTAACTTTTCCTGTTTTACTCGGCGACAAGGAATATGATTGTAAGGCTCTTGTTGTGCCTGGATTGGCCTATAATGTTGTTCTTGGTCGTGATTTCTTACATGAATTTGGCGCAGTAATCGATGTTCGTGCAGAAATAGTTTCATTTCGTGGAGTGAATACCGTTGATTTCGTATCTAGTGATTCTCCTCCATTTGTATCTGATGTTCGTACTGCAGAAACGTTTGTCATTGATGGTAATAGTGAGACCATTATTCCAGCTGCACTTGCACGCCATTCTTCACAGCCTGTTGTTGGACTAATTGAAACTGTTTCCAGCCTGACCTCTAAGCATCGTCTGCTTGCTGCTTCATGTCTTGTTACTTCTAACGATGAAGGACTCGTCAACTTGCGTTTGCTTAATCCTAGTAATGATCCAGTTGTCTTGCATAAAGGAACAACGGTTGGTACTTTCACTGAATCGAGACCGAGTGACTTCATACTGAGCATTGATTCTACATCTGACCTCTCTGCTGTTGAGGCCTCATCCAATGCTTCTGCTGAAAAACCTGAGACTGCCTTTCTATCCAAATTTGATAGTTTGCCAAGCACTAACTTAACCTCTGATGAACAATCGGCTCTTGATTCTCTGATACCAAGACATATTTGCGTCATCACCTCTTGATCTGGGACACACGAATGTCATACAACACAGTATCGATACTGGCGATGCCAGACCTATTAAGCAAGCTCCCTACCGAGTCTCGCAAAGTCAACGCTCTGAAATTGATAAACACATTTCGAACATGATAGATCAGGATATTATTAGGGTTTCCTCTAGTCCTTGGAGCTCTCCGGTCGTTCTTGTGCGGAAGAAAGATGGTTCTACTAGATTCTGTGTCGACTACCGAAAACTAAACGCTGTTACGAAAAAGGATAGCTATCCGTTACCACGCATTGATGATGCTCTCGATGCTCTGTCCGGCTCTAAGTACTTCACCACACTTGACTTACAGTCAGGCTATCACCAGGTTGCAATGCACCCAGATTCTATTGACAAAACGGCTTTTATCTCTCACGCTGGTCTCTACGAGTACAATGTAATGAGTTTTGGCTTAACTAACGCTCCTTCTACGTTTCAACGTTTGATGTCTAGAGTTGTTCATGGCCTAGAGTGGAATGTCTGCTTGATCTATATCGATGATATTATCGTCTTCTCATCTTCTTTCGATGAACATTTGGAACGTTTGCGCCTCGTTTTCGATCGTTTGCGGGAAGCCGAACTGAAATTGAAACCAGCCAAATGCCACTTTGCTCGCAACTCAGTACGTTTTCTTGGTTTTGTTGTCTCTTCGTTCGGCGTGTCTCCAGATCCTGAGAAATTATCTACGGTTGAAACCTTTCCTGCTCCAAAAACCGTCAAAGAAGTTTGTGGTTTCCTAGGACTCTGTAACTATTACAGGCGATTTGTCAAGGATTTTGCAAAAATAGCGTCACCACTGAATAAGCTTACGAGAAAAGATGTTTTGTTTGTTTGGGATGATGACTGTAAGCATGCATTCGATTCGCTTAAGCAGCATTTATGTTCAGCACCAATTCTTGCCTATCCTGAATTTTCGCAACCTTTTCACCTGTATACTGATGCCAGCCAATCTGCGATCGGATATATCCTAGGCCAGTGTTTTGAAAATAAAGAACATGTCATTGCGTATGGTGGACGCGAACTGAACGCTGCTGAACGTAACTACAGCACAACTGAACGCGAAGCATTAGCTGTCGTTGAAGGCATAAAACACTACCGTCCCTACTTGACAGGCGCAAAGTTTTATGTGCATACCGATCATGGGTGTTTATCCTGGTTGATGAAAATAAAAGATCCCACCGGCCGCCTTGCGCGATGGTCATTACAGTTGCAGCAATACGACTTTGACATTATCCATAGAGCAGGTACTTTGAATGGCAACGCGGACGCCCTTTCCCGTCGCACTTATGCATCACCTGCTTCAATGCCAGTTACAGCTTTGGACGCCCCATATCCTCCCACGCCAACGCTATATGATTTGCAGCGCCGTGATTCTGATCTCTCGGTGATTATCGACTTTCTTGAGGGTGATGTGTTACCCGTCGATAATTCAAAAGCTCGCTCTTTGATTCTCGAAATCGATGACTATTACCTTGATGAAAATGGTATTTTGTGTCACCTGTGGACTCCTAGTAAGCGACGTGCACAGTCATTGTCTTCTCAAATCGTTTTGCCTGCATCTCTTCGGCATGCAATTCTCACGGCTTGTCACGACGACCCAACCGCAGCACATCTCGGTGTATTTAAAACATATGAAAAGATTCGTGCTCGTTTCTATTGGCATGGCATGTTTAAGGATGTTGAACACTGGTGCAAGTCATGCGTCGACTGCGCCATGAAAAAGATGCCCAGAAACAAGCATAAAGCTCCTTTGCTTCCCATTCCAGTAGAGGGTGCCTTTGATCGCGTCGCTATGGACATTCTTGGGCCATTTCCTGTCACCCACAGCGGCAACCGCTATATAATTGTGTTTTCTGACTACTACACCCGTTGGCCAGAAGCATTTGCCCTTCCATCCATTGAGGCATCGCGCATCGCTTTGTTAATTGTCAATGAAATCATGGCTCGGCATGGGTCTCCACGCACACTTTTGTCAGACCGTGGTTCTAACTTCCTAGCTTCTATTGTAAAGGAAGTCTGTAATATCATCAATACACGTCGATTGCATACAACGGCTTATCATCCGCAAACTGATGGCCTTGTCGAGAGATTCAACGGTACCCTGGCAGAAGCTCTATCGATGTACGTTAGTACTAATCAAAAGGATTGGGATCAGCACCTACAGTTAACACTATTCGCCTACCGTGTCTCACCGAATGCTACAACGCAAGAATCACCGTTCTACTTGTTATATGGTCGTGAACCACGTCTACCCATCGACGTCTCTTTGCTCATTCCTCCGTCCAACATGTCGTCATCTGTCGCCGAACTTCGCTCTCGTGTTGTCGAAAACCTCGAGAAAGCTCAGCGAATCATCGAATCAAATACACAGCTTGCTCAGCAAAGAATGAAACTGCAGTATGATAAAACCAGCCGCCCAGTGACTTATGACATTGGATCCAAGGTTTGGGTCTATACCCCAAAAACACGAAAAGGGCTTTCAAAGAAACTTTCCCATAACTTTCATGGACCATACCGCATCGTCGACAAACTCTCGCCAGTGCATTTTAAATTAAGAACGATCGACAATCGACCAGTCTCTGTCCCAGTTCACGCGAATCGTATGAAACCGTATTATGATCCTTCGTCTCGACCAATAAGCGCTCCTTCAGACCTCGAGCATTCCTTTGATCTTTCCGAATCGGACCTTCCACGAGACAGCTTCGAGACCTCTCGCGACTCTTCAGATCCTGTGTCCACACCTGACCCAGATCCAGCTCCGGATCCACAGCTTCGCACCGATAGCGCGGAACCACAAATCACTCGTCCGGAAGACTCGTACACGCCCGACGTTATCCAAGGAATCTGAACTTTCATTCTTCGCAAATCAAGCCAGGAGGCTTGCTCTTCAAAAGGGGGAGCTATGTTGACAATGAACGTGTTTTATTTGTATTCGCCAACATGAGCAATTAGACATTTCACGTGATCAGCGTATGAACACGAACTCGTGTGCGCATGTTCATAAAATCAGCGATTTTGGGGTTTTTACTGGGATTTTCGTGACTTTTTGTGTAATTCTTCCTTTTACCTTATTAAGCTTTTGATTGATAGTTCTGTTCTGTTTAACCATATTTGGTATTTGCTAGGTGTGTTAAATTTTATAGTTAGGAACCCACGTTTTAAAAAAAATAGTCAGTAGTTGTCGAAGATCGCCGTCGAATTCGTATTGTAAGTTAAGATAAGTCGTGTCGTGCCGAAGTTGTTAAAGTAGAAGACGTTAATCGAAGAAATAAGAGATATAAAGACGCATAAGACCAGCCGACGAAGTTAAAGAAGATTATATTTGAAGTAGAAACAAGACGTGGGTTCATTCTTGAAGATAAAAGTGTTTCAGTTGTTAAAAGATCCGACGTTTCTCTGTGTTGAATTCTGCCGAAAAGTCGAAAGAGGTCGTAAGTTTGTTTCAGCCTTATTTTCAGTATTAATAATAAAGAAACAGTTAAACCCAAGAAAAGTGTGGTTTAACAAAAGTCACAATAACTGCCAAATAAAGTTCAGCTGTATAACTCTAAAAACAGACTTTTGAGTATTTCTATGTACTATATTCATATTTCTTTGTGAACTTTGGGGTATACTTTTTATAATTTTCATAAATTTTGGGGTCAACTTTTTATTACCGAAATGGCACACCCCCGTCACTGATCTATTGAAGTTACCCCCCCCCCCCGGAATCGTTTTATAACTTTCAACTCCAGGATCGGATACCCTCAATTACAAGAAAGTTGTCCTACCCAAAACAATCCAGGGGTATTTCTTGCATCTTCAGGAGGGGTGTTTTGGGGGAGGTCTGGAAACCGTAAAACCACTCAAAATTTGCTCGAAGACCGTACAACCGTGCAGTATTTTGAACCAAACCGTCTGGCACGATGTTTAGGACTCCGTTTTCCAAAATAATGGCAAAACCGTGTAACCGTAAAACCGGGTAGAGAGGAGAGAAGGGAGAATATCGCCGTTTTACCCCCCACCTCCTATTTAATTTACCCCAAACTTCCAAAGATTTGACCATTGATATTGAGATCAATTCGATTCCCTTGGCGCTCGTTCCCAGTCTTCTGAGTTAATGTCAATTTTCAAAGTGTACAGCAAAACTGTGTAAACACAATGCGAGAAGTTGTGTTTTGAATTAGTCTTTTTATTTGGTTCTTTATTCTGGAATTCTGAAGGGAACAAACATTGTTTTTTATCGACCAAACTGAACAGCAATTAACGTAGTTATTTTCAGTGGCAGTTTCATAATTCGAGTAATCGCGCCTAATTTCCGGTTAGTGTTTGAATTCTCGTGCTCCTGGCTTGTCAAGAAATGACGCCGAGGAACAAGCTGGTTTCAACATAGTTTCAAAAACATGGGATTGAGTCAAGATGGACTGAGGATAGAGCTTTGACATTTGCTGAACGACGAGATGAGAAGCGTGGTTTAACACTGATTGATTGAAATCCGAAGAGTGAAAAAACCGAGGCAACAAAATGGACAAAATCGAAGGATTTCTCGGGAGCCCTTTGGTTGTTTGGGTGAGTTCTAATCGGCATTCCCTTCTGCCTTCTTTTAAAGTGCAAATTCTAGAACAAGGAGGAAAAAATAGCATAAAAATCACCCAGATTAGCTTGTAGATCTATTAGTTTTTGTTCAATGTTTGTCCTCTTTCTATCACTTGAAATTTAATTATTTGTTTAGCCACAAAAAATAGAAATTTTATTGAATTTATTTCGACCCAAATCGACCTGCATTCCCAAAATGAGTTTTTGAGCAGGTAAAGCAAACTGCCACGAAGTATTGTAAATAAAAACACCAGAATATTTGAGAACAGTTCATTTAAAATCCATTGATATATTTCTGTTTATTCAAGCTTATATCAGTTTTATTATTTTATTTTATTAGCTTTCTAAAATCCATTTGAAATTTTTCTAAAATCGAGAATGGATTAACAGCATGTTCCAGACAACTTCTTGATTTGACAATTTTTCGTTTTTCAACAGATCAAAGAAACTTTTCGTCATGGCCAGCCCTTCACCTCCATAAAAGATATTTTGAAATCAGCATTTCTCAGCGAAGTTTTGCTTGAAATGTGAGTAATTAGAATTAAATTTAATTAATAGATTGTTAGTCTAATTTTATACAGCCCAATTCTATTTTTGCCAGGACAATTCTATTTTTGGGACCATGGGATGCTATGATTATTTCAATTTAGACCTAATTGATATTGATGTAAACTTAAAAGTGATGAAAACCAAATCAGATTTGTTTCAAGGATTAAGGATTTGTGAAAATACCTTTCAAAAATCAAATTTCCAGGTTAAGAATACCAAAAAATTTCCTTCTAAACTGCAAAACTCTACAATCACAAACTGATATTTTTTTAGTTTTTTGCAAAAATGGGTGATGTCTACAAAGTTAGATAGGGGCTTTTGTCACCATAGAGACTTAAATCACCTCACCCAAAACGATGCCCCTTTTTAAAATTTTTTCAATATCAGATTTTGTATTTAGGACACAATTTGGCACCTCTTATTTTAATGTGAAAGTACATTAGTTCTCTTGTAAATAAACAAAAATAACTCCAAACTTTCTGTCATTTCCATGAGAAGTATTTACTTCAAAATTTACCCAAATTACCCCAGGTACCCCAAATTTTGTACATTTATATTCAGTTGTGCAACTGAACACTGGAGTGGCAAAATTGTTTATCCTATATACTATCTATCTTGGTGATGATTGGGGGGCATTGGGGGCCCCCAGTTGCTGCCTTCAGTTGCCTCCCCCCATCAGCTAAACCAATGTCCATTCTGCTGAAAATCAAGATTGAAAAGCAGTTGAGAATTTTTTTATACTCCATGTGGGAAAGTTTTGATTTCAGTACAAGCTAGTATATCAGTGAGCTCATCAACTCAACCAACTTAAGAGTTTTCTTTTCCTTGCAAAATACCACCCAGGTTTCTTGATTCTGTCTGCTTTGAAATCTCAGTTTTTCAAATTTGATTTTTATTAAAATTGAATCATTGTTTACAGTTAGCTTTGGCCATGTGCTGTCTCTTGAAACAACTGGTTATTGTTTGCTTAAAATAATATAAAGTAAAATAGGATTCTCCCTGTTATGACAAAGATCTTTGCTTGGTTTACAATTGTATTAAATCCACAAACCTGCCACAAATCACCATGGTTACTATTGTCGTCAAACAATTGCTGTTAATATTTTTCATATCTGTTTTGATTGTTGCTTGTTATTTTAGAAACTATTTCATCTCAAATCAAAGATGATGCATCATGACAATTATGATTTTGATACTGATGATTATCATATGATAGTGAGAAATGGTTGTTGCTATGGTTATGATCATGAGCATGATTATGATATCAATCATGATTATGATTACATTATTATAATGGTTGATGGTTGCGACTATGATTGTAATTTTGATTTTAATTGTAAAGGCCCATTTCCACTTAGTTCATAATCTGCATGCAATCTTTTGCTTGAAAATCCGAAAATTTTGTCCGGATGTTCCCATGTGATTTTCAAACAAAAGATTGCATGGGAATTGCGATTGAAGTGGAAATGGCCTTAATTGTGGTATTAAAAGACAATGATTTGATCACAATTTTTTTATTTTGATTATGATTGTGATAATGATTATGTGATTATGATTATGATTGTGATTATGATTATGTTTATGACTTGTTGATACACAATGACTGGGGTCAGAGGTGCAAGGCCCAGCTTCTGAAGGGGTCAACTATAATTAAAATTCTCGTTATTGGCTCCCCCTGAAATCCCCTTAAGGCCTGACAGGATTTAATTACCCCAGGGACTCATCTGCTTCTCAACAATCCTGATTATATTTATTTGTATTTTTCTTTTGCAGTGATCCAATGTTCTTTGGAATGCTATCTGTCCAAAAAGGTGGTGATTCTGATCTCAATATTCAGGTGCAAAATCTCAATGAAATTATCAGGAGCATGAAGCGATTCTACCAGGTATCAATCAAGGTTCATTTTATCATTTACAACCTTAGGCAAGTTGTTAACACAAATGTGCCTCTCTCTACCCAGGTGTACCCAGGAGTTCTAGGGTACCTGTGTAGTAGTTATAATTGCCATGTGTTACTGCACCCTGCAATATGCTATGTATATGCATTCAGACCAGGGGTTAAGTGTAAAGTCCAGTGGGTAAAAGTTAAAAAGTTAAAGTTGCCCTTTTTCAGTGTACTACTAGCCTAGGGCTACTCTGTCGATTTTACTCTTTACCCCTGGTCTGGATGCATTAGCATATAGCAGGGTGCAGCCACACACGGTTCTCATAACTCCCAACCAGGTACCCATTTAAACACCTGGGTGGAGAGACGCACATTTGTGTTAACATCTTGCCCAAGGTTGTTATCTCTGCAACACAAGTGGAAAGACCATGGCTCGAACCCGCAACATTTTCGTTGTGAGTCCAGCAAGCTAACCTCTGCGCCACAGAGACCAAGCTAGTAGACATAAGAATGGCAACTTTACTTTTCCATATTGAACTTTTTAACAAAAAGAGTTTTAGTTTGGTTCAGTCTGAAGTCCTACTCCTAGATGTTTACATAAACCACAAATCTCCTAGTATTTACTACTATTGGCAAACCACTGTTTAAGGCATTTCATTCAAAACTCATGCTCATACAATTTCCAGAATTGAAATGCTTAAACATTTGTTGAATGCCTAAAGTGCTTCAATACCAATTAGCTTTCAAATAAACATTTTGCTATTCAGAAATTTCCTGAAATTCTATTCTTTCAGCTAAAAACCCAAGGCTAAAACATCTTTGCAATTTACAAAAACCAAATTTTGTTTAAAATACCACACAAAAGCTTCCATGCCACATATGTCTGCTGTTATCAATTCACAATAACTCAACAGTGCATACAATCTAAAATGGTTTGATGGAAACGGCAGGGAGTTAAAAAGTCATTTTACGGCTAAGATACGTCTGACAAACGTCGCTATACATTCTGTTATGTTGCTGTATTTTGCCATATAGCTGCTTACATAAAGCAACCCAGGCGATTATTTAAAGTCTAGTTATCTCGCCTGTTGCTCATACTAGACTAACGTTTATGTGAGACTCGATTTCAAATGAAGAATACGGTATGCTGATCTCTAGTTGGCGAAGTTATCCGTGCGAAGAGAACGGTTTCGTCGCTAAGCGTGCGCAGTAGTGCATTTTCGCCCCGACTGTTCTTTGCAGCCAATGAAAAATAGGAGAAATGATTTGTACTCTTTTTCATGAAAATTCTTCGCACGAAGGTTTTCGCGCACACTCTTTTTTATAAGAATATTGTTTATAAGAATATTCAGGCTCAGAATCATCTTATTTTTAAGAATATTGTAAGAATATTGCTCAGCCTCAGCTCCCATATTTCTGTCTCATTTTTCAGCAGATGCCTGTTTTGCAATGTTAGAATGAAACTTCATGATTGTTAACAACATTCTTATTGTTATAATAGTTAAATATTTCTTTCGCTGGGCAAGATGAAATGATTTTTCTTTTAACTATGTTCCCCTGAAACCATATCAGGTTGAAAAAGTAAGAATACTTTTAAGAATATATTCAGGCTCAAAACGAACATTTCTTAAGAATATTGAGGCTGGAAAAAATTTATAGATTCTTATAAAAAAAGAATGTAGTCTAGCTCCGGCGTTACTATACTGGGTGCAACAAATGATCTCGTCTCCGGTCGTTAGATGTCCTATCCAGGAAACGAGTAATGGACTGATTAGGATGTATCTTTTGGGCTCTTAAAATTGGCCGTTGGCGCTCACACGAGCATACTTTGTTTATCTGACGTACGATATCAACAGGTCTCTACATCACCATTTGCGGTGGCCACATTGTTTTGAATGAAAGGATAACAGAGTTAATGTTGATTCTAATGAAAGATATGATAAATTATTCAAACGTTTATTCACGTTAGATATTCATTCATTAGATCACAATTCACAAGCCCATTTAAACTACCGATGCTTTACTGACTTCCTTAACCTCTTGTCCTAACGATCCTTTTAGTGACGTTAGCTAAAATCTTTTTGCATAATCGAGAAGGAAGTAGCTACTTGAACTATACTAGATACGCTGCTCAGATTTTCAAAACGACTCATGTCTATTATCTGTTTTTCCCAACAGAGAAATAGCAAATTTTTCCCGAAAATTTTGGGCTCACAAATAGAAGTAATAAAATTTTGAACGCCTAAAGAACCCCGTGTTAATTCTAAAAATATTTAGAAGGGATCTTCGCGCTTGTAACAGACAATTACTCAACGTACCAGATGAGAAAAACTTTTCTGACTTTCTGTAATGAGTTCTTCAAAACATTGCCCGTTTTTTGAAGTATTTACAGACAACCAGACTTAACTTTCCATGTGGAAAGCTTTATCACGGAAATCACCGATATTTCTGAGAAAGGGAATTTCTTATCAAAGAAAAATCCCATTTTGATAGTCCATCTTTTACGTCAAGCAATTAAAGTACCCGCCCCCCACGAAAAAAGAGTTGGTGATATCGTCCAGTGGTCCAAGCGATTGGTTCACGATGGAAAGTGCTTGGGCTCGAATATCTTGAGGATCATTTTGCCCAAACGAGAAGTGAAGCCAGCTATCCTTCTTTCCGAGAGCTGTTTCGAGTAACGATGGTATTTTTTCTTGAACGTTTGTAAAAAGCGATGCAATGCCAACAGTTTAGTCGGCTATCCTTTCCTACTTTCGTAAGTCGATTGCTCACACTTGGTACCCTCTCAGGTCAGGTCATAGCACAAGTTGCAGTTCTACTGGGGTAAAGCTTCTTTCCCTTCCTGAAAGTCCTATACATTTTGCTCATAACAGCTCATACGAATACTGTATACAGTAGTTTAATTTTGTTTTGACTTGGTTCTTCTTACTTTACTCGTTTTAAGTAGAAGACGACTTGGCGTATCTTTATTATTCTAATTTCACTTTCGCGGTTCCCTTTTATTCCTTCCACCAACCATTGAAAGCTTTCAGCCCTTCGCATCCTAAACTGTAGGCCTAAAAAAATTCTCCCGAGTTATTTACGGCCAAATTCAACGTTCATTATTTCAGAGTGTAATTCATTCATTTTTGCGCAGATTTTTCAGCCTACACTTGAGTAATCCAATGATCAAAACAAACACACTCTGTTGTATACAAGTATGAGAAACATTTTAATCTTATCTCGGCATCCTTTGCGATCCTGCATCTATTATTAATTCAATTTATTCTCCCACTGGTCCTTGTAACTCCATCTTCTCATTGACCTGATTCTTCTTCCTCAACCTGAGCCCGTTTGAACTCCTTCGTGAGTTGCTAATCAATGAATTGAATTATATATGTGATCTAGACAATGCAAACCGCAGAAATAAACAGATACGCAGCTTCCTACGTTGAATCCTTACATCCTTCGTTTCCCTGATTGTTTTTGCTGTTTACATGGATGAATCTTACATTTACGTTCCCACAAACGGTATAGCATCCCTTTGAGCTTCGCACTCTGGTTGAGCCAATACATATTCTGCTCTGATAGTTGGTGCTCAAGCTCTTGAAAAGACGAATCGAAAGCCATTTCACATTCTCTGTGCCTGCTAACCCTAGTTTATAAGCAAATAAGCGCCTCCTTCTTTGGGTAGCTCTTCAGATAAGCGCCCAGTGCACTTACGGTGCTTTTCATTGGTTTTTTGCTTAAAAAGAATCTTTATTTTGCTTTTATTTATGAAACAAGAGTTCATTATTCTCCCCTCAAGGGTTAGGAACGTTTGAGGTTGTATCCTGGCCACAAAACTTTTGAAGGACAACCGCACCCCTATCGCTCTCCAAGTGTCAAGTATCCACCGGTTTGTATGCCTCGAGGTTATTCCAGTTCAATGTCAAAATTCTATTTTAGTATTCTGATGGTTCCCCTCATTCTTCTGTTGCATTTATGTTGTTCAACTGTAACGTCTCTGTTTTTTATATTACTAAGTCGATATATCTATGAAGTATAATTCATTAATACACTTCGGCTTAGCGTTCTGTCTCTCCTTTTGAAAAGCATGTTTTTCAAACCCTCCTAATTTTTTCCCAACCCCAGCCATACAGTCGGCACTACGAAGGTTTTAAGGCCTTCATCACTAAGGTACAAATTTTACACCTTGGTGCGGTGTCACAGAGAGCAACGTTTTTTACACCTTGTAAGTTTGTGCTCCTTCGCCTAGATTTGAACCACAGACGTTGAGCCAAAATGGCGCAAGTGCTAACCACTATACTAAACTCACTACATAAGTCCCACTACTTCGCTCGATGTTGTTGTTGTTGTTTTCTAAAATCGCTCAGTGTGGAGTGACAAATCAAAATAAGGAGAGCGTAAACTAGAGACTTGTGTCGTGAGTCTACCACTACGCTACGCTGCTAGATCTGTCATAACAATTAGAATTGCCTGTTGCTGTTGCCTAGAATTGCCAAGTAAGATCTTATTGCCACTGGACACGGATAGATGCAAAATACGGTTACTGAAGTAACTGATTCTGGGCGATAGCTTTATAACAGCTAAGGGTCCATGTTTGAAGCCAGATTATAATCATATTTCTAACCATAAGGTGATTGAAGATGCTTGAATCTAATCAAACGCTAGTCAATTACAGTATTACATAAAAGATTCGCTATCCATCTACTAGGTCGAGTTATTGGATGTACTGTTTCTACGTAAGCAGCCTACATTTTCGCATAGTAAATGAGCTACATAAGAAGCCTAGTCAATATTGATTAAATCGAATTATCAATTAAGATTATTATTAATTTACTGTAATTTACAGTGACCTGTATGTCATGACGTCACTGGCGACTAACTGTATTCTTGATCCAGGTGTTTCCATGTCAACCGTCTATCAACTGTTTACTAAAATGCAGCTCCCTTTGGTTGCCTTGTTAGTTTGTTGTTGCCTTTAAAAAACGCAAGCATCCTACGCTTTAGTCGTCGGCTTCAGTCAGATCCTACATGGCAGATCTTTGCTTAAGCTCAACACTAGCATGCTTGAGCGTTATAAAAGAGGCCTAAAACATTAGGAGAACAGTGAGATCGGGGTTCCAGGCGCAGCCACGGTAGCGTCACAACCGGACCTAATTGGCCGGTTTCTGCTTCTGCAAGTTTGGTCGTGCGATCGTGCGACCAGTTCTCTGGGCATACAAAGCTAGTATGTTTCAGTAAAGATGATTCTCTTGTCATCCACGATCGTGCGTCTGATTTTGGAAGTTTGATTGACTTCTACTTTTCGCGACCAGCAAAAGCAGAAAGAATCAAGTTTCTTTATTTCGCAGTCACACGACCAAATTCACAGAAGAGGAAATTATTCGCGCGACTACATTCGAGCGATCGCACAGGTCACACGATTAAATTCAAGCAAGTGGTAATTGCGATTTGAGGAATGGAGCAATTTGATTGGTTCTGTTCTCGCTGGTCGCAAAAAAGTCAATCCAACTTCCAAAATGAGTCACGTCATATAAACAAACTACGCATGCCCAGAGACTGGACACCCGCCTTTAACGTCTAGCTGTTGTTCTTGTTTCGACTTCTGAGGTCTTACGACCGAGGTCTAACCCACTAAGTGCTTGACAAGCTAACACATGCTTGAAAAACCTGTGGTTTAGCCATTCTTATATTTAGCTGCAGTGGTATCTTTAAACCAATTGTGTAATATCTTTGCCGCATTTTTGTTACGACTAAAAATACTCAATTCTTGTTTTATTTTTGTTATAATTATTTTAATCTCAAAATGGAATAAATTTCTCTGTTCGCAGTCTTCTAACGAATTTGTAGATCACCATGGAAAATAAGCTGGTTACGGTGTTTTATGGTTACGATGGTCACTGGATTATGTCGGGCAAAATTACGTCTTTGAATGACCGTTCCATTTTTTATCAACGGACACAATGCCCGGCGATAGTGTTGCCAGTATATTATGAAAAACGTCACTCTAGCAAAGCTCTCTAGCAACTTTCATGACATCGTATTGTTCTCTTTTCATATTTTCCAAACACTTTTGGTCGTATACGGCCATCAGATTACTGTTTTGTCCGAACCAAACCTTAGGATGTACGGCACGAGTCCTAATACCTTGTCCGGTGTTAGCTGGAAAATTATATCCAAGCCTATATCGCGAAACATTTTAAACAGAAAGATACAGGACTGAAACATTTGACTGTTATTTTGAAGCGGCCATTATTACATTTTCCATTGAGAGCTCTAACTGCGGGCTACAGACCTATTTCATCCTGTATCGTGGCTCACGACTTTCCTGATCACGTTGTTGGTGTATTTAGCACAGTTTAGGCTCTGATAACCCTTGTTTGGTTTTGTGGCTCTTGGGGTCGGCTAATAGATTATCTGCGTCTCTAAGCATAGTGCTCAAAGGCTCATACACGCTTTTTCTTGTACAGGAGGATTTCTGGGTTCTCTTTCTTGGCGTAAATTAAGCCCAACCTTGCTTCTTTGATCTCATCCTTCCTCATCCACTGTTTTCTCCCAAATCCTAGGTTTTAAGAGTCAACAAGACTCACAATTTCTCGTGAATTTCGATCCCGAAAACATTTTCAATCCCTATTATAATGTTGCTCGATCTTAGAGCTTCATGTGCTATGTGAGTCTTTGGACTGAGTTAAGCGAACTGTGTCTGCTTTAGCCAGTGCTTGGCTGATCGAAATTATCGCAAGAACGAATACCCGTAGATATATGTAAAAATGTAATAACAAATCCTTTGACTTAGAGCATTTGCCTGATATCTTAGTTCTCTCGTGTTTTTTTTTTTAACTATCTGAGATTTTTGCTCCTAATTTTTTTCAAGAGTAGTTCATATCGCTGATTTCGTATTTTTATCTATACTTTTCATATTTCGGATAATTTTGATTTTGAGAGGCCCCCGAGCGAAATATTCCTAAGGGCCTCAACCTGTTCCATTACGTCACTAAGACACTTCCATTTATATTCTTTTTTAGGAAAAATTGCAGCAATTTTTGGTGATGAAGGTCCCGGATATTTTGGCTATTGCAAAGGAGCCTGAAAGTGGTATATTAAATTTGAAACGTATCATCGTAGATTTCTATGTTATTTTGTAGACAAAATGTCCATAATAATTGGCAGGTGGAAGCTTGATCGCTTGTTTGCGTTGGTAGAAATGCGTATTGAAGCCCTTAGTGCGTTGTCAGCTACAAATTTGTTCGAAGTACGACAGTTGCAGGTTGGAATGTGGAAAGTTAATCACATTTGCAACAATTTGTGACAGCAGAAAAGCTCTAATCTCTTTTCTGTCGCATATAATAAGTCTTTTTACATAAATAAAGTGGGTACAAAGTTTATTGATTGTTCAAACGAAGAAACATTGTATGCGAGCATAAACAAAATCATAGAGCCGAGGGTCGAGGTTTCGATTAGTTGACCTACTGCTCAGATCCTAGCGGCTGGCGCTAAAACTCCATTTCGCCTTCACCTTCACCATCGTGTCGCATGACGAGTCGCTCAAAATATGTTGCACTTGTATTTCAACATTTTCAAACATTTCGTGTACAAAACGTTTTGGTCGACCGACAATTGTTTGTTATTGATTGTATATTCGACAGGTTTACTTGTTGTTATAAAATCGTTACTCTGATGATGATGTTAGAAGTATATTGTTGGAAAGTGCTGGTGAATAAACCCTTTAATGAAGAGAGCCCTTTTTCTATCACCAATGTGTAGAGATGATTCAAATCCAAAGGCACAAGCGAATATAACACACAAGTGTGGCTATATACAACAATCATAATAAAAAGAACATAAACTATATACAAGGCTAACGGGTCTCCACTGAGATCCGGAATTACCGTGTAGTAGCGATCTATTACGACACACAAAGATAACCGAAGAGTTAACTAAAAGTTGCAGAATATATTGGAACTTATGCAGAAATAAGAATTAAGACTTACCAATCGTATACAAGAATAACAGGAAAGGTGTTCCTTAAGATTTACGTAAAAAGACGAACCTACGTTACAAAAACAACTAGTCATCAACCATAAGTAAATACTGAATGATACTAAAGAGAGGCTATTACGTTGTAAGGAAGTACAAGTTAAGCAATAAAAAGGCAGAGAATTAAATATACTTCCAGAAGAAAAATACATTGTAGAATGAATGAAAAAGTTGCTATCGTGACACTTTTGGCGCTCACTCTCGAACGAGTTCTTTCCAGTTCCAGTTCCAGTTCCAGTCATGTATCCGTATATGACTGGGTCCCAGCTAGTGCCGTATTGAGCATCAACACAAATTATGTTACAGTATCATCTTTTCAAGGATTTCTTGATTTTATTAAAGGTATTATTTCACGCGAATTTTAATTTCAAACATGATTATGTGTGTTTTTGTTTCCGATGTGTGACTGCTATTCAATCGGCTTAAATTTGATATTTGACCGTATCAATGAAGCACCAAGTTGCACCTGTCTATTAATATCATTTTTGTTTGCGTTTTGTTTGTTTTCATTCTTGTTTTCAAAATCGACACTTTTAACACAAGTTATGCACTATTTTTTTCGGTTAAAACGACCCCATGTTATGAAGTATGTTGTATATCCTCCATGTGCTGAAGCCCTTCAGCAGATGCTTGTGCCGTCTTATCTGGCAACCTGATAAATATATAGTCAGTAACACTCAATTGTCACCATCAGCTTTTGCTTCTACTTCTTATATTGCTTTATTTTGTCCAGTAAACGCCTAGTCTAGGAAACTAAATGAATGTTTTATTGCTTGTAGATCGGTTTAAGGTAAAGTTCTGCTTTCTAACCTATTTAAATTGTTTTCATTTGCAGCCTTTAGCATGGAAGAAACGAAGAAAATACTATTGATTATTCTAGGCTGTGCTGTACAGGTATGCCAATTGTTCGAATAAGTATATTTACCGACGGAAGAATTTATTCTTTCGCAGAAGTCCATGTATTGCTTCATCGTAATCGAAAGCATCGATTCTTCAAGGTCAGAAATATTACATAAGCCCAACGATGCCAAATGTAATATACGGAACGCATTTGACAATCAATCGGGTTGTTTAGTATTCTGCCAGCCATGTGTTCTCTGTAGGTGGATATCTTTAAATTATTTGGTTTTTTAGTTGGTTGTTTAGTTAGTAAGTTAGATAGTTAGTTAATTCCTTAGTTAGTTTGTTAGGCGGTCGGTTAGTTTGTTATTTAGTTAGTTAGTTAGTTAGTTAGTTAATTAATTAGCTAGTTAGTGAATTAGTAGTTAGTTAGTTGGTTAGTTAATTAGTTAGTAAATTAGTTAGTTAGTTAGTTAGTTAGTTAGGCAGTTAATGAGTTAGTTAGTTAGTAAGTTAGCTGGTTGGCTAGTTTGTTATTTAGTTAGTTAGTTTATTAATTAGTTAGTTAGTTTACAGTCAGTAAGTTGTGAGTTAGTTAGTTAGTTAGCTAGCTGGTTGGTTATTTAGTCAGTTAGTTAGTTAGTTAGTTAGTCAGTTAGTTAGTTAGTTTGTTAGTTAGTTTGTTAGCTAGTCGGTGAGTTAGTTGGTTGTTTAGTTAGTTTATTAGTTGGTTAATTAGTTAGTTTGTTTTGTTTGTTTTTTTTTATTGGACTAGTTAATTGCGAATATAGTTTTTTTAAGTTGCGATAGTTAAGTAGAATATTTTAAGGTAAAACGTATGAAGACATCAAACTTTAGTAGCAAGGGCTTCATTCGAAGTGTAATTGGCAGTTGATAATGATTTTCTGTTTTTTTTGTAGTGCGAAAAGAAGGAATATTTCATAGAGAAAATAAAAGAAATGAACATAGATACTCAAACCGAACTTATTCCATACATTCAAGAGGTAGGTGTCCACTATGTAATACTTTTTCTGTACCAGTGGATCAAGAATCAAAGCCTTAAAGATGGAATTCATAACAGTTAGCCGATGACCTTGAAGCGATGCAGGCAGTATTTCGAGACCTTGAGATCTAGGAGCAAAGAGACTTGGTTTCAATACAACACGTTATCGATAATTTACCTGACCAAATGAAGTCTTAGACTTAAAAAAATAACAGAATGTCTTAAAAACTTTCAGCAGGGTTAAAAACTTTCAGCAGGGTTAAAAATACGTCGAAAAATTGACAATCTGAAACAGATGCTAGAACACTACTGCTCAAAGACCGTAGATCGTTTGTGATCCATGGTCGAACTGAAAAAGGTGATCTTGCCAATCATTGCTAGACAGAAAAAGCATCAGATGGATTGGGATAAAATTTTTATGCTGTTGCTAAAGATAAAATTAGAAAACACAGACTTGTCAAAGCAAGTATTCATTCAGTTCTTGAACTCTGTGTATCAATCACGAATCATACATTATCCCAGCGATCTTGTTGAATAATGTTCATTGTTGCACCAAATCAAACACTTCTATCAATCATGTATCAGTCACCATACACTTTCCCAGACACTTTCTCAACTCCGTTGGGCTGGACACGTGCACCACATGGACAGCAGCAGACGTCCCGAGATCCCTCTGTACTCTGAAGTAAAGCAGGAAATCGAACAACCGGCGGTCAGAGCCTGCGCTACAAAGTTATGCTAAAAAGAAATATGAAAAGGGGTAGCATCTCCATGATTCATGGAAGAGCACTCCCGTGACAGGATGCTGTGGCGAGAAACCATCAATTAGACCAACGAAACCATTGAAATTTGCTCGGCTGACAGATTACAAGAGAGCACACGATCGAAGACACTATCTACCTACCACTGGTGACCAACTTGTGCCAGGGACACTGCGGATCACGAGCTGGTCTGCTTGCACACTTGAAAGCCTGCATGGCCCATCAATCCATTTAACAAACACATGAGTTGTCATCGTCGATACCGACGGACTGCAATAATTATTATTATTTTCCCCTGAAATCTTGTTGAAAACATCAAAAATTTTCGTCGTAAAGTTAAGAAAAATTGGCATTTCCTTCTCATTACCGTCAGTCGCAGTCGACCTGAGTGCTCTTGCGACCACTGTATCCAGTTCTGAATTGTTGCTAATTTTATATGTCTGTTGTGTCGTAGCAATATATCTTGGTCGTGGAGATGAAAGTTCCTCTGTATATTGTACATTTAGAACGTTATCTTAATCAGCTCGCTGAGACATCAATTTGCTGCTAACATAGGCCTAGTTTGTAGATGAACTGCTTCGTTCAATTACTTTCTTTACTTTATTTTAGATAACTGAAAGCAACGAAAATGTGTTATCTTACAGAATGAATGAAATCGCTTATTTTTCACAAGAGTAAGCACAAAATCAATCTTCCTATAACGTCATTTAACCTTTTGTTTGCAAACTGACTTTTCGTATATACCTTTTCAACTTTTCGTTCCAGCCAAATGGTCAATCTTACAGAAAGTATGTACTTTCAAGTCCAACGTCTCATTGAAGAAAGAGACGAATATGTAGAGGTAAATAGTGGTGATCTGTTATTGCATCCTTGTGGAATTCCAAAGTTGTGTCTAAGTTTGCCGTATTTTCGTAATTGGTCCCTGATTTAGCTTCATGTTACCATGTAAGGTTGGTACTTGGCCTAGTTATCGAAACGCATGCAGTATGGCTCATATTACACGAGCACATATTCGCATTTGGCCTAGTTATTGTTTTAGCTTCAGTTTTATCTTTCATGCTACATGTTGTTTTCATGAATGAATAGTTAGTAGTGTCGTTTTATCGCCGAGTTTAAAGAACTTCAGCATTATGTACTTCGTTTTCTCACAACTGCGTCCTTCATTTTGTGTTATTAAGTGTTGGTATAGGGAAAGCAAATTTTTCAGAAAATTTAATCATAGTTTTTCTTTCAGGCTGTTTTAGATATGAATTTAGAGAGACATGAAATGGTTTCTAAGGTATGAAAATCTACCTAAAGATATCCGGTATTTATTAGATACCTGTTTATCTATATAGATAATTCAGTACATCCTCGATTATCCGAACAGATTGAGCTCAATTTTATGGAAGGTCGTTCGGATAAGCCAACAATCCGGATAATCGAGGACGACCATTTTACTTGCTAACCTTCCTTGCATGTTTATTGCTACCGTCCACAGATACTTAAGGATTGCTCAAATGGATGGCAGACGACATTGGTAGAAATTTGTCAATGCGAAGTTGCTACATTACAACCGAAAATGTTGTTTCTTAAAAAGTTAAAATCTGTGAAAAACAAAAGATAAACTGATTTAATATATTGGTTAAAATAATACAGCATTTATATTGGACAAAGATTCATAATAGTGGGGCTTACATTTGGTTAATCTAATATTAATTTGGATAAAACAGAAGGGTTGAGAAATTTTTTGAATCGTATAAACCCCACCAAGATAAAGGCCTAGAATTTTACATCGGTTTTCAATCTCATGGACATTGCTTTTTTCCAAGTGGCAGCAATCTTCTGAGGGTCTAGTTTGTAATTCAAGTCCTTGAAATTACTTATGCCTCGTGACAATTCACTTAAGAATGACAAAATCAAACAAATTACTTTTTTCAGGAAACAGAGCTTGATTTGGTAAAATCACCTCCTATGAGCCCATCCAGACGCGGATCTATTAAAACTGATGTAGTACTGAAAGCAAACAAACAGAAAATTAGAGATCTACAAAATGAACTGTAAGTTTTTACTGAATTTTACATTCAGCCCTTCGTGGACTCGTCCAGTCTATAAGCCGATCTCCACTAGACAATTTCACAACGATCCTGATAAGATTTCCCTGCAAAAAAGTTCTTCAATCTCCGCTTACTTTAGTACCACGAACGAAAGGGCAATAGAATCGTGAAAATGCAGCTAAAAGTTGAATACAACTGGGATTAGATATGCAAAATTCTATAATGCCATTGGTTGACCTGCTTGGCGAACAAAACCGTCTGACGGAAAGTAGAAACTACTTTTACTTTTCTTCAAGCGATTTCTTTCGATGCAAGGATTAAAGATTTTCAACTGCGCATGTTAGCATGCGCAATTTTTTCACCAACATACCCGCTATGAAAAGACCTGCTCAAAAAAGTCCCGATGACGTCATCATAAATATTTTAACCTTCGAAATGCGACAAAATGTATATCAATCGAAAGCTCTCATTGTTTTCTATCTATTTTTTTACCATTTTCTTTCATATTAAGTGGCTATTAAGCGAATTACAATGGATAAATGGTATATTTTTATGACGACATCATGACGTCGTATATCACGTGATAGAAGCATTTCTCGATTTGGCTCCTGGTTTTAAACGATTCAGCGTGGTCGATTAAGCGGGAATCAAGTTTAAAAACAAAGGTTAGGCACTTCCTTAGATTGCAGGCCAAAATACCCTGTCTATACCGAAGCGCATTCAGTTATGTAGGCTCATATTGCATGGACACAAATTCGCAGCTGACGTGTTTTCTATTTTGCAAGCTGCTTGGTAGAATCGAAATCTAGAGCTGTCTTTTCAACATTGCAACTATTTTAGCAAACATAACGAGACTAACGAAAATAATAACGATTTTTCTAGCGAGGAACGAAATTTACAAATCAACGAATTTAAAGAAGAAGTAGGAAATTTGAAGGCAACGATTGAAAATATCAGACAAGAGGTAAGTCATTCATTCTAGCTTTGTCATAGTAACAGGTGATTGTCGAAATGCTTTTTGTGCTTTTTGTACCCGTGTTTCCTGGACAGACGAGAGCTGTGTCATTAGTGCATTAAAGCATGTAACAGCTGCTGTATTTTTGATGAATAACCAAGAAAAAATGCTTATCAATAGACTGTCAAGAATTATTGACAATGTGCTCTTCTTGGCAAGGAATGCACATGATTTTATTCAAAGATATATTGTGAAAACAAAGGAGCTTCATGGGAAGGTCCTTATTCTTCACAGAACAATCTCAGTTTCATATTTAAGACACTTGATAAAAGAGTGAATAAATCTGTTCTTGCAAGTTTTGAAGCTAGTTGCGAGAAAACAGGACAGAAAGAGCAAAAAAGCGAAAACGAAAAAGATGCAAAATGGTCATTCCTCCAAGGTTCCAAAATACAGCTTGCTTAGCAAGATGAAACAATAAATACTAAAAGCAAAGTAGAAGCTGAACATGACAGTGCTGATGATGTTAATGATGAAGTTGACAATATTTTACTTTTTTAGCATTTTATAGCATTTTATTTAAATTGTTCGAAATTTTGTTTTGTTTACCACACTTTGACATTGCATAAAAAAATATTCACCCAACCAATTTCTCTTCGATATTCACCAACCCCTCTGTAAATAATGAACGGTCCCTTTTAGTGATGCATCTCATGCAATGTTCTATGACATGGTCAAGCGCGCAAACGTTACTTGATGAGCGAATTTCAAATGTTTGTTCGTTTAAGCTCGGCTAAGATGTGTCTTATAATGTAAAGTATATATTTTTTCTCAGTCTCCATGAAATAGCGTGAAAATATACTGCGAATATATAATGTATTTTATTTCAATATGACTGTTTTAATTAATTAATCGTCTTTGCAGAATAAATCTTTGCTCAATGAGGCCAGATGGGTGAAAACATACAGGGATGAAATGGATGTCTTGAAGAGTCAGGTAAAAAATATTTATTGTACATATTTATGTAAAACAACGTAATAATGTATGAACAACATGCTAATAAAGTCTTGAATACAGAGCTGAGTTCTCCTCTTCTTTACCTAAACATATGCACTTTTTTCATAAAGAACCACTTTATAAGGAACCTTCATATAGAAGGTTGAAAAATTTTGACAGTTAATACAACTGAAGATAAAGATAAAGGAACTTTTCAATTTTGAATATTTTTGTCTCTACAAACAATCAAGAATTAGGAAGCCGGTTCCTTTCATTTGCAGTCAAAACTCACATAAATTGTATGTTACGCTTGTATCAAATGTTTCCTCGAGTAGTTTCCAACTTTGATTTTTATAAGTTACACCTTGTAAGAGTAATGGCGCTGAATATGCAGTTAGAATCAAGGAACTATTAAGGAATTTTCGGCACTACAATTGAAAAAAAAATGTTCCAAAAATAAGGAACTTCAGGAACTAGACCTTGAGCTGGGTTGTTTGCAAAATAAAAAGCGTATAACAAATATATTAGAAAGATCAAGGGTCGTTAAAAAGGTTTTCTTGCTATTTCGATAAATATCCGCTTAAAAATCCAGGTATAGTCTATGTTGCGAAATTTTCTTTGTGTTTTGTCGATACTCCTTTTAATGTATGTTTTGTTTATCGCAAATTTTGGCCACTAGCCAGCTATAACCTTATGAAATTCTGTGAAGTTATAGTCAGTATGATTTTTCCTTCTCTTTTTGCAGGTTGATAAAGTAAATAAACTCGAAAGTGAAAATGCGAAATATCGAGAAAAAATACGAGAACTGGATTTCTATAAAAAGAGATTCGAGGTTCGTGGAATGTTATAACTTTCTCGAGTCTCCTATCTAGACTTATTACACGATTTCCAATCTTTGCTTTGCAAACACCATGAACATCAGCAACCGTACAACTGTTTGTCCAGAGTAGAATAGTTTGGGCGTCCTGCAATTCAACTCAATAGCGATAACTGCTTATGTAGTTTGTCTATGTCCTATCGAACTGTACAACTTTTAGGCGAACCAGTATCAATGTAGGCCGACCTTTGTTATTTTGCTAATGATTCCCTGAACTTTCTTGTTTAGCTAGAAGGTGATAAAACTTAAAACAGACCGACAATGACAGCCATTCATCCAACATTAACAATTTCATTAGTCGGCACGAGGTTTCTCGATTCAAGTTTAAATCTTACTGCCGAGAAAGAGGCTAAATCAATATTTCTTTATGTAAAACAAAAAAAAACGATAATAATATTAGATGTCAATTCAGTCCGTTACAGTTTCACTTTAGCGCTAAATCAATATTTCTTTATGTAAAACAAAAAAAACGGTAATAATATTAGATGTCAATTCAGTCCGTTACAGTTTCACCTTAGCGCGCGCTCAGAGCGAACAAGTGGTTTCTAATCTGGGCAGTAACAATCTTGTCTTGTTTATCCTTTTCTTCAAGAAATTGAGACGTTTGGCCTCAGTTTTGTAGCCTGCGTGAAGACTCAGGGGCGGATCCAGCCCTAAATCTGACTGGTGCTCAAAAACAAAAGGGTGTGGCGGATGGGCGTGGTCAGTTGGGTATAATGGGCGTGGCCGAGGGGCATTGTATTAAAGTTGTTGATTTTTGTGAATGACTAAATAAACAAATCGTTTCTGAGGAAGAAAGAAGAACTCGAATGTTTATTGTTGGGAATTCAATAGATAGCTATTACAATTCGTCTTCCTGTACATAGAGAACGGAAAAAAATTATGCTTGGCCTAATTCAAACAGAAGATTTTGCGTTATCAAAGCTCCCTGAGAAGGCTGACACAGACAAGAGCATTGCCTGACATGATTAGAACTTTAACATAACTAACAAAATCTACTCTTTTAATTAGGCCTAGCCTAAAATTTCTTTCCGTTCTGTCTGTACACGTAGTGAGACATTCACCATCACCAACTGCTGCAGGTTGATGGCAACTGTTGTGTTGGCAGAAATTCTCTTTTCTTCCGCAATGTCACTGAGATAGCAGGGAATGACGTTGCATTTTCGAGTGACGTTGAGCACCAGTGAGCCCTGCATTTTGATTGGTTGATTTGCCTCAGCACCAGTGGAAGTGACGTTGAGCACCAGTGGAAGTTCATTTTACTACTATAAAAATGCGGGTCACTGGTGCTCAAGGTTTCAATGACGTATCTCTGCACAAATCAATTCTGTTTTTTCTTGTCATTCTGGCAAAAATGGTCCGCGTTTTTCTGGAATACATTCAAAGTAAACACGTCATTAACTCATTGATAGCGAGACCTTATTTCTATGCGTGAGACAGACGGTGATTCGTTGATGGAATACAAAGAAAATTTAGGCCATTTATGTCAACAAAGAGGAATCAAAAAGGCACGATAAATGCTTTCTTGCTCGAAAAGAACATTTCAACCAAAGAAAATCAGCTGATATCAACAGCAAAAGGGAATAATTTTTTAAAGGTCATTCTTTAAAAATCTGACTGGTGCTTGAGCACCGGTCGCACCAGTCTGGATCCGCCCCTGAGACTCTAAGGAGGAGGGAAAAAAGAAACGAGGAAAAGTAGTTATTTGAGTAAAAGAATTAAAGTAGTATCTACTTTTGCTCTTTTCTTCTTTCCCTCATCCGTAGTATCTGCACGTGGGCTACAGTTTTGATGATGCAAACACCAGTAGTATAGTAGAGGCGATATCAAACTTATCAAACATATCATAAATGTTTGTGTGATCCAACATGTTAAATATTTCTCAAAATTATACCTCATTGTTAAACCTCGTCACTCGATTTGTTTCTCGAACATAAAGACATTTTCATCAGAGCCCTTAAACTGACCAATTCTCATGTACATTAAGGGAAAGAAAGTGTTTATTTTACCCCTGTATATTATCCAAATAGGAGCTTAAAGAACAACATGAATTGCTTTACGAAACGAAATTAGTTCTTGAAGAACAAGTAGCAGGGACGTCGTCGAAAATTCAAAGAGTTGGTAAGTTTGATTCATGCATTTTTTTATAGATCATGAACCCCCGGTAAATTCTATGTAAAGTGTATATAAAAAATATGTCCAGTGTAGTTTTCTATATTGGTGCATAACAGTTCTCCGGGGGATCTGCGTAGTTGCTGTGTCTTTAATTTGATTGTGACGTCACTTTAAGTAAGGCAATCAAATTTCGTCACAATCAAAATCAGTTTCTGCCAGAATATAAGCAGGCGAACTCTGAACAAGTTCACAAAATTTTGCGGAGTTTTGTTGGAAATAATTCCTTATATTATATGGAAATTCACCGGATATGCATCAATCTTACATGGACGCATTTGCCACCCATGTTGGAATCGGTATGGTAGACCTATGCGCGAAATAATTTGACGAAAGAATCGCGATTTTTATAGAAACCATTGCGGCTATTATAAAAAGCTGGAAACGAGAAAGAGAAAGCTAACGTTGATATTTTAGGCAAAGAAAAGCTACTTTTGGTCATCAATGCCAAGGTTAGTTCACTTTTCAGATTTTTCATTTATTCTTAGAGTTAGTAGTCTTACTTAAGACAATGCAATAGAAAGTTTTGCTACTCAATACGTTCGATGTTTCTTTTTTATTAATAGATAAACAATTATAAACTTTTTGATAGTATTGTTATTTGCAATGTTAACCTCTTAAATCTAACTTGAACTAATAAAATTTTTTCTTTTCTAGCAGATGGAATAATATCGAACAGCAGAAAGAGTTTATTTGAAAAATGCTCAAGAAAGAACGGAAATGAAATTCGAAGTATTTGAAGAAAATTGGTGAATTGCAGACAGAATATGATTTATTGCAAGAGAAGCACGGCAGCAAATATTGCATACAATGCATTGTTGAATAGAATTGAGAAGTATGGTAAAGAGGAGAGAAAAAAAAAAGAACGGAAATGAAATTCGAAGTATTTGAAGAAAATTGATGAATTGCAAAAGAATATGATTTATTGTAAGAGAAGCGCACAGCAGCAAATATTACACACAATGCATTGTTGAATAGAATTGAGAAGAACGGTAAAGAAGAGAGAAAAAAAGAAGGGAAATGAATTTGAAAGATCTGAAGAAAATTGATGATTTGCAGACAGAATATGATTTATTGCAAGAGAAGCACGGCAGCAAATATTACATACAATGCATTGTTGAATAGAATTGAGAAGTACGGCAAAGAAGAGGGAAAAAAAGAAGGGAAATGAATTTGAAAGATTTGAAGAAAATTGATGAATTGCAGACAGAATATGATTTATTGCAAGAGAAGCACGGCAGCAAATATTACTTACAATGTATTGTTGAATAGAATTAAGAAGTACGGTAAAACAGAGAGAAAAAAAAAGAAGGGAAATGAATTTGAAAGATTTGAAGAAAGTTGATGAATTGCAGACAGAATATGATTTATTGCAAGAGAAGCACGGCAGCAAATATTACATACAATGCATTGTTGAATAGAATTGAGAAGTACGGTAAAAAAGAGAGATAAAAAAAAGAAGGGAAATGAATTTGAAAGATTTGAAGAAAGTTGATGAATTGCAGACAGAATATGATTTATTGCAAGAGAAGCACGGCAGCAAATATTACATACAATGCATTTTTGCATAGAATTGAGAAGTACGGTAAAGAAGAGAAAAAAAAAGAAGGGAAATGAATTTGAAAGATTTGAAGAAAATCGATGAATTGCAGAGCGAATATGATTTATTGCAAGAGAAGCACGGCAGCAAATATTACATACAATGCATTGTTGAATAGAATTGAGAAGTACGGCAAAGAAGAGGGGAAAAAAAGAAGGGAAATGAATTTGAAAGATTTGAAGAAAATTGATGAATTGCAGACAGAATATGATTTATTGCAAGAGAAGCACGGCAGCAAATATTACATACAATGCAATGTTGAATAGAATTGAGAAGTACGGCAAAGAAGAGGGAAAAAAAGAAGGGAAATGAATTTGAAAGATTTGAAGAAAATTCATGAATTGCAGACAGTATATGATTTATTGCAAGCAAAGCACACAGCAGCAAATATTACATACAATGCAATTTTGATTGGAATTGAGAAGTACGGCAAAGAAGAGAGAGAAAGAACGGAAATGAAATTGAAAGATTTGAAGAAAATTGCTGAATTACGGAAAGAATATGATTTATTGCAAGCGAAGCACGGCAGCAAATATTACATACAATGCAATGTTGAATAGAATTGAGAAGTACGGCAAAGAAGAGGGAAAAAAAGAAGGGAAATGAATTTGAAAGATTTGAAGAAAATTGATGAATTGCAGACAGAATATGATTTATTGCAAGAGAAGCACGGCAGCAAATATTACATACAATGCATTGTTGAATAGAATTGAGAAGTACGGCAAAGAAGAGGGAAAAAAAGAAGGGAAATGAATTTGAAAGATTTGAAGAAAATTGATGAATTGCAGACAGAATATGATTTATTGCAAGAGAAGCACGGCAGCAAATATTACTTACAATGTATTGTTGAATAGAATTAAGAAGTACGGTAAAAAAGAGAGAGAAAAAAAAGAAGGGAAATGAATTTGAAAGATTTGAAGAAAGTTGATGAATTGCAGACAGAATATGATTTATTGCAAGAGAAGCACGGCAGCAAATATTACATACAATGCATTGTTGAATAGAATTGAGAAGTACGGTAAAAAAGAGAGATAAAAAAAAGAAGGGAAATGAATTTGAAAGATTTGAAGAAAGTTGATGAATTGCAGACAGAATATGATTTATTGCAAGAGAAGCACGGCAGCAAATATTACATACAATGCATTTTGAATAGAATTGAGAAGTACGGTAAAGAAGAGAAAAAAAGAAGGAAATGAATTTGAAAGATTTGAAGAAAATTGATGAATTGCAGAGCGAATATGATTTATTGCAAGAGAAGCACGGCAGCAAATATTACATACAATGCATTGTTGAATAGAATTGAGAAGTACGGCAAAGAAGAGGGAAAAAAGAAGGAAATGAATTTGAAAGATTTGAAGAAAATTGATGAATTGCAGACAGAATATGATTTATTGCAAGAGAAGCACGGCAGCAAATATTACATACAATGCAATGTTGAATAGAATTGAGAAGTACGGCAAAGAAGAGGAAAAAAGAAGGAAATGAATTTGAAAGATTTGAAGAAAATTCATGAATTGCAGACAGAATATGATTTATTGCAAGCAAAGCACACAGCAGCAAATATTACATACAATGCAATGTTGAATGGAATTGAGAAGTACGGCAAAGGAGAGAAGGAAAGAACGGAAATGAAATTGAAAGATTTGAAGAAAATTGCTGAATTACGGAAAGAATATGATTTATTGCAAGCGAAGCACGGCAGCAAATATTACATACAATGCAATGTTGAATAGAATTGAGAAGTACGGCAAAGAAGAGGGAAAAAAGAAGGGAAATGAATTTGAAAGATTTGAAGAAAATTGATGAATTGCAGACAGAATATGATTTATTGCAAGAGAAGCACGGCAGCAAATATTACATACAATGCATTGTTGAATAGAATTGAGAAGTACGGCAAAGAAGAGGGAAAAAAAGAAGGGAAATGAATTTGAAAGATTTGAAGAAAATTGATGAATTGCAGACAGAATATGATTTATTGCAAGAGAAGCACGGCAGCAAATATTACTTACAATGTATTGTTGAATAGAATTAAGAAGTACGGTAAAAAGAGAGAAAAAAGAAGGAAATGAATTTGAAAGATTTGAAGAAAGTTGATGAATTGCAGACAGAATATGATTTATTGCAAGAGAAGCACGGCAGCAAATATTACATACAATGCATTGTTGAATAGAATTGAGAAGTACGGTAAAAAAGAGAGATAAAAAAAAGAAGGGAAATGAATTTGAAAGATTTGAAGAAAGTTGATGAATTGCAGACAGAATATGATTTATTGCAAGAGAAGCACGGCAGCAAATATTACATACAATGCATTTTTGCATAGAATTGAGAAGTACGGTAAAGAAGAGAAAAAAAAAGAAGGGAAATGAATTTGAAAGATTTGAAGAAAATCGATGAATTGCAGAGCGAATATGATTTATTGCAAGAGAAGCACGGCAGCAAATATTACATACAATGCATTGTTGAATAGAATTGAGAAGTACGGCAAAGAAGAGGGGAAAAAAAGAAGGGAAATGAATTTGAAAGATTTGAAGAAAATTGATGAATTGCAGACAGAATATGATTTATTGCAAGAGAAGCACGGCAGCAAATATTACATACAATGCAATGTTGAATAGAATTGAGAAGTACGGCAAAGAAGAGGGAAAAAAAGAAGGGAAATGAATTTGAAAGATTTGAAGAAAATTCATGAATTGCAGACAGTATATGATTTATTGCAAGCAAAGCACACAGCAGCAAATATTACATACAATGCAATGTTGAATGGAATTGAGAAGTACGGCAAAGGAGAGAAGGAAAGAACGGAAATGAAATTGAAAGATTTGAAGAAAATTGCTGAATTACGGAAAGAATATGATTTATTGCAAGCGAAGCACACAGCAGCAAATATTACCAACAATGCAATGTTGAATGGAATTGAGAAGTATGGCAAAGAAGAGAAGGAAAGAACGGAAATGAAATTGAAAGATTTGAAGAAAATTGCTGAATTACGGAAAGAAAATGATTTATTGCAAGCGAAGCACACAGCAGCAAATATTACCAACAATGCAATGTTGAATGGAATTGAGAAGTATGGCAAAGAAGAGAAGGAAAGAACGGAAATGAAATTGAAAGATTTGAAGAAAATTGCTGAATTACGGAAAGAATATGATTTATTGCAAGCGAAGCACGCAGCAGCAAATATTACCAACAATGCAATGTTGAATGGAATTGAGAAGTATGGCAAAGAAGAGAAGGAAAGAACGGGAATGAAATTGAAGATTTGAAGAAAATTGCTGAATCACAGAAAGAATATGATTTATTGCAAGCGAAGCACACAGCAGCAAATATTACATTCAATGCAATATTGGATGGAATAGAGAAATATATGGCAAAGAAGAGAAGAAAAGAACGGAAATGGAATTGAAAGATTTGAAGAAAATTGATGATTGGCAAAAAGAATATGATTTCTTGCAACAGAATTACACAGTCGCAAATATTACATACAATGCAATGTTGAATGGAATGAGAAGTACGGTAAAGAAGAGAGAGAAAAAAAGAAGGGAAATGAATTTGAAAGATTTGAAGAAAATTGATGAATTGCAGACAGAATATGATTTATTGCAAGAGAAGCACGGCAGCAAATATTACTTACAATGTATTGTTGAATAGAATTAAGAAGTACGGTAAAAAAGAGAGAAAAAAAAAAGAAGGGAAATGAATTTGAAAGATTTGAAGAAAGTTGATGAATTGCAGACAGAATATGATTTATTGCAAGAGAAGCACGGCAGCAAATATTACATACAATGCATTGTTGAATAGAATTGAGAAGTACGGTAAAAAAGAGAGATAAAAAAAAGAAGGGAAATGAATTTGAAAGATTTGAAGAAAGTTGATGAATTGCAGACAGAATATGATTTATTGCAAGAGAAGCACGGCAGCAAATATTACATACAATGCATTGTTGAATAGAATTGAGAAGTACGGTAAAGAAGAGAAAAAAGAAGGGAAATGAATTTGAAAGATTTGAAGAAAATTGATGAATTGCAGACAGAATATGATTTATTGCAAGAGAAGCACGGCAGCAAATATTACATACAATGCATTGTTGTGTACTGAATTAGACATTACTTTTGTTTAGGCCCTTCCTTATCATTTTAGGCCGTTTCTATTACTATTCATTCATTCTGTTGTTACATACCACTCAACTATGCATCTCATTATCTCGGCATCACCCACGTCTTTCGCAACACCCACACATGCCTGCAATATATCATCTAACCATAGGTCATTCCCGCGTTACTTCAATCATTGCCTTATTTGTCAAGCTTCTCAGTTCTCGTTCCATTTCCTTGAACATCGGACCATAGCTATTTTCCTTATTTGTACCGTTCAGATTCTCAGCCCACTTCCGTGTATCAACTTTTTAAATACATGTGTTAAAAAAAGAAGGGAAATGAATTTGAAAGATTTGAAAAAAGATTGTTGAAAAGGGATAGAATTTATTGCAATGGAAGCACACAGAGCAGTAATTATTGCATTGTTGAATGTAATCGAGAAGAATAGCAAAGAAGAGATGGTAAGAATGGAATGAAATGGAAAGATTTGAAAATGAGAGCTTATCTATGTGAAGAATATTATGAAATTGTGGAAATGCATGCCATAGACATGTATGATGAATTTGAAGCGTCGGGTGTAAAATATGTAAATGTGCTGGAAAATCTTGAAATGTGAAAGACAGAGTAATAACGAAAAGAAGAAGCTTGCTGTTAATGAGAAATTGACGATGAAAGAGTTTGATGAAGTTTTCGTAAAGAAAAGACGGAGGAAAAACGATTGGCAAATCGAAAGCAAAGCGAAATTTAATAAGCATGGTTGTTTGCTCAAAAGCAGATGAAATTGCTGCAAGGAGACAAGTAGAAGAGTTGAAAGGAAATCGCTTGAAGAAAGTATAATTGATACCAGAATTAGAATAAGCTATTCTTTATGTTTGACACGAGATTCTCGAGGGACGAAAATTGAAGAAAGAAGAATCTGCAGCCAAGGAAGAATGTGCAAAGAAACCGTTAAGTTAATCTTAAAGAAGAGTCAATTAATTAGCAGCGATAAGAAGCTGATGATGAAGAAGAATAAGTTAAGCATTAATTATGGAAATTTCAAAGAAGATTTAAAGAATAAAGGAACAATTTTTGAGAACGTGCTAAGATTTTTCCGCCAGTTTCTATCGTTCCCTGCATCCTTGAAGAATAGTTGATAATACATCTTTGCAAACACTGATAGTTTATCCTAGCGTTTGCCATTCAACAACAATTTACATTTGTATTTACTTTTATCCATATATTTACTGTACATGTACATATTGTGCTGAAGAATATAGTTATCGTTTGAGTACGATCAATTTTATTTCTTACTGAAATATAGGCAGGTCTCCTAGAATAAAATTGGCTAGGCCAAGAACTAAATTTATAGTTATCATCGATAATAATCGCTGACAGCAAGATACCAAAAGATACGACTGAGCTTTGATTTTCATATTAATTGGATGTTGTTTTCTCCTTCCCAGGCCACCTTGAAGAAGAGAACGACCGACTTCACTCCCAACTGAAGATCGTCATGGAAGAGCGAGAAGCAAATCAACAGAAAATCAAAGAGCTCATGGATGAAAATTCAAAGTTACAAATGGAAAAACAAGAAGGGTTTGTATTTACTTGTCATTTGCTTCTTTTAAAAGACATATTGACTGTTCTTCTTTCAGATACCTTATTAATACTACACGTGATACAAAATTCTACATAAAATGTTAAAAATAGTATTACACGCGTTACAAATGAACAGGGTACAATATCATCCTATTTTGGCCTTCTTTTCACATGGAGACACCGAAGAATACTGTATGTGAAAGCGCTATTTGAATTGAGCGGTCTGAAATATAAAATAAAGATAAAGAAAATAAGGTATAAATGAAGATGTTTATGAATACGGTAAGAAATGAACATGGCAATGAATGCGGTATGAAGTGGATACGCTAATGAATACTGTATAAAATGAGGATGCTAATGAATATGGCATGAAGTGAAGACGCTGGTGAATACGGTATGAAATGAAGGTGCTAATCAATATCATATGAAATGAAGATAGTTATGAATACGGTAAGGAATAAACATGCCAATGAACGCGGTATGAAGTGAAAACGCTAATTAATACAGTACGAAACGAGGATGCTAATGAATATGGTATGAATTGAAGATGGTAATGAATACGGCATGAAATGAAGGTGCTAATCGATGCGGTGTACATGAGGATGCTAGTGAATACGGGTTTGAAATGAAAATGTTAAAATGAATACGGTATGCAATGAAGATGCTGATAAATGCTGTATGAACCCAAAATGTGAAAGAATATGGTGTAAAATGAACATGCCTATGAATAAGGTCTTAATTGAATACTAAGGTTTTAAATGAATATTTGCATTGAAAAGAGCGTACACAAATATTTCTTCAGCCTTGTCAACCTACCTATTTGCTTTATTCAGGATGATCGAAATCGCATCTTTGAATCAGAAACTGAATGGCCTTCTTGACAGGAGTCCAGATGGTTAGTAATTTCACCATTAGTTTCAGTCAATTTACATTGCAACCAAGCTGAATAGTATAAATTTGATTTTCATTCACAAATCAATTTGTTGACATGTGGATATCTGACAATCATATGGCGAAAGGTTTTATCACGTGGACTTGAATGCTATATTTTGACTCGTTAAACCTTAGCGCAGACAGCAGATTTTCTTCTGTGCAATACTCCGCAGCCACCACATTACTGCAAGATAGCCCTCCGCAATACTGAACATCCTCCACATTACTGCAAGATAGCCCTCCACGTCACTGATGATAGCCCTCCGCATTACTTCAAGATAGCCCTCCACATTACTCCACAACCTCCACATTACTGATGATATCCCTCCACATTACTGAAAGATAGCCCTCCACATTACTGAACATCCTCCACATTACTGCAAAAATCCCTTCACCTTACTGATGATATCCCTCCACATTACTGAACATCCTCCACATTACTGCAAAAATCCCTCCACCTTACTGATGATATCCCTCCACATTACTCCACAACCTCCACATTACTGATGATATCCCTCCACATTACTGAAAGATAGCCCTCCACATTACTGAACATCCTCCACATTACTGCAAAAATCCCTCCACCTTACTGATGATATCCCTCCACATTACTGAACATCCTCCACATTACTGCAAAAATCCCTCCACCTTACTGATGATATCCCTCCACATTACTGAACATCCTCCACATTACTGCGAAAAGCCAGAGGACTGACGGAAACCAGCTTTTGCCGAACCCTCTATTACTGTGACAGTCGCACGATTTTAAGCCAATTTTTTCATAAATCGGAAGTATAAAATGAAATATCGCAATTATGTCCCTAATCAATGCCGTTCCAAGACTTAACATTCGAATAACAGAAAGACTTGTGTTTGGTGAATGGAATACGCCAGTTAAAGCTGTGACCTGATAACTCATTCCCCGTCTTGGGTTTTTACTTTACATTTTCCTTCTTTGCAGGTCCACTTGTTCCTCTCTCGTTGGAATACAAGGAAAGCTCGTAAGTATTTGCTTTTATTTGAAAATATTTTAGTGCAGGGTGTTACAAAAAGGAACCCACTTTAGACATTGCTTTTATTTGCGAACCGTAGCTTTACGGCCAATGAAATTTTGCCATAATACTTACTGTGTACATACACTCTTGGGAGTAAAAGGATAAGTTTTCGTATGTCATCTTCGCTGAAATATGCTGTAATGAATTTCGTTGATAAAAAGAGCATGTGCACGAACTGTATGCAGATTTCATGCAATTGAGGATTTTGTGCTGCTGAGATAAGTTACAGCAAGAGTTTATTGATACAACCATTGGTTACATAGGCCAAATGTTTGACAGTGATTGATCTAGACAAAATTAATTTAAACGTTTTATGAAGTACACATTTGACTGTTGTTTGTGTTGACTAAAAAATGTCAAGCCAAAAATTTTGTTTCTTTCTAGTGTTATTCATAATGTAATGCATAGTTTGGTAGAAGGCTTCTTTATCGGGTTCCTTTTTCGGAACACCCTGTATTATGATACCATTCAAATTCACAGATTAATGTACTCTATATAACATTCTTTACTAAGCGTACCAAAATAACGGCTCTATCAAGAACTTTCTTGCAAGAGACAAGTTTAATTTCAGATCAAAACAGGAATATGTTAAACTTGAAGGATATAAACAAGGATTTCAAGGATTATATGAGGACTATAAGGTTATAGATAGCAGTGTAGCGTAGTGGTTAGCACTTGCGCCATTTGGGGTCAAGGCCTATGGTTCCAGTCCAGACTAAGAAGCACAAATTTACAAGATGAAAAATCTTGCTCTCTCTGACACTGCACCAAGGTGTAAAATTGGTGTAAAAACCCTCGTAGCGCCGACTGTATGGTTGCAAGCGAGTCGATATATGCTCCCCAGGGAGTATTGCAAAAAAAATGGAAAAAGAAAAAAATGACCCGAGCTAAGGGGGTAAATAGTTGTAAAGCGCTGTTGAGTTATGTCAAGTTATAGATAACGGCGCTATATAAAAGCGATAACCGAAGCCTTTTTATCATATCTTGCGAAAAACTATCCTCCAGGAACAATACTTCTGTTGCTGTGATTTGTTATTTCATCACTTCTCTGTCTTCTTAATGTTTCACTCATTTTGAATGACAAAAAAGCTTTCTGTTTAAGGTCAACTGAACTGCTGCGTCTTGAAAAGGAGAACAAGCATTTAATGAAGCTAGTAGAGTCTTTACGAGAAGGAACACCACGTGTTAGAGAATTAGAAAAACAAATAGAGGACCTAGAGGACAACCTTGAGGAACACAAGAAAAAGATTGCAACAATGAATCAGGTTAGTAGACTGTTTTGTAATCAAGTCAAATTAATGTACCTGTTGATATGAATAGATTGGTTTAGAGCCAGTTTAATACGCATTTCAATTAGCAGCATAATTTTGCAAAAATTCGAAATTTCTTCAGATAAAATTTTTTGATACCAAAGTCGGATTCATCACCCCAACTTAGTATTATCATCATCAACATCATCATCACCATCACCATCATCTTCATCATAATCATCTTCTTCATCATTGTAGTAATCTTCTTCACTATCATCTTCTTCATCATCATCATTATCATCTTCTTCACTATCATCTTCTTCTTCACTATCATCTTCTTCTTCATCATATCATCTTCTTCTTGACTATCATCTTCTTCTTCATCATCATCATCATCATCTTCTTGTTCATCATCATCATCATCTTCTTCTTCTTCTCTTCTTCATCTTCCTCATCATCGTCATCATCATCTTCTTCTTCTCCTCCTTCTTTTCCTTCTTCTTCTTCTTCTTCTTCTTCTTCTTCAAAAGCATCATCATCATCATCATTATCATCTTCTTCATCATCATCATCATCATCATCATCATCGTCATCTTCTTATTATTATTATTCTTCTTCTTCACCATCATCATTGTCGTCGTTATCATCGTCGTCGTCTTATTCTTCTTCTTCTTCTTCTTCATCATCATCATCATCATCATCATCTTCATCAACATCATCATCTTCAATGTCATCTTCTTCTTCATCATCTACTCTTCTTTTTCTTCTTCATCATCGTCATCATCATCATCTTTATCTTCTTATTCTTCCTTGTCGCCATCGTATTCTCCTTCTTCACTATATTATTAAAAAACGATGCCTAAGCTGTAATAGTCCATTTTGTCCAAATATTATCTGTTTATAATGCAAATGTGATTAATCTGGCCGTATCTGGTCTAAAATTATTTGTTATTGCAAACATCATTCTCTTTTTTTATTCTTTGTTAATCTAGCATTAACAGTGAAATGAAAGATATAAAAGGTTATAAAACTCTTTGAAATTTAACATTTACTGTGCAAGTCTTATTATCTTTAATTTTCATTGGTTTTTTTTGTTTTGTTTTAAGGAGTTCTTTTTAGCAGTGGATTTGCTAAAGAAAGGGGAATCTGATAAATTAATGGCAAGTTTGTTTTACAACAAAAATAAACATTAAAAATCAATATTAAAGCATTAATGCCTAAAAATCAAATATGGTAAAATCTAAAAGCTCCTTGTGGCTAAATAATTTTTCTAGTAAATTGCAAAGTCCTGGTCTAGGGCGAGAAAGACAAGAGTTCAGTAACATTTCACTAAACGACAAATTCTTGACGATATTAGTAGTGCTCATTTAAAACTTTCATCATTACCTTCGAAACTGTGCCATGAAGTCTCAATTTTTAATTAAGAGTTTAATTCAGGAGCCCAATTTTTCTTGACGCAATAAATTTTGTGTTTCTTCAAACATTTATGGTTTTGAAATATGCCCCAGATTTCTAAAGACAAGTTAATATTCATTTAATTTTTTTCCAAATGATTTCTGCATTTATCTTATCTATAAATTTATCTTAACTCTAAATTCAAATTCATTTTAACTCAAACAATGACCATTTCAAGGAATTATGGCTCGGTGCGACATTTTTTGGAAGATTTAAGTAAGGGAATCCTCTTTGCGTGCAATGAATGGGATTTGACTCTAGGAGAGGTAATGCAGCAAATTTGTCTGTAATACGGGTGGAGAGGATTCCCTTATTCAAGATGTCCGCCAATTTTCCAGAAAAATGTCCCGTCGGTCCAGGCCTTTTTGAAAAGGTATATTTCATATGATCTCCATATATGAATTGTTAATTCATTTTATAATTGAACTAGATACTTATTCGGGGTCATTATTTATAAAATTGAATAAAAAATTAAAAATGAAAGGAAAAACTGTTTGTTTATCGAAAACAGATAAATCCAAATTTTAAAGACTTAAAAATTTCAACCTCAACCGACTGATAAATGGTGATCACGTTTAATTGTTTACTTCTAACGTTTATTCAGAGTCAAAGAAAAATCCAACATCACTCGAAAAATGCCTAACAACTTTCCTGCTTTGCATATTTTCAGGAACTTGAATTTGAACGAAGTAAGGCTGGCGAGTTAGCTGGTGTGGCAACCTCTCATGTGGATCAGATCCATCGATTGAAATCGAGGCTTAGTCAGAAGTCCATGAAAGTCGAAGATCTTCATGCTGAGCTGGCGAAAAAGGGAATGAATAAAGATCGTGTGCAGAAATTTGTGTAAGAGTTTCGAATATTTTTCTTGCTTTGTAACTTTCTATTTTATCATGAACTTATCACGAAGTGGCGATATTTTACGTGGGAATACAGTGGAAAGCCAAAGAATCAAATAAGAATCAAAAGTTTAGGGCCAGTGTCTCAGTTGTTCTCAAATTTTGTCACCATATGAAACCGAAGACGAATGCCAAAGCCCAAAAATGTATATGCAGTATATGTGATGATTCCAGTAATCTACAAGTTTCTCGGTCAAGAGTTTTTGTCTTGGTTCTTAAACCATGGGTCCTTATTTGTGGGTTTGCATAAATGGAGTATCAATGAAGATTCCACGATTCTAACTTTAGTCGCAAATTCTGTAAGAAAGGGAAAATTCTAATTAAGAAAAGAGACAATTTGTGGACCACCGTATGAAATGATGCTGATTTTACATAAACGTGCCAATGAACACGTTTGAAAAGAAGTTGTAAATTGCTCATTAATACGTTATATAGTGCAGATATTCATTTACCGACCTCGGAATGATGGGGAGCTGAGTTGACTGTAGGCTTGTGGAAAATGGTCCCAATGAGATTCGAACTCACGAACTGCCCATCGTGAACCAAACGCCGTAACCACTCCGCCACCCCGACCTCGCAGAGCTTCTAACTCGATGAGCCAGCTGGATGAGGCCTCGACGCCAAACGTGCCAATGAATACGTATGAAAAGATGTTGCAAATTGCTCATGAATACGGTATTAAATTCAGATGCTAATGAGTACAGTAATAAATGAAGGAACTATGGAATATGGAATTGGTGAAGGAACGAAGAAGTAGTGAAGTATACTTATCAATAAAGGGTGAAATAAATATGATGAAAAATACATTAATAAATATTAACATGCTAAATAGGTACGTAATTCGAGAAAGTAAAACAGAGGAGTTTAATTGCGATTAGGCTTTAAACGCAGAAAGCGATTTACTAAATTTAGCAGCAATAATTTTTCGAACTCAATCTTTTCTATTCATTCAGGAGCCCTCACAAGGACGAAGCGAATAATAATGATTATGATAATGATGTTTTCAAGAAAGATAACACAGATGGAGCCACAACAAACATTCAGTTAGTAGAATTGAAAAAAGACATCGATTCCAAGCAGCTACAGATTGAAACTCTCGAAGCAAGGTATCCGATCATATAATTTTATATTTTCTGCTCTCCGCTTAGCAAAAGCTTTCGAATTTCCTTCCAGGAGCTAATCATATTTATGGTCTTGCTGATCTCCCCTATTTCCCCCATTTAACTCTTACCCCATCTTTTCTTCAAACTCTCTGTCACCTTTCTGACCTTTCTGTACTTGACCGAAATGGGGTTCGCTAAGCTGATGGCGAATTTTCTCCATCAAGGTTTCACATGCTAGACTTATCGCGACGCATCGCTGTGTGGCGTACCATTACAGGGGCGGTTTTATTCATAGATGGCATCTATTGTTTGAACAGCCAGGGCAATAGACAAGGCTGATACCAGGGCCGAGTATGGACAGCGGAGTTTCACGTAGAGACCTATTCACCCTGGGGACGAAGTTGAGATGTCATATGGCCCTGCCCTGGTTGTTATGCATGCTTATTTGTTGGGTTATTAGTATTACGCTTGATGCTGTGAGCACAGCTTTTCTAGGCAAGTCTTTTGCTTGCTATGTTCTGCTATTTTGCACGTTTTAGAGGTTCAACCTTGCAGAAAAGGTTATGGTGAAAACCAATCTGACTATATAACTCTTGCAAAAGGACATTTCAGTGACCGATCACCAGTAAAATTTTCAACTGTTGATCACAGAGGTTTTCAAAGCACATGGAAATTTCAATCCGTTCTTTCTGCGAGAAATATTTACAAAAGAATCGTAATATATGGTAGAGTTAGCAACCGGCCCCAAGTGCCCAAGTATAAAACAAGTCTACTGAGTGATGCGATTTATGGGCTACCATTTGGATATGTGTATAATCTGTGACTCGGCTTCATATTATGCTAAAAAATTTAATTATTTTTCCAGATTAAAAGAAGAAGAAACCAAACGTATTCAAGCTTCAAAAGAAGTCTCGAAGAAAGAAAAAGAATTCAGCTCAATCGAGTCCAGGTAATCTTAAATGTCCTTTTATAGAATTGACGCTACAGATTACCCAGCTAGTTTATTGGATATTCACAGAGGCTTGTGATAAATGATTTACACTTTATTATGTCAAACCTTTAAGCCTTCGAGTTCCTTTAACTAAACCTAGTAACTCCTTATCAAGCAGTGAAACTGTATTTAAAGCCAGGCTTATGTCAACATTGCGCAGAGTCAGAACTAGTTGCTGGCTGCTAATTGGCGATTCTTGGGAACTAATTTATCGCAACTGACCTGTCGACATAAGCGCTGTCGACTAGCTCCTTGTTTACGGCAAATAATCGGCCCAAAGTTCCAGACAGCTGGATTTGGGTGTTCTTCTTCGGCGATTAGCTGAAAGTTGATTCACGTCAGTCGCAATCGACCTGAGCACTCTTGCGACATCATCAATAGAGGTTTCCGCAAAAAATGGCCGCCGTTTCTGTCAACCCCTTGTTTTCATAAGGTTTTACGAAGGGAATTCTGGAAATAATTTCCTTAGCTACGAATTCAACGTCTGTATCTATGTAAAATACGTAACTAAGGAAATTACTCCCAGAATTCCTTAATGAATCCTTAATGAAAACACTAGGAAAAGACGGCGGCCACCTTTGCGGAAGCTTCTATTGTATCCTTAGTTTTGACTAGTTGTTGACATGTCGTCATAAGTTAGCAGTTACAACTAGTTGGCGTTAGTTCTATCGTATAGTTCTATTCTACCGTCGACATTAAGCCTGGCTTGAGATGTACCTAAAGCCCTGGCCTAACGAATCGAACTTTGTGAAATATCATCTAACAATGTTTGTGTTTGATAACGATTTTTGACCTAGCCAAACGATTCAAATAATGTCGGAACATCTGTAGCGCTTACGCCATTTTCAAACAACAACAAAGATGGCATCTGGTGACGCGAAACTGAGAATAAGGAAATTTGCCCATGATGCACCGTTTTTTTGCGCTGGCGTGAATCTAACAGATGTTGAACGAGGTTGCTAGACAAACGCAACATTGTAGATAAAACTTCAAAGCAACAGATAGTGTAATATAGCATCAAGATTGAACAGAAAAACAAGTGAATTTTTTTCAAAGTTAATGGGGCCGATGTTTGATTCGACAGCGTTGGATGATATTTCATGCCGATGTTTGATTGTTTGACAAGGGTTAAAAAGTGAGATTCAATTGAAACTAATTGCTTTGAATCAAATCATCTTTGACAGTGCCTTACTGCCGAAATTTTGGATATAAAAAATCCGACTCGAGAATGAGGAATTATCCAATAATTTTTTAGTTGTACAGAACTTCGAAACTTGTTTCGGGCTGTTTCTGGCATTTATACCCTAACGACTGTCAGAAGAAATAACCCTGTAAAGATGCCCTGCGATTTTCAACTTTTTATCGCAAATGATCGAATAACTTGTCTACGTTAGATTCATTGATCATTTCCCGCTTACTACAGGGCGAAAGAATTCGAAAGTTACAGCGCAAAAGTTGAAGAACAGTTGAGGCAAAGAGAAAAGGATATATCTGAACTTGAAAGAAGGTAAAGTGAACTAAAAGATTCCGATTGCTTATGGTAAAAAACATAAAGAATGTTCTCAACTCATGTTAACCCACAGAGACGCCCTTTCGGTAAAGAAACGACACTGGAGTCTCGTTACAACGGAGATGCCGTATTTCCTCCTAGCGCCCCCCTTTTAAGAGCGCCTCCTTGAATTAGCGCCCTCCCAAACTCGAAAAAATTTAATGTGCGCCCCCTCTGCTCGAAAGAGCGCTCCTCGAAAGTTCGCTGATAATAAATAATACACATGATCTTTGTAATCGATTGCCAATGTATTAAATAGAATATGGCGATGAATTCAATTCAAATGGAATGACGATTGTGATGATGATGAAGAGATGGACATTTGTTTTGAAGTCGACAAACACGACATCTCAATTTTAATTAAATTTTGACCAATATTTTTGTTTCAAAAAATATTTTTATTACATATCATCAGAGGGAAATGATTTAAAATATAACGAGGACCCCGAAAAAAACCATTGAAAATTTATTGAGCACACCGAGCGCTCTTTAGAAGAAGTACGTATTCTCATTAGAAAAACTGAATTTTGCCAAAAAATACGCTTACAAGCCTCCTCTAAGCTTAGGGCAACTCTATATTTGGTAAAGATAAAGAGTAATGCCCGAAACGTCGTTATTATTCGTCTTTTTTCTTGGTAGTGAATCCTTTTTAAAATTTCGTCTTTATTTGGTGGTTAATTGTGTTTTCTTCAGCTGTCGGCTCTTCTTTTAAGCCGCTTCTGGCTTTTGATGAATGTCTGTCTCTCACAAGGACTGCCAGGGCCAAAGGCCAAACAATAATAATTTAAGAGTGAGAGTGTTAGTACTGTCCCAGGATGCAATGAGCGCAATTTCAACCAGTTCGACCTCTTGCATGAGACTTGACAGTATGATCTACAACACTAACTTGCCAACAGAGTAAGGTGTAATTCTTAAAGAAACTTACCGCCGAGCATCAGCAAGCATTGAAGAATTTAGAATTAAGATAGCAAACTTATTGCTACAACAGAAGGCAGCTAAGCTTGGCTTATTTGTATGCTACGATTAAGCCTGACCATATTTGTAATGCATGTCCTGGTACATTTAAGTGCGCACAGATTTTTCAGAAATAGGCTGACTTCTGTATCCTGTTACTAATAAAGTCAAGTTCACTCACTCCTTTTCTATTTTTAGATTTGAGAATACTGCTACCGAAAACAAATCTTTAACACAGTCTGTCCGTCTGAAAGATGACAAAATTGGTGCTTTAGAAGAGAGGTAAGTTTTACAAAAGTACGGTCTAAATTAAAGCAAAACAGTTCGCAATGAAGGGTATAACAGTATACAATGTTGAGAGAATAGACAGATGAGTAACCCACCTGTATAACAACCGAACAGTGGAGCGCTTTCCTGAAAACAATTGCTAATGAAAACATGAAAAAGACTTTGTAATTTTAGTACTGCTGCAAGAACAAATTTTTGCTTGAATTCTGCATCAAAAATTCAGTTATATGCTTCTCCTCAGTACAGTCTGACCAAAATTTAAATTTAAGAAAATTAAGTGATAAAAATAAAGTTTGAACTATTTTGTGCTGAAAAACCATGAAACTTTGCTCGAGAAATCAGGAAAAAAGGTTATTAATCATTGTTTATCAAGACAACTCTTGAAATACTTCGCTGATAATCTGCAAGGTACTTCTTCAAAGTTTTTTTATTATTTTCCACCAAACAACAAATAAACTGTTAACTTTTTATTTTGTTATTAAACTTATCAAGAGATGTGGAACATTTAATAAACTGAGGAACGATAACACAGGCTTGTGGGCCTCTGCAACGAGTGGACTATGAGCTATATGCAACTATGTTCTTATTCGTATTGGAAGAAAAAATCGTTTTCATTCCTCAGATTGTGTGGATTTTATCAGAAAAGATCTAGCCTGCCCTACCTTAGCTAAATTATTGTCTTTTATGTGCAGGTTTTCTGGGGCTGTTTTAGGAGGGATCCAATAAACTGAACATTAGTAATGCCGCGGCAACACGTGCAACTTTTTTTGAAATGGCGACAGAACATGTTCTAAAATTGTCGCAGCGACCAGAATAACTAAGAGTCGCACGTGTAGCCTGGGATAGATTTTCGAACAAAATCTTCTGCGACCTTAGGAAATACGGTCGCGGAACATTGATTTGGTTGCACTTTTCACGACATATTTTAACGCAAGTTGATTGGCGCAGAACTTCGGTAGCAGCATTTTTTATGCATTTTTTATGACAGGATACTTTCAGCTATGTCCCATCATCATGTCAAAATCTCGCACGTGCAGCCGTGGCGTAACACAGCCATTTTCCATGTTCATGGTCTTGGCTTGGTTTAACTCTGTTCTTTTAATTATTGTTGGCATTTTTGTAGAGTGACGCATCTAATGGATTCAGCAAGCCAAGACACGAGAAAAGTCAATCAAACATTCGAAGAAAAGCTGCGGGAAATACGCGAATTGCAAACAAAGTATGTAGTCAGAATATTTTCTACTGGAAATTTGTGATTCAAGTTTTTTGTAGGCTAGAAAAGGACTTGATTTTTTTGTTTGAAGTTAAAAAGTTTAAACTGAATGTAAGGCGATATTTTATACCAACGTGCTCTAGTTAAAATTTTGTTAAAAAAACATACATCACGAAAAGCTTGGTCATATATGAATTATTGTGGGGGTGTACCCGGGAGTGGAGTACATAATTGTTCAAAAGACTACAAGTGCCGCCAAGATTTTCCAAACCCACCCATGTCTATCGATGAATCTTGCTACTCGTGTAAACCCACATATAGAAATGCAAGAAAATGTTTCACTCCTTTTTACTAAAATCCCAAATTTGTGGACCTAATTTAACACCTGGGGCAACTCTAATGTGGCGAAAGCTTTCAGGCTGAAAACTAAACACATTTACCCAATGTGCATCATAAAAATTGACTCTAGATACAAAAGATATATCTGGCCTTTGAAAGGCATGTTAAGAAGTTTTCATATATTTGCCAGTCGCCAGGATCTCAGTAGTAGGTTAACTACTCGAGACCTCGAACCTGACTGTGACGCTACCGTGGTTGGTCCCGAACCCTGACCACACTGAGCTCCTCACTCAGACCACAAGTCAGCTGGATTACATCACGGTGCAACAGCACCACCAAAAAAGCCTTTTTGTATTTCCAGAGATGTTAACACTTTTCTTTGAAGTCTGCATTGTAGGTTTAGCATTCTGAACTTCATGTGGTGAAATGTTTTATTCATTAAAAAAACATTTTTCTTTTAGAGTTGAAGAACTACAAGAAGCGGTCCATGAAAACGAGAAATTGAAATCTTCATTGAAGCATCGGGATGAGAAACTAAGCTCTTTGATCGCTGCAAACAGAACAATGGAGACACAAATACATGAGCTTGAAATACAGTGAGTTTTAGCGGCAATTTTTCTAGTAATGCCGTTGAAGGCTTTTGACTTTTCGTTTGACAAGATCTAACATTTTGAACGCTTCTTTCCGCAGAAAGACTACAATGGTACACCCCGTGACGAAAGATTGTCCTATTTATCCAGTTAGATTCACTTCCTTTTCTTGGTTGTTCCAATCAGATTCACTTCCTTAGCTCGTCGCGCAAAGCACGTTTTCAAAAGTTTTTGGTTACGGAGTGTACTATTATTGTAATCTATCTGGGGAAAGAAGTGTTTCCGGCGAGCCCCCGTCTAGTATTTATTACATTGACATCTTATCTTGCTAGCAACCAAGTGTTGCAAAAGCCAAGAACCCTGGATATCTATTCTCCGTGACATACTTCTAAGGTTCCTTTGATTCTTAGGTATGAGAAATCTGCTGGCTCATGTAAGAAATTGGATCATGCACTGAAGTTGAAAAATGAAAGGATTTTAGCACTCGAAGCAAGGTATGTCACTTCTAGATTTCTATGAATCAATAAAAATGACTTGGAGAGTTACTCGGCGATTTCATTGAGCTCTATAGCTCAGTGGAAACGTCGTTGGCTCTTTGATCATGCAGTCTTTGGTTCAAATCCCATCAATTGTGGTATGCCACTTATGGAAAAATCTATCCTTGTGTTCGCCATTCATGACAAATATATATAAATAGTTATGGTGCTGAAGAAGGCTCAATATAGCCGAAACACAAAAAGCAAAATGGGATGAGAGCCTGGGGCTGTATGACTTGGAGAGTTACTCGGCGATTTCATTGAGCTCTATAGCTCAGTGGAAACGTCGTTGGCTCTTTGATCATGCAGTCTTGGGTTCAAATCCCATCAATTGTGGTATGCCACTTATGGAAAAATCTATCCTTGTGTTCGCCATTCATGACAAATATCAATAAAAATAAAAATATTTGTCTCAAGGGTTAAGCTACGGTCAAATGTACAACAAATTTCACCGAACGTTGCAAAACATTGCTTTGCAGTGAAATGTTCAGCAAAATATGTGGCAAAATGCTCGGTACAATCATAGTAAATAGACAAGAGGACCTCCTGTGGTACGAATTTCATTCAACAAACTGAAAGTTGCGTTGTGCTTTTGACCACTTTTCAGATGGAATATCGCGACATGGATTTATTTTTTAAATTTGAATGTTTGCAAAGTTTCACCGTGCCTTTGGGCCTGTTTACATGGGATAAAAACATCCTACTCCACCGTCTGTGAGCTGGAAAAAGAGACGAAATGAGAAAATTTTATCACACCAATGTGATACCCGGCTGGCTGCGATCAGGATCTGACATGAACTGGCATAAATCATTACCCATATGAACACAAATTTGCAAATACAAAGGCTGATATAAAACGTTTTAATCTCAATTTCACGCTAATAGGCTGAAAGGCGCAGTAGATTCGCTCATGTTAACATTCCCCATGAGAATTTCAAAGAACTGCGGCACTATAGTCAATTCCAATAAATCTAAGAATCTAACTAAGCAAAAACCTGTGAAACGATTCCTGAAAGAACCGTCTCTTTTCGTTGTTATGAACTTTTATTTTTCTTTTAGTCTCAACGAATTTGAAAGCGCCTCAACCAAGCAGCAAGACGAGAGACTTGTATCCCTGAAAAGAGCTTTGGATTCCCGTAGTGAAGAATTGGTCGACTTGGAAGCAAGGTATACGCAACCTATAGTAATCTTATGGAGTTCATCTCTTTTACACTTTGTTAGTCTGTGCCAAAGTGAATTACGCCTTACAAAAATTCTGTTGCGGAAGGAAGGGTAAATCAATAAATCCATCAGACACCCCATTCCCACATGCCTGATGCATTTGAACTGAACCTCTTAAATCCCCTGTAAGATTAGAATGCATGTGGCATAGAAAGGGGTTGCAGGTGGCTAACTTATTAATCTACAAGGTCATATACGTATTTGCAACCATTTCATTTAAGCCTGACTGCTACACGCTTCGGAACCTCCTGCCTGGTTCCATCCTAATGAAGAAAACTCAATCAATTTATGTTATGTTGCCTTGATTGCAGTGATGTGCTGGAAAGGATGTGTGAACCGTTCTAATTATCTAAAAACTGGTTTTCATATCGTTGGGGACGATTGGGACACGTCTCTGTGGGACACGTCCCCATCTTTGTTAAAGGGATGCTAGCGATGATATGGAATCATGTCTTTTAAGCATGGTGCTGTCGACGGTGCCGACGGGGACAAATGAGGAAAAAATTGAAATGCTTGAATGACTCTGTGGTGGCCCATCTTTTACTATATAATGGGAGCATGAATTTTGATATGCGAACGAGTGTTTGATTGTCGCTTTTAAAACATGTTCTCATATCATGGTTGTGCGCTGACAATAACAACCACTTGAGCATTTTTTTGTGTCCCTATCACATACGACTATATGGGAACATGAATATGGACGTCAACTCACCAGTCACCAGTGAAATATATCTGAACCCGTTGCCTTTGCACTTCTCTTTGCCTTGAATCATCGTAAGCAATGTCACTCACTGATAAAGATATTTCAGCTTTATGAATTTTTTTCGAAGTTATATCAGTAGCCACAAGCCCCCTAGAATTGTGCCATTTCACACTGCTTACAAATAGTCCATATCGACCTTCCAGGGAGAATTTGCGTCAGAAATCGAGATTGAAATCGAAATTTTAAATGTCTTTTTCAGAATGGAAGAATTCATTTCCTTGAACAATAAATTGAAAAGCAGCAACAGAGCAAAAGATGACAGAATTCAGGCACTTGAAGACGAGTAAGTCATACATAATGTTTCTAATTTCTAAGAGTTAGGGACACCATTATGTATCAAGACTTTGTTTCTTTTATGCTGCGTAAAAATTGTATTTACGTTGACATAAAATGATTTAAATGAGGCTTTTCATGAAAATGTATGCAGACCTGAAACCTAGAGCCGGAATGTTTGTAAAGCCTGAAGATGAAAAACATTTACAAAAAGCTTTGCTCATTGCAATAATTTTGAAGTCGTTCATTTAGACATACGACGGCTTCACAATTCACAATTGGTGCTTTTCAATCAACATCCTGGTATATTGTCTGTCATAGTTAACTGATCAGGTCCATGCTTATATTGAGAAAAAAAGCTATCAGCATGTTTAAAGGCGTTTCCACTATCCATGCTGATGTTCCTGATACATGAAAACTGGGCCCCATTTTCGATTCTTTTCTTTAGTATTGGAGTACTGCGGGGTGAACAAGCTGAAACAATACAAAATTGGCAGAATCGAGCGGCTCGAATTGTTACAAAAATTAGATTTATATGCCTACTGTGGTTCGGTCAGAGAACTATATCTTTCTTGGACTTAAGCATTGGAACCAACTTGAACTTGAACTTGATGTTTAACATGTACTCTACTTGCCACCTTTAAAAGAAACGAATAAAAAACTTTGTAGTATTTTGTTAATTTTGAGTGGTATTTATTTTAATGTTTTTAATTTTTACATGTTTTTGCCATGGCCCCGTGAGAAGCAGATAACATCTACTAAATATCATTCCTAAATTCATAAAAATCAATGAATGAGTGAATGAATGAGTGAATAGATGAATGAATGAGTGGATTGATGTATGGATGGATGGATGGATGGATGGATGGATGGATGGATGGATGAATTGATGAATGGATGAATGAATAAATGAATGCATGAATGAATGATTGAATGAATGAATGGATGGAAAACTAAGACATCATTTTTTTGTCTCAAAAATTCTTTTCTATTTTCTTGACAAATGCTTAGTTAAAATGTCAAAAATTTTTCCAGAATCTCAAAACTTGAAGAAAGATCGAGTAACGATGACAAGGTAGAGGTTTTGACAAAGCGATTGCAAAAGAAGGCAGATGAGATACTGAGTCTTGAGACCAGGTAAACAGCTTTTTGCAGAAAAGAAAAAAGGGTACTCATAACTTAACCAATAGTTCCTTGCCCTGGCCAACATTAGGCCCTGGCCAATTAATCAAAAATTGTTTGTCAAACATTTGAAATTTCATGTCAAGCAATGTTTCACCATTTGGTCACGTCACACTTACAAACCATTACTTGGCGAGCAGAATGTGCTCATCGATGTTCTCAAAAATATTTTATTTTTGCTTCAAGCAGTAAAATTGGTGATGAGCAACCTTTTGTGATATGACCGAGTCACCAAACGGTTTGTATGACAAGCAAAATTTCAAATGTTTGACAAACAATGTTTGATTATTTGGTGATGGCCTAAGACCACAGAAATGCCTTTTTAGCAAGTCATTTTCTTATCTTATAATTGTTGTAATTTTCTAGTCTTGAGGAAACTACATCTACAATGAAGAAATACCAGAGAAACTCAGAAATGAAGGAGGAAAAAATTCAAGAACTTGAAAAACAGTAAGTTTTTGTCAGCTATAAAGATTGAACAATGCAACCTTTTTTCTTTGGAAGACAGCCCATTAAATATTCTTAATACAGTATAAAACCATTATATCGTACTATCGTACTAAAAGGTACAATCGTAGTCTAAACATTATAAAAAATTGCTTTTTATTTCACTTAACTTCTTTACTTTGCTCTAAGGTTGGAAAGCTTAGAAGATTCTTCAGAGCAAAAACAGAAGCTTGCATTGGCAGTTGAAGACAAAAATACGAAAATTACTGATCTTCAGGCCGAGTAAGTTATCGAATATTTTATTGGACATACAGTAAATTAAACCCTTTTTATGATATGACAATATTTAGATGTGTTTGTTTTTTCTAGAATCGATGATTTGAATGCTCAGGTTAGAAGGCTTGAATTAACTGCGGAACAAAAAGAAGAGCGGTATCTCACTTTAGAAAAAAGGTGAAATCTTTGATTATCATTTATCTGAACTTTTGCAAAATCATTTGTCTTTAGTTAATGGTTGATAACCGTACATTTTATGCTTGAAGCTTCTGTCTTTTTCAATCCTCATTTTAAAGCCTTTGTACGCACAAAAAAGGGCAGTTTATGCGCCAACTCGAAATTACGCCGATTTAAACCCTATGCACATGACAAAAGGGGTCTCATCATGTCACTCATCGTTCTTTTTTGGATCTCATCAAAGTTTTGTTCTTATACACATGAAAACGGAACCAAAAATTTTTCGCACACTCGAGGTCAGATGCACCCCAAGACACATTTGTGACAAGCCAACAAATCATATTTGAGCAAGAGAATGCATTTCTCTGAACTTAAGGAAGTCATTGGCCTAACTGCAACAATAAATGTATCCTGTAATTTCTAATGATTGCGTCTTCAAAGTTTATAGATGCAAGATATTTCCCTGCTGTTGTCGTTGCTTCCTTCTCTCCTCCTTGTAAATTATTCTTTAAGACTAAAATTTTTAGCTAGTTCAGAGCTTGCACGACTGCTAAGAGAATTATCAAAACTGTGCCCGGGGGAGGAGTGTTTTGTCTTGAGTTTGCTTTATTATCTGAAATTCCAGTAATTTGTACAAAAAACCTAGGGTGTTCCAAATAATTTTGGCAGCCATTGTGGCTTGGCCGCTAAATTTTTGCAGTTTAGAAGTTACATCAAATTCATCAGTAAAAGCTACAATAATCAACAACATAACAATATGCTTGGAGGTGTGAAATTTTCATTTGACCCTTACGAGAGGCAAGTCGACTGCATGATCTATTTTTGCAAGAAAGAAAAAAATATCTTATCATTATTGTTGTGATTTCAGTTTGGTTGAAATGGAAGATTCAATGGCTGACCAAGGAAAACTGAGCAGACTCCTTAAAGCCAAAGAGAAAAAGATTTTGTCGCAACAGCAAACAGTCGATGACAAAGAAAATAAGATTGTACAGCTAGAAAACGAGTGAGTAGTCTGCATGTTTGAATGTTGAATTCTCGCTTTAGTTGGTTATGATTAACCAATAGTAGCTGAGCGTTATGCAGTGCTCATCCCTTTGGACTGCCATCCTTTACCTTCCTGTTATTTTAGCCTACATGACTGCATATTACCGGTCAAGTCTCCTCGACCTTTAATCTCACCTGGTCGGTTAACCTTTAAACTTTGTTAATGACTTTTGATCTTATTCATTTGACGTTCTTGACTCATCTTACTTTTTAGATTAGAAGAAAAAGATATAAAGTTGAAGAGATTGAGCCATAATTTAAAACTGAAAGATGAACAACTGCAAAACAATGAAGAAATGTATGTGATGTACACATTTGTTTGAATTGACTTGACTTGACTTGATTTGACTTGACCTGATTTGACCTGACTTAACCTTGCCTGAGCTGACCTGATTTGACCTTGACTTTTAATTTGACTTGACTTGACTTGACTTGACTTGACTCGACTTGACTCGACTTGACTCAACTTGACTCGACTCGACTTGACTTGACTTGACTTGACTTGACTTGACTTGACTTGACTTGACTTGACTTGACTTGACTTGACTTGACTTGACTTGACTTGACTTGACTTGACTTGACTTGACTTGACTTGACTTGACTTGACTTGACTCGACTTGATTCGACTCGACTTGACTCGACTTGACTTGGCTTGACTTGACTTGACTTGACTTGACTTGACTCGACTTGATTCGACTCGACTTGACTCGACTTGACTTGATTACCATTGACTTGAATTGTCTTCAGTTGAGCTGGTAAAAGCTTTTTCTCATAGACATAATTTTAATATCGATATTCTTTGCTGCATAATACATTGATCTTTTGTTTTAGGATTGAAGAGCTGAATGAGCTCAATAATCAGAAAAATAAACTGAGCAACTCATTGCACCAGAAAGATGAAAGAATCAGATCTCTGGAAGAAAAGTATGTTGTCCTTATTACAATAAAGCTGATTTTTGCAGTATTTTGAAATAATTGTTACTTTTAGTAAGAGCCATTGAAGCTTGAGTTATGTTAGCTTGTTGCTAGATTTATAACACGAGTCTAAGTTATTGCTGCCAACAGCATAATTTGATTTTGTTCTAAATAGGAAGTTAGTTATAGCGAATTATACTGCTTTCACACTGCAAGTTAAACCGGTTTAAATAAAACCAGTTTTAAAAATGCTGCGTTCTGATTGGTCAGTTCGAAGAATCGAATCGATCAGGTTGGTGAAAATCTAAGCTGGTTTAAATAAAGTCGGTTTCGAAGTGTCAGTGTGAAAGCAGTATTACTATTATTTTTGGTCTAGATTAAACGAGAGGAAAATAAGACCTTGTAATAAGTGTAGGTTGCTTCATTCGTTAAGTCTGCAGTGGCTAAGTGTAGTTGCCCCAAAATGACAGCGCAAGATTCCTTAGACGTTCTGTCTTTGTTTTAACTTGAGTTTCCTCAAACTGATTTTCCATGCTGAAATTTTTCAGAATTGACGAGTTGAGTGATATCCAGCGAGTGAGTGAAAGACTAAAAGAAAATATCAAGCAACGAGAAGACAAGATTGTCAGTTTAGAAGAAAGGTATTTTCCTGTCATTGTTTTTTAGGAGGATCAAGATTGGATCGATTGGTTAGGCCCACAATGTATTGACCTACAGACAACTCGATATGGTCTTCTTCGATAACTTTTGCCCCTGTGCTTGAGAATAATATCCGTGATATCAAATCAGCATTTACAAGGGACCTTGGATAAAGAACCCTTTCTACAAAACTCAAGTTTCAATTTTAAGTATAAAATTTAGTACACGGTATTTTGAAGAAATAAGAGTCTTTGGTGTACTTTATTATGCTTTTACTTCATGAGTGACACAACAGAAAGATAGATTTTAGAAACAATTGTTTTTCGTCAACATGAAGAGCAGTCAAATATACACTTAAAAGGCAAAACCCAGCATAAGTGATGCGTTAATTAGTGCTCTATCCAACGCTCAATATAATGTCCATCTAATTCAACCTTTTTCAAAGCGACCGCTATGTCTGTGCAAGTCAATTGTTGCATCAATAACCCTTTGTCGTAATTTATCCCTGCACCAAACAATCCTGAATGACTTGAAATGTGCATCGATCTTGTGCATGCATTACTTGTCAATGAAATTGATTCAGGACATTGAACTCATCATGCTACTCAAAAGAGTTAATATACAGAAAGTATTTTGACACAATTGTATTGATTTTGAAGCTAGGTTATTTAATGAAAATAAGATCTACAAGAAAGACAAGAGTGGGTTCCTTTTCTGGAACAGCCTGTTGCAATAGCTAAATATGTACGATTATTAAGACTGAAAACACGCATTCAAGAACGTTTTTGGCATATTAATCACACTCTTGCAGAAAAACTTTGACCACCGTTGTTTTGTTTGTTGCTTAATTTTATGACAGACGTATCTGTGACAACAAATTTTTGAGGTCGAATAACTCAGAGGGAAAAGCATATCAAATGTTTTTTAATAAGATATCTGCAAGTTGAATTCGGTTTTTACAGATTTCAGACGATAGTAGTTATTTATTATCCTTTGTGTAATGCCATAGCCAGTTTTCATTAGGTAGCCTATTTGGCTTGAGGATTGCTTTTTTCACCCATGCAACATAAATTTTTTTCAGTCTTTACTTAATTTTGGTTTTACAATGGCTGTATACTATAGCTAAAAATACCAGCCTTATTAAACAAACTAACAACAAAGTGAAAAAATCTAAACATAGAATGCAGGTGTCAAATCATTTTTCATTACAAACTACAAATTATAGTATCTAGGTAAATAGATACAACATTAAGAAATTGAAGCATGTCAAAGATCAGATGAAAGTTAAACAACAATTGATTAAATGAAAACGTATATATTAGAAATAACCTACATATTTGCAATATGTCCTGTGCAAAGGTCACGTTTGCATAATTTTGCCTCTGCAGTTTCTCTTGAGGCTTAAGGAACAAAAGTGCAATGCACGATTTTGAGTTTGTTTCATTATGTTATTTTCTTGTAGAATTCATGATTTGGAAGATGTTGTCAATATCAATGATCGATTGAATCAACAAGTTCACCAGAAGGATGAAAGAATCTCTGTTTTCCAAGCAAAGTAAGCATTCCTTTTTGCACTGCTAAATTACTTTGTTCTCACCAGTCTCTCTCTCTTTTCTTTATAATCAGAGTCAATTGCAGTATAACTATCTACGTATGTTTGAGATTTGTATAATATAAGGAACAAGCAATGGAACAGACAGGTATGATAGCAAAGAATAATTAATACAGTCTATTAATATATACATATAAAGCAGAAAAATTTTCGGGCATACTTTTGAGCTTTTTTCGTCTAATATTCAGACTATGAAGGTCAGAAACAGACCGAAACACGGTCTTAAAAGTTTTAGTAGGGTAAAGCCAACCTGTCTCGTCACGGTGGGAAAAGTTTCAGTGGGGTAAAACTAACCTGTCTTATGACAGACTAAAATGATTTAATAGGTCTGTCTAACAAAAGTCTGAAAAGTTTCTATAGGGTGCAAAACTAACCTGTCTAATTACGGTCTTAAAAGTTTTAATAAGGTAAAACTAACTTTTCTTATGACTGACTGAAATGATTTAGTAGGTCTGTCCAACAACAGTCCTAGTCAACAAAGTTTTCATAGGGTGTAAAACTAACCTGTTTAATGACGGTCTTAAAGTTTTAGTAAGGTAGTATGGTAATACTACCCTGTCTATTGACAGTCTGAAAAAATTCAGTAGGGTAAAACTAACCTGTCTTTCGGCAATCTGAAATGCTTTTGAAACCAATGAAAAAAGTTTGAAATGATAAACTGAAATTGGAAATGCGGATGAAATGAAGATGGGCAGTGTGAGCAATTGGCCCAAATAGGCCCAATGGAGAGAAAATTGCCAGCTTGCTCCATCGAGTTGGTTGTTGGGGGCATTGCTTCAATAAGCAAAATTCTATTTCGTCATCGGCCCAGTTCCCTTTGGAGCTGTACGAGAGAGTGTGCGCAGCGCACGCAAACCAGTTGTGTGTTCTACGCGTAGTGAACCAGTCGTAAAAATTTTTGCAGCAACGTCGTCATTGTACGTTGAAGAAATTCCACAAGATTTATTGCAAAAGATACAGATTCTGTTCAGATAAGTAGTTTTTTCTAAAATTTCTTCAAATTTATTTAAATTTGTATTATGTCTGCAGGTAAAACAGATTTGGCAAATTGCCAGACTCCTTCTTTTCAAGAAGAGGGAATTTCGAACTGCGTCACAAATGATGCTCAAGGTTTCGTACCTTCAAAGGAGCCAAATGTAGTTTCTATACTACAAAATATGAACGCAAATCTAATTTCATCAAACAAATTGCTCGTTGATCTTCTTGATCATCAAAAACACGGGCGCTCAGATTGCTCCGAGCAAAATCATGACGCACCGCTTCAAAAGCGAAGACGTGTGCAGTCTGTGCAATCCAGCACGCATCAAGTGCCCTCGAAAGGACACGATCTCACATGTGCGTCAAATGATATCTATGACGCAAACTCGCCAGCCCCTTCTACAGTTGGGCATGATTCAGAGGCTTGTCCTTCAGTTGACGATGTTTTGAGCCTCTTTGGCGAGAATGACATTGACGATGACGTCGTTGTCAATCAAAATGAGGCAGAATTGAATGAACAAAATGCCTTTGTTGACCTGGTGGCTAGTGCTACTAGTATGCCTACAATCACAGGCCCACCAATCACTGCCCATTTGGCTGAAACGGTAAATAAAAAGTTTCAAACCGAGTTGGAGACCTCCCAACGAAAGGGTCTTCTTGACAAATATCACGTGCCCGAAAATTGCTCTGATGTTCATCGGCCACGTGTGAACCAACAAGTATGGTCCTCTTTACGGGCTGACGCCAAAGCCGCTGATAAAGCCCTGGCCGCAATTCAGGATGCGGTTATAACAGCAACCAGTGCCGTTGCAATATCCCTCGAGGATATAATTAAGTCCCATAAAGACAAATCCTCGCTTGATTGCCAAGCTATTGCTGCACGGCAACTTGATATCGTCACCCTCCTTGGGTTTATTTCTAAAGAACTTTCCTTTCGTAGGAAAGACGCCATGCGCTCGACCATTAATCCTGAGTATCGAGCGGCTTGTAGTCGGAATATAAAGCCGACAAAACTCCTGTTTGGGGATGATATATCAAAAACCCTCCAAGAGGCAAAGGCCGCCAATCGCATGATGAAAACTTTATCGGCTCGCACGCCTCGCCGCGGAGCCAATGACCGTTCCTCCTATCGCTACCAACAACCTTTCACAAAGTCTTTTTTATCCCAGCGCGGGAGGGTACAATACCCTCCCAGGAGGACTCAACAACAACGGTCGACCCCAAACAACCCTCAGAGGAGGAAGTTTACAAACAATTGAACCTGGTGGAAACACAGGTATCACTATACACAGCATTTGTTAGAAATTTTTTACGCCCATACCTAAAAAGCCGTGTTGAGGCGTTCAGGGCTGGCCAGATTTCTAAGTATTTGAACAACTGGCAAAGGATCACTTCAGATCCGCACATCTTACAAATTGTTTCCGGGGACATTATTGAGTTTCAGTCTCCCCCACAATCTCAACGAGGCTATCCCCCAAACTCCGTTTCTACAGAGCATAAAGCCCTCGTAAACAAAGAAATTCAAACTTTAGTAAGAAAAAGATTCTCAAAAAGTTAAACACGAGAATTGTGAATTTATTTCCCCCATCTTTTGTGTACCCAAACCTGATGGGAAAGTTCGTCTTATTTTGAATCTAAAAAAGCTTAATAGCTATGTTGTTTACCACCATTTCAAAATGGAAACTATCCAGAGCATCCTAGCCATGATTACTCCCAATTGCTGGATGGCCTCGGTTGATCTCAAAGATGCCTATTACAGTGTGGGCATACATTCCGAGTATCAGCGTTACTTAAAATTTTCATATGAGGGTAATCTGTTTGCTTATACTGCATACCCTAATGGCCTTGCGTCCTGCCCCAGACAGTTCACCAAATTGCTAAAGCCCCCAGTCGCTACTTTGCGATCCCAGGGGCACATAATCGCAAGTTATATCGATGATCTCTATCTGCAAGCTGATTCTTATGACAACTGTCTCAATACCGTCATTGCGACCTTTCGCCAATTCAATAAGCTGGGCTTTGTGTTGCACCCAGATAAATCAGAATTTTACCCAACACAACAAATAAAGTTTCTAGGGTTTATCCTTGACTCAAAAACAATGCAAATAAGCCTTCCACCGGACCGCACTAAGAAGATTGTCACATTCTTAGAATTGGCGCTCGCCCACTCAAACAAAATTCGAATTAGGGACACAGCAAAAGCCGTAGGCTACATGGTTTCCAGTCTCCCTGCCGTTCCGTACGGCGGTATCCATTACAGATGGCTAGAAAGAGACAAAATCATTGCCCTAAAACACTCTTGTGGCAACTTCGATGCGTACATGACGCTTACTCACGCTGCTATAGCAGACCTAGAATGGTGGATCCAAAATATGCCTACAAGTTTCGGGCATATTGCTCCTCCTGCACCGGATATCAGTTTATTTTCCGATGCCTCGAAGACTGGTTGGGGGGCCTCTCTGAGATCAGAGTCTACAGGAGGCGTATGGTCTCTGCCAGAATCAAAGCATCATATAAATACCCTTGAAATGTTGGCTGCATTCTTTGCATTAAAAACTTTCAAGGCCCAGCTTGCAAACAAACACGTCCAGCTCATGATTGACAACACCTCTGTTGTTGCAATAATTAACCACATGGGTACAAATCATAATGATTCCCTTAATGCACTTGCCGTGCAACTTTGGAAATTTTGCTATGCCCACAACATTTGGGTCACTGCATGCCACATCCCCGGCGAACACAACGTAATCGCAGATAGAGAATCGCGAAAAGTTTATAAGCAAGATGCTGAATGGAGGCTTAATACTGAAGTGCTTCGAAATGCACTATCACGTCTAAAATTTCAACCAGAGATTGATCTGTTCGCCTCCAGGCACAACAAACAGTTTCTTAAATATTGTTCCCTGAGGCCAGACCCCGATGCCTTTGCAATTAATGCTTTCACTCTTTGTTGGGAAAATTTGAATATTTACTGTTTCCCACCTTTCAGTTGTGTACTTCATGTGCTGCAAAAGATATTACAAGACAATGCAGCAGGAGTAGTCGTGGTACCCAAGTGGCCAACACAGCCCTGGTACCCAATTCTGTTGAAAATGCTGACTGCTCCACCAGTTTATCTTCGACCGACGAACAATCTCCTATCGTTATCAGTAGCTCCATCTCTCCAGCACCCGCTTCTACGCAAATTACATCTGATGGTATGTCTTGTGTCCGGCAAACCTGTTCTAAACGAGGAATCTCCGGACGAGCTGTTGATATAATAATGGCCTCTTGGCGAAGTGGCACGCAGAAACAGTATTCTACCTATTTACGCCGCTGGCTGCACTTTTGTGAAGCAAAATCATGTGATCCTCTTGCTGCACATGTAAACATTGTAATTGATTTCTTAACCACCTTGTATAATGCTGGATTATCATACAGCTCTATTAATACTGCTCGTAGCGCACTATCGTCATTATTTCAACAAAACGGTGATAACTTGGTTGGAAATCACCATCTTGTCTCCCGTTTCATGAAAGGAGTATTCAACCTCCGCCCAGCCCTACGGCGCTACCAAACTATTTGGGATGTCCACACCGTTTTTGAATACATTCGCTCCCAACCTCCGGTTGAAGAGTTGGATATATACACCCTTACATTACGCCTTACCTTCCTCTTGTGCTTGCTGAGTGGACAGCGTCGTCAAACAATTAAAGCTTTACGTATTGATCGTATGGATGTTACGCCCTCAGCCTACACCTTCCATATTACCGAACTTTTGAAACATACAAGACCTGGCTTTCATCAACAACCAATTACCTATGAGAAATACCCTGCCGACGCAAAGCTGTGCATTTATGAACATTTAAAACACTATTTAAAACGCACAGAAAGTCGGAGAGCCGATAATAAGCAACTTCTGATCACTATCAGGCAACCATATCACCCCGCGTCTGCTGACTCTATTTCGCGGTGGTGTCTCGCATTCCTAAGAGCAGCAGGAATTGATACAACAAAGTTCAAATCCCACAGCACAAGAGCTGCTTCGACCTCCAGTCTTAGCCAAAAAATGGATACTATGAAAGGAATCCTTGCTGCTGCAGGATGGTCTCATGAGAGAACGTTTAGTCGTTTCTATCAGTTAAAATGTGACTCATTTAACTTTGGAACAGCTTTACTCCGTACATCTGCTTTGTAACTTATTGGACACTTTATTGTTACTTATTGTTACTTCTTGTAACTTACTTGTAACGCAATTCAAAAATTGATTAATGCTTCATGTTCACATTTATAATAATAACTGCGTTATAGCATTACATACCATAAAAGACTGCCTTGAAATACTAAGCACGAAGATGACGAAAAATAAACTTCAAAGGTGAATCAATAGGGAATACTGGATAACTTCACAAGACTCCTATTGTCTCATAACTTGTATGTTATGCCGAGCGTCTACCAAATGTTCGCTGGCCACACAAAACGCGGATTCCCTTTCGGGCTTCATGATTCCGCGCAAATCTCTCAATGACAACTCTAAAATCTCGTACAGCTCCAAGGGGAACTGGGCCGATGACGAAATAGAATTGAAAAATTAAACGAACTTACCTGTAAGTGAAGTTTGATTGCAATTCTGTGAGTCATCGGCCGTGACCGGAGGAGCTGTGCGCCCACCCTCCGGTCACTCCGTTTCCCCCAACCCTTTTCTGCTCCTCCGTCACGTCCCCTTTTGTCATTGATCTATTTGTGTTGCTCTAAAGACTGGTTTGCGTGCGCTGCGCACACTCTCTCGCACAGCTCCTCCGGTCACGGCCGATGACTCACAGAATTGCAATCAAACTTCACTTACAGGTAAGTTCGTTTAATTTTTCAAGTTTACAGGTTTAGTTCCTGCTCTTGTAACATCAATTTCCCAGGTCCCAGGCTGTCTGAAACATTTTCTGAATCATATTTAAATTCTTATCATATTTTTAATTCATACACCTTCATACACTCAATCAATATATGAGCTTTCTACTATGACATCAAGCCTAGAAATTCTAAAATCTGAACACAACAATGGTAAGAATGTAGCAGAGATGTTATTCTCGCAGCATATAGAGAGGGAAAACTGCTTGTGGCATGTTGTAATGTTGTATGCAATGTATGCATGTATTTAATATTGTCTGGGGCATGTTGAAAAAATGCGAAAACCTTTCCATTAAAAGCAAATTGTGAAATCTATGGCTAGCAGGCTCCGTGACTGCGTTTTTAAAGCAGGTATACTTCCAGATCCAAAGATGCCAGGCTTTGAAATCCTTAAGAATCTGGTCATCGACAATTGCGTTTCCAAAACATTGTGCAACCAGTTTAACTTGTTTTTTTGGCCGTGGCCAAATGATCAATCATTATTGCTCAAATATAAGAAATTAGATTTTCAAGCAATCTTTGACCGTTTGGCCAAGAATTAAGCTCTTTGTGCTTTTAAAGAAATGTGTTGTGACATGGCAAAATGGTCAAACATCGCTTGCAAAGCGAATCTCAAATGTTTGACAAACAATGTTTGATAGTTGGCCAAGAAAGTGATCTTTTTCCTTTTCCCAAATACCAAACATTAGTGCTAATCAGTATCTTCGGGCAATGTTTTTTGAATTCATAACGTAGCAACTCATGCGTTCTAAGTGGCTAAATTTGATTTCTCAATTTCAGAATTCATGATTTGGAAGATTCTTTAAACAGAGCAGAACAACTTCGAACATCACTGGAGAAGAATGCCACTTCAGAAATTCAAGAGTTGAGAAGACAGTAAGCAGACGTTTTATTATTACTGCTTATTACTTTATTACTATTATATACCTATGTACATTGTATCCTTAGAGCTAGTTTGGTTTGTGTGGCTGTTGAGTGATCATGTAGTTTCAACCAACGTTTGCTGTTACAGTTTCATTTGAATGAAATGGTGATACATTTCATTGAGGGAAATGTACATCATTGTGTAAAAGACAATGGCGTTTTCTAAGTTTCAACCATGAAAAGTTCTGTTGAAAAAAACTTACCAAAATTTCTTGTCCTGTCTTTTTCGATTTCTTGTTGTACAAATTTTCATACTGGCAGCAGAAATTTTTAGGCAGAATTTTCAGCAATTTTCAAACTACTCGGTTTGCGTATCCATTTTAAGTAACATATTCACTACCAAACGAGCTGCTCACACAATCCCACCCATTCGCAGCTGGCTGGTAAGCTAGAAATCTAGACGCTTGGCTACAGTGCAGTTTAGGGGGTGTAGTTTGAAGTAAAGCTCGTTACCAAAAATAATTCATATTCAAATGTTCGAATCAGGTAGGTCAGGGTTTTCAATTTTCGGCCATTGCAAAATGATCATGCATTGTTCGTAAAACATCTGAAATTTGCTTGCCAAATAAAAGTTTGCCCATGTAGCCATGTTGCAAAGCATTGCTTGTCAAGTTTTAAAAAAAAGTGTGCTAAACAACTTTGCTTTACAAGCAATGTTTTGCAACGTTGCTAAATGGTCAAACTTTCCTTGTAGCGCAAATTTTTTACCAATAAATTGCACTCTTCCCGAAAGCTTTTTCAAAAACTCACTGCATGACTAAGTAATTGACTTCTTCCCTAATGAATTGATTTTTATATTTTCAGAGTTGATGATTTGATGGATGTCAAAGTTAAGAGGCAACTCAGTATTCGAAGAAGAGAAGAGAAAATTATGACCTTAGAATCAAGGTTTTTATTCCAAATTCTTTAAGTCTTGTAGATGTTAGTCCTTTAATCCTTTTTGCAAGGAATACTTATTCAGTTCATTAAAATTGTTCGACTAACGCAGTTTTCTGTTGTATTTTGTTAGACTTGAAGATGTTTCCTCTGACACCAAACACAAAGAGTCGAAAATCCAGGATCTGCAGCAGAGGCAAGTAGACATTCTTCTAAGGCCCTGGCCAAACGATCAAACATTGTTTGTCAAACTTTTGAATTTGAAATTTGGTTTTCAGGCGTAATGATTTACCGTTTGGCCCCATAACAAAACATGTCTCAAATAACTCAATTTTTCATTGCGTCAAAACTTTATCAAACATATCGGTCAATAGATATACTTCATTTTGTTTGTCAAATATTGTTTTGTGACGTTGCAAAATTATTATATATAAGCATATTTCAAATGTTTGACAAGCAATATAGAATTTTTTGCCAGGTCCTAACAGTCCGTCTGATTTTTGGAATGGCATGTATAAATAGTCCTAAAATTCAAGACGATTGAACTTTTCTGTACAAATTTTTCGCTGGAAATTGTTGAAACGGTCCATAGGCTATCCGACAGTTCCTTTGACTGAGTTTGCTTATCGAAATATTACCACTGGGGCCTTAGTTTGAATATTTTCCATTTTAGACTGGAAGGTACAATGACACAGTTTAGAAAGTTAGATTTGACCAACGATGAAAAAGATGAGAAGATTAGAGATCTCGAAGCAAGGTAACTAACTTTTTAACGACTCAGTAGCTGATGCCATATGAGGTGCTTTATCTTTGTTTTATGCAGGGTGCATATATAAAAAAAGGAACCAAGTAAAGAAACCGTCAGACTAAAGTGAAAATATAATTTCTGAGCATAAAACTCTGTACACATGTTTTTGAAGGTATAAGAGTTATGCTGACTTCACTTTATGATGCTTTACTTCATGAATAACACTAGAAAGAAACACAATTTTTGACACATTATTTTCTTAGTCAACATAGAGATGAGTCAAATATGCACTTCGAAAGCACAATTTAGCATAAACAACGTTTTATGTGTGCTTATATCCAATGCTCAATATGTTGTCTGTCAATCCCATCATTTTTCGAACCTTTGGCCTGAGCTGATCAATTTTTGTATCAATAAACCCTTGCTGTAACTTATCCCAGCGCCAGACAATCTTCAATTAAATGAAATGTGCATCGATTCTGCACATATGCTTTACTTGTTAATGAAATTTATTACAAAACATTTGTTATAAAGATAAAATATCTACACTCATCCTATTACCCGCAGAATATGCTATAAGCAGTAAGTACTTTCTCGAGTATTATGACAAAATCCTATTGGTCTTTTAACGAAAAACATATTAACTGCTCTGACATTGCTCTCTTTCAAGTATAAAACAAGCCTTTCCAAATACGGCAATGTTTAAAGGTTCCGTGTGACGCCTTAAGACTCTTGTATACAATGTTGGTCTCACTTTTAAGCTTTGTGCTAGCATTTATAGCAGTCCCGAGACTGCTATTTTTGTGCAATAATAAGTAGGAATACCGCAACCAAACATGAATGCCTTGTTGAAAGGAAAGGTTCAGCAGCTTTGACATTCCAGGAATCTCATTTATGTCACTTTGTAATCATAACTGTGTCCCTCCAAGGGACGAATTTCAATCAAACTTTTGAGCATAATTCACAGACAAAATTCAAATGTGGCCGCAGCCTATGCCTCTGAATTGATCTGCCCTGATCCTATCTTCCCTTCCGATATAAGCTTGCTTTTAGTGGTTCTTTACCGCTGAAATTGCTCTTTTCTTTGCCTAGTTCGGTCCTTTTATAGGCTTAAAACGTGTCCACCTTCGTTAAGGTGTTCGCACAGTGGTCATGCAAAATGTGAAACAATGTACTGAATGAACGTTGACATTTCAGAAAGCTCACTGATACCTCTTTTTAGTCATAACTATGTCCCTCCAAAGGACAAATTTTAATAAAACTTTTGAGTATAATTCACAGACGAAACTCAAATGTGGCCGCAGCCTATGCCTCAGTTGGTTCTCTGCAAAGTGGACACATTCGTGCCTAATAACCATGTTAGTTTCTTTTGATTCTTGTGTCACCCCTCAAGAAGATGATACTTGCTAAATTAATAGATTCATCGACAAGGGGAATCTTGATTTTTTTGATATATAGAGTAATCACAGTATTAATTTTCTTCTTCTACTTTGCTGTTTTCTTTTTTAGAATAACTGAGCTGCAGAATACTTACAAAGAAAACAGACAGCTGAGCAACTTGGTGCAGTTATCGGAAGAACGACTTAAACAGCTGTCTAAAAAGTAAGGCATAGATATTGATAACTTAGTATGAATTCAGTTTCTAAATACAAACATTTTCTCGTATACTTGGAAGTCGTTAAGGAGAGTGGTGTTAAGACGTGTGAGGATCACATCAAATTCGTAGTTGCTAGTTATAAGACACACGTTTTGGACATCTAACACGTTACCCCTTAATTTCGTTTAATTTCTTACATTATCTACTGAACTGTCGAGTGGCCAAAATAAAGGAGGATTCAGTTTCTTGGCAATTAAGCAGTATCCTGTATACAGAGTAGGATAATCTTATACTGGTTTTGAAGTAAGGTAAAAATTTATTCATTTATCCTTGAAAAAGCTATTGATGCTTCAAGATACAAAAACCGAAAACCACGGGGGGGGGTATTATTTCAAATTTTCACTTGAAAAATTGTGGTTAAATAGAGAAGAGGGCTTAAAAGAGAGAGAGGGCTTAATAGAGCTTTCATGGTAAGCCTAAAACGTGGTAATAAAGATAGATAAATAAAATACATTATTGGTCCGTGCAGATATACAGTGATTCTATTTTTTGTCAATTTGTTTTCAGAGCTGAAGATGAAGAGAAGAATATTGCAAGAATGAAAGACAACAACTCACAACTTGAATCTAAACTTTCAAATTTACAGCAGAGGTATTTATATATATTATGAAGCCTTGCGGTAGTATAGCAACCAGAATGATTCTATAAGTATGACACACTCTTTGGTAACAGAATTGAATGCCTGTGAACCATTCTTGATTTTCCTCGTAAGCACTTTAAATGAAAGACTGCAGTGATTAAAACCTGAATGTAAGAAACGTCTGTTTCCACCGTTGCCCAGAGATGGTTCTTGAATTGTCCAAAAAAATATCAGAAATCACATAGCAGTGGAAAGTGATGGGAGAAATTTGGCTGGCAGCCAAGCGGGACTGCAGACCCCTCGCTGTTGCTAAATAGTATAGTCTGTCTATGTTCTCCATTATCTTCTTGAAAACAGTTTTGATCAGAATGTTTATGGAGGTTCTGAAGTGTTTTGGCTCGTGTTTGTGTGCTCTTACTGCCTGTACTTTAGAAGTTGTTAACTACGATTGCTAAAAGTATTATTTGATTTTCAATGTTTGTATAAAGATAGCGAGCTATTTGTTTAACTTAGGATCCATGGGCAACCAAGTAGACCAGTTGGTGTACACAGCAATATTTAGCAGTTTGGACATCTTTTCTCAGCTCTATCAGTCACTCACTGTTCTCTAAAAACCTTGGATATTCTTAATCCAATCCTAAATACAATAAAAACCCCTTATTAGTAACCAAATTATACGAAACTGCTTGGAGCCTAACAGGGACAGGTTGAGTTTCGGAAACTCAGTTTTCCAATGAAATTTCATGGTCTACGAGTTTAAATCATAACGGTTTTCGTATCTTTTAAGGATAAATGAATAGATTTTTACCTTACTTCAAAACCATAATTACATTATCCTACCCTGTTTATAGGATGCTGCTTAATTGCTAAGAAATTGAACAATCTGATTTTCAAAAATGGGTTTCTTGTGTTTTGATTTTATATGAATAAGTAACTTGTAGTCTCTATTCATGGTTGGTTTGGTAGGCCTAAATTAGCTGTAATTCTCTGGTTTTTGTAAATAGCCTACGTTAAATAAATTGATGATAATGATCTTTTAAAGACGTCATTTTAGGTTAGCCAAGGAAATAATAATATTATAGACATCAAAATGGCAAACTAACCTCATTTTTAGTAACTAATATTTCACTCCGCCATTAACGGGGAGCATCATCTTGATGTCTATAATATTATTGATGATAATGATGTTGGCTATGACATCCTCCCGACGTTGGACAAATCTATGAAAGTGAAAGTGAAGGTGAAATGGTGTTTTAGCGCCAGTCGCTAGGATCTCAGTAGTAGGTTAACTTATCGAGACCTCGACTCTGGCCGTGACGCTACCGTGGCTGGGCTCGAACCCTGACCACACTGAGCTTCTGACACCACGAGTCAACTGGATTACACCACGACGCCACAGTACCTTGAAACCTATATACCTAGCAGGATGTAACTCTAGCGTTTGGTTACCCATGACGGTCCCCTGTGTGTTCAAACCTAATGAGCCATGTGAGCTGTTGGTTTCACCTTCGTGAAGAGCCTGTGACAAGATAGCTTAGTTGTTAGAGTATTACAAAAGGTCGGATGTCGCAAACTTTTCTTGTCCTGTCATTTACTTGCGCTTTTTCTAAAAAGACCTCTGATTATTCTAATCGTGGCATACCAATTCATCTTTCAGGCTGGAAGAAACACTCAGTCTTAATAATAAGTTGAATCATGGTTTGAAGAAACAAGAGGAAAAGTACAAAGAACTCGAGAAACTTCTCCAAGTTGAAGAAGACAAGTAAGCTGATCTATTTCTACTAACAATCATATATCTATAGTAATGCGATGGAAATCTGAAACATCTTTTGGCATACTTCTTTGAGCATACCGCGGTTCCGACCCACCCTTATACATGATTCTGCCATAGGACAACACTTACTTGATGACCAAGATCGTGCAGAAAATAACAGCAAGGGATTATTTTCAAATCAATGGCAAAGAAAGATCTTGGTTCAATTCGCAGATTTTGGGAATCGGTCCATATGAAAACCAAAAGCCGGTTTTGTATACACCAAAGGAGTTCGTTTTCCCACGAAGACTCTACATACAGCTAATTCTATTGGTCTACCCGCTGTATCCCGATGTGAAACACAATGTCAATCCAGCTTCACCTTCTGATTGGTGCATGTTGATCCGCATCAGGGCTTTTATTCCTCCTTATTCCTTTGTTCAGTCTATTTCTGAAGTTTTTAATCTGAGGATGAGGAGTGCCAGACGATATAACCTTTTAAGTATGCCCAAAGATATTACCAATATTCTTCGCAATTTACGACTCAGGTATCTTAAGCACAGGTTGGGGGTTAGTTTCCTATTATGTCTTTAGTGGCTGCGTTTTTTAATTCTTTTGCAAGAAACTGCATTGCCAGTCGATTTTTTCTTGCGCTGACCAACATTCATCTACTGCAGACCGAGTTTTAGTTTAACATGATCAGTATTTGACTTCTAAACAAGTTAGCTGAATATTATTTTCATCTCCGCAGGAATGAAGAAAAGGCAAACCAACTTTTGTCAAAGGAAAGAGTCGTGACGAGGCAAAAAACAAAGTATGAAGCATTTTTATATTATAATCCCGGGGTGAAATGACTTACAGAATGGATGTATAGGAATAATCCGCGTATTTTTTACAGACACTCACAATTGTAATGTAGAAACACACCCTATACTATGAGTAATAATAAGCTGAATATAAGAGAAAAAATTTCTGTAGCAAGATATTTTGGAAAAGTTTTAAAATGTAGCTCATAGTTGAAAAAGTAGCTAATTTTGCATTAATCTAACTTTTGGCTGTGGTTCTTGACACTTTGCCTTTTATTTTCAGGATCGACGAGCTTGAATCTGCGATAATGGAGCGAGAAAAAGATTTGAGCGAACTGGAAATTAGGTAATAATCTTATAATAGAGATTTAGAGGCATGTTATTATAGCGGTCTACGTTTCCGAACATACTTGAACAAGGGAATAGCAAAGAAAACAAGATGATTAAAAAACACATAAGAAACAAAATGTGCAAAACTGCTTAATGCACTGGTATGGCAGGATGCCATTAGATTCCTCTGCTTGCTTCACTTTTTTGATTTGTGCATTTTGATCCGCATCTGGATACATTCCGTCTTTGTCAACTGTTTCGGTCTCTTAACTTGAGAACCAACATTATTTCAAAGGTATATGAGATAGCACTAGCTACAATTAGTATGATATGTCTCGTTGTAAATATGGAATCGTGTCTTCTGAAAATTAATTGATTGTTCTTTTCGAACAAAATTTTTTATTTAGAATCAGCCATTTGACAATCAGTGATGACAACAAAAGCAAAGCAGCTGAAATAATGAAAGAAAAAGACTATGTTATTAATAATCTACGAAACAGGTGAGTTTTTTCGTATACACTGGACCGAATCTGAGTCGATCCGTTCCCAAACTGGTCACGAAAGGCTTTTCGTTTACACGGGTATGCATGGATCCGTTTTGGGAATAGGATAGTATCTTTTTGTGTTGGCTAGAAGATCGGAACCATTTGAATCAGTTCCCGATCCGTTGCCGTGTAAACGCAATGAAATTGTACCTTTATCGCACCTGAAAGATACGGATCTCTTGGACCCATATATTTTTCTTTCGTGTAAACGGAATTGTGTTGTTACGTTTTTACATTGCGTCTTTTTCTATGATACGCACTTTTATGAGAATGCCTTCGTTTTTGTTGAGATTCGATATTATTAAACATTTTCAATTTTGAGCCTGAATATATTGAATTATAATTTTTAAGCAACGGTTTTCATTCGCAATACTTGAGTCAATGACTTTCTCTGTGGAAACTTTTGAAATGTCCGTAACTTTGACTTCTAATTGAAAGTCAATAAAACGGTGAATATTTTCCTGCAAAAATTTTCATTCATGGAGTTCTTGAGCACGATTGCTTTTTGCTTTTTTATGAGAATATTTTTCTATGAGGATAATTGTTTTTGGTATGAGGAAATTTTGCTTTAGCCCTTTAGAGCCGCTGTTTAAGCAAGGTGGGACGGTGGTGCAGTATTTCTCGAACCAAGTGACCGTATTGGTTTCTTTTCGCTGATAATAACCTTTTTATTTATTTTTAATTTTATTTAATGTTATTTGTTTAATAATATTGAATTAATTTTTTCGATAGGATCACAACACTAGAATCAACTGCAGCAAAGAGCGAAGCCATTTCCCTTCAGTCTACTAAAGAGAAAGATGAAAGAATGGAAAACCTACAGAAAAAGTGATTATATAATTCTTCATCTTGTCTACACGCTTTCCTTAGTTGTTCTAAAAAATAAGGCTGGAAATTCCTTATACTGTTCCCTTTCGTGAAATAGGTTTAAATACTAATTTTCACAGCAATTTCTTTGCTTCATTTTCTAACTTTAAATATAAATGGAGCCTTTTGAGGAAATACGATGGGAAATATGTTGTTATTTGGTTATTGAGTTGTATAGACCGTACTTGTTCTTGAAAAAGTTATTCGTAGTTTCGCACCTGGGCCTCGAGAGTTCCTTAAAATCCCCTAACTTTTTGTGAATTTGCAGCCTTGAGTTCCTTTTAAACTTGTTCCTTTAAAGGCGTGTACCTATCTTCTACTAATGTCAAATACTCTTTATACCTACTTTGTATATGTACTTGTCAGGGCCTTGTTTTAAAAGAATTTCAAGTTAATCAGCTCGATAGTTATCAAGCTGAGCGACTGGCTTTTATACCATACCATTTAATGTTATACCATATCATACCCATACCATTATCTATATCATTGCAGGATTAACGAAAGCTCAGCAGAAAAACACAAATTGAAGCTTACATTACAAGAAAAAGACGGAATTATCTCAGATTTAGAAAGAAGGTGAGGGTGCTATATTGCTATATTGTTTATATTGCGAAGAAAACCTGAGACATCTTAAAAGCCTTTTTCCTCTGAAACTCATCAGAATATAACGTCAGGAACGGACAATTGACCAGGGGCGGATTAAATGTTTTGTTATGTTTTGAGAAGAGATGACCTGTGTGTCTCGGAGAGGGTAATGAGCATTGGCTTGCAGATAGAAAATCAACTAGTTGTCCCTCTTCAAAATACCCAAAGAAGCTATCCAGCAACACTTTTCGTAGCCCGCACACTTCTATATACTTCAAAACCTTGAAAATGGCAAAAATAAAAAATCAGTGCATGAAAAAATCGAAAAATACTGTCAGAAAGAGCTTGTTTAGTTAATTTCGAAATATGTGTTATTTTTTAAATTTGGTCGCTCTCCTAATGAGTTATCAATTAGTTAATTCTGAGTGTCCCCTGCAACATGAAATAAATAATAATAATAATAATAATAATAATAATAATAATAATAATAACAACAATGTCTATACAGGGTAACCTCTTCAACACACTAAGTGCTGTTATCAACGAGGGTCCTGTATCTAAAACTACGATATAGTACAATAATATGTTACTTTTAGAAGCATAGCTCATGTTCAATTGTCAAAATAAAATTGTTTCAGCTTATATCTAAGAAGAAGGAATGAGTCCATGTCCCATGTGGCGTAGGCTGCTTGGAAGTTTGTTGTAAATCTTGGGACCTTGCAACCAAAAGGCTTTTTTCCGGTTTCTGTTTTTGTTCTCGGGAGTCTAGCTGCATATTTATTGTTACGAGTGTTCTGATTATGATTTAAGGGTTTCAGACACATGTTCACCAAAACTGAATGCTTCCTTACTTTTGAAAACCCATTTCTTTACTTTTTGAGGAGCCGAGCCCTAATTTCTTATAAACAATTTTCTTATTAAAAAACGTGTAGTTATCCTTCTCGTTCATTTGTAGGATCGAAGAATTACAACTGACCAAAACAGACACTGATAAGATGAATCATATTCTCAATGAGAAAAATAGTCAACTTAAATATCTCCGTGAGAACGTTGAAAGTTATGAGAAAGAGGTTTCACAAATGGAAACAAGGTAAACACAATAATATTCTTTATATTCTAATTTATCTTTTCTGCTGTGCGAGTTTTTGTCGCCAACTTGGATCTTAACTACTCACCAAAACCTGGTCAGTTGTCTATAGAAAACAATTCAATTAAACTCAAGCAGTGAAGTAGAATGAGAGTGAAGTTTAGATCAGGTTTGTCAGTCTAGGAGAGCTGCAAGTTCAGGTTCTGTACCCGTATCTTTCTTGTCGTATTCATTTTTTCGAGTGTATCAGATTTCAGCGCAAAGTGCAAGCCCAAAATATTGTATACCAAAAAACGGAACTAAACTAGTCAATTCTTTTAACTCAAATATAAGCGTTATCAGTTATCGGTCCTGAAATCGCCAATATGAATAAATGGATGCGGTCTTGGCTGTAATTAATAAGACTTTTAGGACAGACATTTGATAAAACATCTTCGGTTAACTGCCTTCCTTCCGCTGTTGGATTGACTAAATGACTTTTAATACTTTTTCCTTAGATTTGAAGGGGTATCATCAGATCTAAACAGAGCTAAAGGTTCCATCAAGCAGAAAGTTGGGAGAATCACATCATTGAAGTCACAATTGGAAGAGGCAGTCAGTAAAAATCACAATCTTGCAAATGATCTTGGCTTGAAGAAAGAGAAAATTGCAAGTCTTGAAAAGAAGTATGTAGCCCCCTATGAGTCATTCTTTGCAAAATTTTCAAATTCTGCTGCCTTTTCATCTTACTAGATCTATTTTCATTGTGATCTTTTTTACCCCCCGGTTTGACTAGAGCCGCGTCTACATTAACCATATCAATTAACTTTTAGCTCTATACCTACGTAACGGATGTTTACGTAATGTTTTCCATCATCGCAGTTATTTTCAGAAAAATCTGCATCCACACGATTTTCTTTTCAAAAATAATCTCTATCCACATGGAAACGGAGAAATCACAATTGGGGCCATAGTAATGATCGTATTTTCTTCAGCCATTGAATGTTCAGTGTTGTCAAAATTGAGCGCGGGCGAGGTTGCGTTTTTTTATATCCATATATATTCTTACAATTCGATACATAAATACAATATTACATAGACGATTCCATCGTGAGCATAACTTATTGACTATTTATAAAGAAAAAGAAACAAAAGAGAAGAGTTACAAAAATGAAAAATAAAAATGACAAGGTTTATGTAAGGTCGGATAAAGGACTCAATCAAAACGACCAGTTTCATAGATAAAATGCAGTGTATGCTCAAGAATTCGCCTATTGATTACGTAAGGAAACTCTTTGTCAACATACAATAAAAGTTGTAATAAGTGTTCGTTTGCAAGATTTACAAATCCAAGAGGTTGCGTTTTCCCCGTCTACACGATAGCATGAAACTGGCGTTTTCAAAATTTCCACCCTGAAGAGTGCAGGGGCGCCGGAAGCACGGGGGCAGCGGGGGCAGCTGCCCCCCCATGCCTTCGGAAAAATTGTCAAATTCTTTTATTTTCCTATTGTTTTGCCCCAAAGTTGTTGCTTCTGCCCCCGCCGCCCTGCATTGCTTCCGGCGCCCTTGGAAGAGTGTCTTAAAAAAATCCGTTTCTGTCACCGAAAATGCTGGGTACGTGTGGATAGAAGGCAGAAGCGTGAAGCATTTTCAAAATATCCGGATACCATGAGGGGACCAGAGTGACTCCGGAGAATCATGATTTGATCTACATTCCAAATGCCATGTGTATTCAGTATTTTCATTCTTGTTCTACATTTTTGTAGCCTTTACGAGTCGCAGAAGAAAGAAATGCGTCTTAAAGAGGTAGGTACAGACTTAATTACACCTTTCATTCCGATCTGTTTTTATAGATAAGGGACCGTTCATTGAGTGACTAAAATAGACCTAAATGAGACCTAACTAGATGTCACCTAACTTTTCTAGGCTGGTATCTTAGGTCTGCAGACACTGACGTAAGCAAGAATCCGCTATCTTGCCGATGATTTCTAAATTTAATCGCATATCCAACTAACTAACAAGTTCCCTTTTGTTTTTGGGTATACAATTTAGAAAGGTTGTAAATTCTAGGGTATGCTTTCAATTATCAAACTGGCATACCCCCGTCATCTTCCTTTTGCAGTTACCTCCGGGGTCCTGCAGCAAATGTATTAAATTAAATTTCAGTTGAAGTTTAAGGCTGTAATTGGGTTGGGTCGGAAATTATAGCCAATTCGAAATTGAGTCTGGCGGCCGCAACAGGGGTGTATTAGCAAAGGACCTAGCCTTGTCGACCCAACCCAGTTTTTTCCGTGTAGAATTTCGCTTACTGCAATTACTGATCATTTCATGAGGCTTGATTCATATTTCATTTCTAGGAGCTGCATCATTTAGAATCACAGCTTGAAGAATTACGACAAAAAATTGAATCTAGTCCGGCTGCTATCAAAGAGAAAGTACAGTTTACAAAACGAGCAAGGTATTTGTTGCCCTTGAATTTCTTTTATAATCAAAGCCAGAGGGAGCCCGAAGAGCGGGAGAGGAAACGTGATATTGAAGGTAATGTAATTTTTGCACTTTGCCGAGGGAAAACATAGCCGCGCTATCGCAATGTCCGAAGGACAATAATCACCATCACAATTATGTTTTTCATCATCATCATCATCGAATGGCTATCATCAATAATCACCATCACAATTATCATCATCATCATCATCGAATGGTTATCATCATCATCATCATCATCATCATCATCATCATCATTGTCATCATCATCAACAGCATCATCATCATCACCATTGTCATCGTCATCATCAACATCATTCAGAAAACATTCCCATGACGCAGTTGATAACTTTCATTTCTTTCGGGATTTCCCCACTAAATATCTTGTTATGCAATAAGACAAGATGATAATGATGATCATAATCATTATGATCATGATGACGACAGTAAAAATAAACAAAATCACACGAGATTAGCAGCAATTTCTACTGCGCCACAACTTTCTCTCCTCTTAAATCATTTAAATGTTCACAAATTCTTTAATATTGTTAAATTGTCAAGTAAATGTTCGCAAGATGTCATCATCTTCGTAATCATCATCATCATCATCACCATAATCATAATCATAATAATAATCATCATCATCTTCATTACGCTCATCGTCGTTATCATCATAATCATCTTCATTTCAGCTACGTGCAATTCTTTTGCAGCACCTATAGCGCTCAAGCACGGCGATAAAATTCGCGACAATGATGACGACGTTGATGAAGATGTTGAAGATGATGATGATGATGATGATGAATTTCCTCCCATCTTTAAACGAAAATTGGCACGCATAAGAACGTCGAGAATCTTCTCACAACAACAACCCAATCGAAAAAATATGACCTCGACATCCACTGATCTGTGAACGACATCGGACATCGGCAACAACATGCGCAACGCGAAAGGCTAATAAAAGTATTTTATTATGCAATATGCAAATACAGAGCTTTGAGAATTAATTGACCTTCGAGAATCTTCTGCCAAAACTTCAACCACGATGACTCATCTGGATGTTTACAAATTCGTTATTGCTGCTAATTGTCAAATAATTGGTATGCTAACATCCATTTACGGCGACTTCAAAAGTTACTTCCTCATATTTGTGGTTTATCTTTTGTTACATTTTGGCAAGAAAAAGCGTCTATACATACATACATGTATCCATACATGCGTTCCACAAACACCCCCTCAATATGTCGCTTGACTCTTTGACGATGAAACATCCGAAACTTGCTCCTTGGGCAAAATCACTTTAGCTTCATAGCAAAACATTGCTCGTCAAGTATTTTTGTTTGTGTCAAGCAGAAAATGCTTTTGAAGCTCTGTTTGCCAAGCAATGTTTTGCGACGTGGTCTAACGGTCAAATACTGCTTGGCAAGCAAATTTAGAATGTCTGATGAACAATGTTTGATCATTTGGCCTGTGCCTTAAAATCATGTGCTTTTGAAATTTCTTTGCTTCCATATTACTTATTTTATTCCATATTTCTAAAAGCACTGAAAACCTTCAAACCTGTAGGAAAAGCTGAAAAACCTGCAGAAAATATCCTTCCAAAAACGAATTGCAAACCTTTTAACGTCATTCTCGTGCGTCGGCACTTATTCAGTGAAATTTATGAGCAATTACTCAAGGGGTTGCAGATGGTTCACAAATCCATTATACTGGGTCTGATGAAAATGCTTTCGACATATACCCGTGATCTTGATATCCGACCCCCCCCCGCCCCCGATTGAATGATTTTTTCTTCCGAGGTTTACTGTTTAAGAAACTAATTTTATCGCCATTTAGCCTCATTTGATGTTTGAAGATGTTCATAAAAAGTAACTCCTCTATGAAATAATCCAGCTAACTCAACTAACTCATATCTAATCGACTAACAATTTATAACATTCTTATTTACTAATCTATTGCTCAATTTTAATACAGTCTAACTGTTATGTATCTAAAATATAATGCTGCTTGAATTTTGGGATCCTATTCACTTCTCGAAAATGGCGTACGAGATTTCTTCAGATTTCGTTTTTCTGGGTTTATTGATAAAACAACGTGCCAAAGTTGGACCAGAATTATTGTGAGAAAGGCCTTAGACGTAAGCTCAATGTTTTACAACATGATCGAACAGTACTAGGGTATAAAACAAATTTTTGACCAGCAATATTTGAGGGCCTAAGACAGCTAACGTTAGAGCCAACCCTTTCTTTCCTTATTGCGTTGATAAAAATAACATCAACCAGATGATGGGACGTTTGAAGAGGTTGCTTTAAGCATTTCCAACTGTAAAACAAGTTCTTAATTCTCTGATTTTTATTAATAATATTGCGAATGATAAGGAGAATTTCCTACGCGTTTAAGTAAAGTATTGTGTTCTTCAGCTAATTAAAGACATCTCGTACAATTCTTAGTACTAGCTAAAGCCCACAGTGGATTTGATAATCGAAGCCCGGCCCCCCGGGGGAATCCCTAATATTTGCAGAAGTTGTATGTACCCTCGTATGGGTTTTTTTTTCAAATATTTACACAATAGTTTCCAATTTTCGACAAATAACCTTACAACTGCGCCTATAATCATATTTTCTAAACATTGGGTTGCTGATTGCACACCAAACTCATAGAAATGGGTGTTTAAGGAGTGAAATGATTAATATAGTAGGAACAATGAAAAAAATACTGGATGAAGTGTATATGAAGTACATATGTTAGGATGAAGTACCCCCCCCCAAATGGGACCCCCAATGGGATCAGACCAAATGCAGCTCTAATAATATAACGATTAACCTTTAAAAAACTAAAGACTAACCCTTCGAAGCAATATTCTCAACAATATACTAACCATAACTAATAATATTTCTTTTTGGTTTAACTCTTCAGAGCACTTTTAACCTTTTTTAACTAATTCAACTAACTTTGTCTTATAATTCCAATTCTAACCACCATCTAACAACCAACAACCTTAACGGTTAATAGCCTTAATTCTTTCGTTAACTATTTTACGGATCTTTTTTATTTTCTGTAACTGCCTTTACACAAGCTAGCGAATCTATATGCACTACTGTAGTGGATACGCGCTACTTTTGTGGTATTTTGTGCGTACTGTAGTGGATACGCACTACTATGGTGGGTTACTGTACTTGATGTGGTGAGTTATTATGCTTGATGTGGGGGTATTTTTGGCGTACTGTGGTGGATAATCCCTACTGTTCACTACTGTAGAGCTAGTACTTATCCACCACAGTACACAAACAATACCACCACAGTAGTGCGTATCCACTGTACAGTGGTGCTTATAGATCCGTTATTGAGTTTATATCTATATGCGTTTTATACAGTGAGTGGCCTCTATTACGAATAATTTTCTAAGAAATTGCAATCGGATGTATTCTCAACTGTTGTTTTATCTCAGCGGTTTTCCCCCCTGAAGCCTGTTTATACGCTTTCGTCACTTGAAATTGAATTTGTATCTTTAACTGCAAGTGAAATCCCTGACCTCTCAGTAGAATCCATTCTTTTATGATTCTGAAGAAAGCTTCTTATCTTTTTTGTAGTGAAACACAGTCATCCAAGAATAGAGAACCATCAGATGGACAAACAAAAGACCTTGAAGATCAGATAGAATTACTGAAAAAGAGGTTAAAAAATTGAATTCTTATTTTTCGAGATTGATTTCGATGTTCCTCCAGAATGCTTACCATCACTCTTTGTTCTTTGACTACCGTGACTTTTGTAAAGGTACCTTAAGCTTTCTATTCCTTACTAGTTTCAAATGGCACGCTAGCGAATCTATAATCACTACTGTGGTGGATAATCAAAATACTGTGGTGGGTTATTATGCTTGATATGTTGGGTTACTATGCTTGCTGTGGTGGTAGTTTTTGCGTACTGTGGTGGATAATCATTACTTGTGGTGGGTTATTATGCTTGATGTGGTGGTAGTTTCTGCGTACTGTGGTGGATAATCACTACTGTGGGTGGTTATTATGCTTGTTGTGGTGGTAGTTTTTGCGTACTGTGGTGGGTTATCACTATTTGTGGTGGGTTATAATGCTTTATTTGGTGAATACGAAATCATAGCAAAACTCTATAGATTAAGCAAGAAAAAACAACAAAAACCATCAAAGTGCGCAAAAATACCACCACATCAAGCATAATAACCCACCACAGTAGTTATTATCCATCGCAGTACGCCAAAACTACCACCACAACAAGCATAGTAACCAACCACGTCAAGCATAATAACCCACCACAACCGTGATTATCCACCACAGTAGGCAAAAACTACCACCACATCAAGCAAAATAACCCACCACAGTAGTGATTATCTGTCACAGTACGCAGAAACTACCACCACACGCAGAAATTACCACCACAGTAGTGATTATCCACCACAGTAGTGACAATAGATTCGCTAGCGTGAATGGGCACATTCAACTCGCTCTATATTCTCTGACTATCAATTTCTAAAATTGATTGGGTTTACATTCTCATTAGCGCTGCAATACCTGTAGTAAATCATAGATTGGGTCATGTGAAAGATTTTGGGCCCAAAAAAATGAAAAAAATATTTTTTCCAAATTTTTGGTCACGATATTGTCTCAAAGGTCCTATACGTCAATTTTGTCAATTGTTTGTTCAGACATTTGCCGTTTCGAAGATATTTCAAAAAGAAAAACTTTAACGTGATAAATGCTTGATGAGACATATTCATAGCAGCAATAAGTTTGTTGAAATGCATACCTGTATATAAAATGTATATAAAAGAATACGTAATAATAATGTATGATATTAATGGGAGGTAAATGCAAAAATTTCGCAGACTGAGGTGAAGAATTTATTTTATGAAAATTCTCCAGGTTTAGAAATCCCCCCTCTTATTTGAATTCTTGTGCCTATTCCATTTGTCTGTGTGTCACAAAATTACTTGGTGAGACATATTGATAGCAACAATTAAGTTTGTTGAATTCTGTTACTGTTTAAAGATTGCGTAAAAATAGTAAAAATAAAATGGGAAGCAAAAGCAAAAATTTCGCACACTGAGGTGAAAAATTTCTTTGAAAAAATTTTTCCAGTACTGGAGTTGCTTAAATTTTTGGCCATTCAAGAATCAGGGTTTCTTATAAACAGTTTGTTAAAAAATACGTGAAATTTATTCGCACTGTGAGCTATATAGCTAATTGTGAACCTTTGCTACATTTCTTTTATTTTCACAATTTAACTTGCCTTTTTAGAAATCACGAGTTATCGATCAAAACGAGGCACTGTCAGCAAAGAATGCAGCACTTCAAACTGAAAACGAGTCTTTGAAGAGTGATTTGGATCTACTTCGTTCTGATTACGAGATCATGCAAGATGACATGAACGAGGCTAAAGAGCACTACAAGGACCTTGATGTTTCAGCCACAAAAATTGCACATCGTTGCGAGGTCAGCTTTTTCTTTGTTTCCTAGTAAGCCAAAGTACTTTCCTATTTAGAGGGAATGCTTCCCCTATTGCTTAAGACAAAATGTCACTATATACGTAATGAAAAATCAAGATTTTATCTCTTATCCCAAACCCTAAAAGCCCAAAAGCCATAACACTAACCATTTACCTTCGCTATTAAGGTCTTGGATGTTGCAGCTTCAAAAATTGCACATCGCTTGCAAGGTCAAAGTTTTTTAGTTTTCTTCCGAAAACAAAAGCAATCTCATAAGATGGAACTTTCCCTACTGCTTAAAGACAAAATGTGATCCTATACGTAAGGGAAACCCAAAATCTTAACCATGATCCCAACCCTTAACTCTACCCTACCCACGCTAAACCGTAACCCTTTAGAACACTACAAAGACCTAGATAACAAATGAAGCCATAATGTTTTGTTTTGTACGACGAATATACGTTTAAAAAATGTTCTTAACTCAGAAGGTCTAAAGCCTATAGTTTCCGTAACATCATACTGCTCGCATGATGATCGGGCTATCATGACACCACTAATCGTGCGATCATCGCAACGACTAGTATTTCTGTGCTATTTTTCATTAGTGATTTACTATTGAAACTTTCTTCAGGTTCTGGTTCAGTTGAACGGTACCCTAGAAGAAGAGAACCGTGCCTTGATGGATCAAGTAAATAAACTGCTTGCTCAGGTAAAATATCTTGGAAATTCAATGTTTTATAGGCGCGACTAGGGCAGATAATTGATACACTCACACGCATTTTGATAAAGAACCTAGCTCAGGCCTGGTTTTTGAAGTTTTCCTATTTTTTGGCCTCTTTTGGTCAAACTGTAGTACCAGAAGCTCCTTTGTTGTTTCTCAATTCTCACTGCACATTCAGGGCCATTGAAAACATTGAGATTCTGGATTTTGAATAACATGAGCCGTTGCATTTTTAGACCGGGGAAATTGCTATTATACAGAGGTGAAGGTGAAATGGTGTTTTAGCGCCAGTCGCTAGGATCTCAGTTAGTAGGTTAGCTAATCGAGACCTCGACCCTGGCTGTGACGCTACCTCGGCTGGGCTCGAACCCTGACCACACTGAGCTTCTGACACCACGAGTCAGCTGGATTACACCACGACGCCACAGCACCTTCAAGACATTTTCATGTCAGAGACATTTGCATGTCAGCAAAGTAAAAATTGATCAATGAAAGATTTGTAACAAGCGTAAGGCCCTGGCCAAACAATCATAGATTGTTGGTTAAACATTCGCAATTCGCTTTATAAGAAGTGTTTGACCGTTTGGTCACGCTGCTAAATACTCCTTGACAAGCAATAATGACCTAGGTTTGTTGCACGATGTTTTAAAAACTTCAAAAACATTTTCTGCTTGTCAAAGACAGGGAATTTTTTGCGTGTGGCTGAAAGATTAAACTCTATCTTTGACAAGCAAACTTCAGATATTTGACGAACAATGTTTGATCGTTTGGCCTTGGCCTAACACATAATTTGTGTGAGTTTTGACTACAAATTAATGAGGCCTTATTCTTGATTGTTTGAGTAGCAGAAATATTTGAAATTGAGTAGTTCCTCGGGGAGCTTGTCTTTAGTTGTAGAAGTTCTTTTAATTTCTCGACCTTTACATTTAGTTGCTCAAAGTGGTTATTTATAAAACTAACGTGAAGCTATAAATTTGATATCAAACATACCATTATTGTGAACATTTCAATCAATGTTATCTGGTCTGGTTCTAAAGAAATTTCATTTTTTTCTGCTAAAGAATCAAACATTGCTGGTCAAAACATTGGAGAGCCGAGACACCTATCTGGAAGATGAACGTGCATTTTCGTAAGTACAGTTGACATCCGCTATCTCGACTGCCCGCCATCTCGAACATTTGCTTTTTCGAACGATTTTCCATTTCCCCCCGTTTTCGTCTAAGGGTTTGTATAGAAAACTCATCCGCTATCTCGAATCCCGTTATCTCAAACATTCGCTGTCTCGAACCATTTCCGATTTCCCATGGAGGAAAAACTGCTCATAATCTCGAACTTTTCCAAATTTTTCTGCTGAAGTGGATCAAGAGACAGGCCAAAAATATGCTTATATGTTCATCTAGCGGGAATGGCAGCAGCCAAATGATATGTTGCCCGTGTTTACAATAGATGTATTTGCCCACCTTGCGGTGATGCCTGTAAATTCTGCGTGTTTTAACGAACGGGGTTGTGGTGCATTACCCTAATCTCAAGTTCAACGATAGTAGGGATGAAATTAATCCATGAAAGCAGATGACCCTGGACTCCTATTCTGAAAATTTTCTAAGACCTGCTTATCTTCTTGATAACATCTTCTCTGTCTACAGCGATCGCTTATACATGTTGGAAAGAGAAAAGGAAAAGCTGATGGACAAAGTTGACGCTGCGAATAAAGCTCTGCTTGATCATTCAAACACAGGGCCTAAAAAGTAAGTTTTTATGTGTCCAGATGGATTTATTCTTGTTTAAGCCATGCTTAGCATTCATTGACTAATTTTTCAAACAAAATGCCTGTAAATGTCTAGATTTACAGGATAGAATTAAGTGATTTCAAGGATTTGTTAACATTATGTTTCCTTCTAGGGGGTTCAGCCCTCCAAACTTTTTTCATTGACCACGCTTTTGCTTTTCCATTGGGGGTGATCTAAGCTCGAAGAATCTAATTGATTTAAATATTGAATCAGCTCTATGTATACATTAATTTTGTAATGATTTTTCAAATATAACGCAATTAGTATCTCTCTCAATACTGTAGTATGAACACCTCGGATATCATGAACACAGAATAAACTCTCTAGCCTAAAATCCTCAAAATCCACCCCACTCTCTAACCTGGTTACATGCTAAGGACTCCTAAACAGCATGATACCTAAATTGTCCAATAAAACGCAATAAAGTATTATTCACGTCAATCAAAATATAACACTGGCACTTTTTCAAGTTGTTTTGATTTCTAAGGTGAATTTTGCTCATGATATAGCATCGATGCCTGTTATCACAAAAAACACACCCTATCTTACGATGTAGCCCCCGGAGCCCCCTTTTTTACACTCTTTTTTTAATAAGAAACTAAGATTTTTGTTCAGTACTCAAAGTTTCTTAGTTTTCGGACAAATTTGGCACTGAAAGTTTCTTAGCAGTTTCTTAGAATCATAATTTTTTAGTGCCACAACAGGTAATTGACACTTAAATTTGACAAATAGAAGAAGCAATACAATTCACGTTTACATCGGCTGTTTTTTTCTGTAAAAATAGACACTTATGGTGCAACAGAAGTTTGTTTTTCGATGCTTTATTTCTAATTCTAAAGATTCTTGAGACCTGCGAGTTTCTTATTATTTTTGGTCCGGTACTGAAAGTTTCTTAACCAATATTGATCTCAGTACTGAGTTTCCTATAAACGGGTTTCTTATAAAAAAAGAGTGTATTGTTTTTAGAAATCATCGCTGGTTGGATGTATCGTCAAACATGACGATATGTGCAGGATAGAAGGAAAATGAAAACAGAGAGTTATACTTTAAAGTATAGTAGGCCATCACTTGGTCAAAATAGATCCTATATGCTATGATAACTACGACCCATTTAATAGGTCTCTTGGCCTGTTTATAAGCATTTTTCATTCAAACTTGTAACAGGTAACCACCCTGTAGCAATGAATTTAGCAATTGGTGAGAATCATCAAGCGGTCTGAATCGCAATCTGTGCTTGTTGGTTCAATTTCCACCAAAGTCGAATATGCCGTTTAGAGCGAGGAGAATCGCCAGCTCCCTGAAATTCAAGGCGAAAAGAATCACGAGGTGTGGTCACGTTGAGCGGAAGGACGGGGGTTGCACTGCTTAGATTAGCCATTGGCTATTCAGTGGCCCTCCTGTTCTACGCACAGAAGCCCATACCTGGTGAAGATAGGAAGTTCATTTGCCGACATAATTATCTATCTAATTATTTTTTACTCTTTCTTTATAGGAAGAATGTTTTCATTCGTGGTGCACATAAAATTATGAAAAAGACTGGAATGAAAAAAGCGGTGAGTTCTTAGTTGCCTTCACATTTTTCTCTATAACAATTATCTTATAATTTTGTGTGTCACGGGTGTAGGGTTTCAAACAGAAAATACAATTCAGGTTCTTATGATGGCTCCAGTGGTGGGGCATTTAAAAAAAGGGCACTTTATCTACAGATTAAAAAGATATCAACAGAACGCTCATAATTTTGATACAGACAGTAGAACAAAACGGCTTTATACTAATTTATAGTTATTAATATTTGCTAACTAAAATTGTCCATCTTTTCTGGAAAATGGACGTCGTCTGTAAGTTTGAAGGTCTGGCTCCTGGTATCTTCGGTCCTTTGCAGCAAGAAAGTCTGCAACCGCATCTCTTGTGTCGTGATATGCCGTCCCAATGCCATTCAAAGCTATGAATAACCGAGAATTAATGGTTTCATCTGTCATTGATGATCTTGAGTCACTGGCCACGATATTGTGGTGTGAAACAATGCGCTCTGTTTTCATCGAATGCGGTGATAATAATTTACAATACAAGTTTTTATTGCTATCGGCTTACTCAAGTGAACTGAGAGACTAGAGGCAAAATCGCTTCCTTTTGGAAGAAATTCTACATCTTTGATTTTATCCCATTGCTCGCAACTCTCATCAACAAATTAACACAGGCAATGAAAAGGGCATTAAAGTGGCGGGGCAAAAATTTTCCTCTGGTGGGGCTATTAGAGGGGCTGGTGGGGAATTTCCCCACCACTTTGTATGTTAAAAAATGCCCTGGATGGCTCTAGCAACGAATGGGAAAAGTGTACAACCCATGCCAGAAGATAATGGCCAGAGAAACTATCCGGCGTACGGGATTAGGAGGGTGAGTGGTGACACAGACAGGATAGATAGAAAAGGGTGGAAAAGATCTCTTAAAAATTTTGGCTTTCACAGTCTCCGACGGCCTCATCTTTGAAACTCATCCTGAGAAAGGAACTCAGTCAAGAGGACGAGCCAAACAGCAAGATAAAAAATGCTCGCTGCTAAATTAATTAGGATAGACGCTTTCGCAAAAGATGACCGCCGTTTTTGCCTACTGTTTTCATTAAGGATTTTCGAAAAGAATTCTGAGAATAATTTCCTTAGTTACGTATTTTACATAGCTGCAGACGTTGAATTCGTAGCTAAGGAAATTATTCCCAGAATTCCCTTTGTAAAACCTTATGAAATACAAGGGGTTGACAGAAATGGCGGCCATCTTTTGCTGAAACCTCTATTGAAATACATTTAAGCGCATTTAAGGTCAGTATGTATAGTATTTAAATTTCCCTATACTTTGTCTTTCAGCAAAAGAAAGATGACAAGAATGTTGTATTGACCAAACTCCAACGTTCGCCTGAGCATGAGAACATATTTTCAGACACGTCAGACTCAAGTTTCAGTCCGTCACATGAAAGAGATGACTCTAGTCTCCATTCCTCCATGCATTCATCCGTCACCTTCAGTCCGTCATTTGGACCAATCAGAACAGCTCTTTCTCGAAGTAAACAAGATCTACATCAAATCAATGACGTCATGTCCCCATCTGAAAATGTTGTTCTTCGAAGGCCTAAGAGTTATGCTTTGCCAACTGATAGTCCATCTTCGGGTAACTGATTTTCCTTTTAATAGTTAACTTCACCTTTCTATAATTGTTGGAACATTTGCCGGACTTGCTGCGGAGTCCCACCATCGAACACAAAGTAATGTACCGTTTTTCCTTGAATAGGCGCCTCCCTCGAATAAGCGCCCCACCCCCTTTAGACTGAGCTACCAACCAGGTTGGTCCCAACCACTCTTTTGATAGTGTATGTGAAAGCTCTTGCTGGGATGAATCAAGGGACACCTTTCGCTAGCTGCTGCAAGCCATATTTGTCTTCGAACCGTTTATTCATAAAATGCAAATAATTGCTCCTGTTTGAGACGGATTTTTTAATAAGCGCCCGGGCGCTTAATCGAGTTAATACGGTATTTCAACCAACCAAAGACCTTTAGTATTGTGGACTCCCAATTCAAATTCAGCATAAAGGCTTTGTTGTATGTACATATTTTCATATTCTTCATAAACTCTCCATTAAATAAAGATAAAAAGTTTGAAAATTTTGAAGAGATCTGCCCCTATCATTCGGGGTTACACCCTAAATCATTAGAATTTTCAAACCTTTTAGCATTCATAAAAAATAAGACCCGAAAGCTAGGGGAATAATAGTTTGCATCTAGATCAACGTATAATTGCTGAATTGTAATTTGTCGTCGAAAATACATATGAAGAAAATTTAAGGCCGTAACTACAAAGTAAAATACTAAGAAGATGTAGACCCCGTTTGCACAAGAGAAAAGAAACGGATCCAAAAGATCCATACCTTTCGGATCCGATATGAAAATTTAATTGCGGTAACGGGAACAGATCGGAACGGATCCAAGTAGATCCGCTTCCTGGCGTACCAAAAAAGAAACGATGCCGTTCCCGCAAAGGAACGGATCCAAACGTACCCTGAACAAAAGCCTATCGTGACGTTTTTGGGATCAGTCCCTGTGGAAACTAGGTATTAGAAACTAGAGAACTTTGCTTATTTTTGAAACACCTGAACTACTGATTAAAAGTGGTCTCGTTGGGTATAAGCAAAGTCAAGGTGGAGATTTTAGTTTGTTTTTCAGTAAAATACCCGCAAGAATATAAGTATGCAGGTAATCATCAAAATGCCTGAAAAATCTAAATAGATCTGTCAAATGAAACAAAAATGTGTTCCTTTGTTATACGTTAACATTCAACATGAATTTTGTTTGTTTTCATCAGGAAGCGACAATGACAGAAGAGCTAGGCCTAAATCAGAGTTCATTGCTCCCTCTGCGATATATCGTGTTCCGCTGCGTAAGAATATCCACCGACCTCGCAGTATGGAAATGATAGCGCATTCTCGATCTGATGACGAGGCAAGGAAAATGTCATCTGCTGCTCACGATGAGGATAATCTCAGTCTCCCAAATATGCGCAAAGCAAGTGTTGCAAGTAGCAAATCGACAGGTCGGTAAATTTCCTAATTTCATTATAATTAAATTATTTCTTATAAGTTTCTGGGCGTGTTGGTCTGAACCTTCAAAATCTTCCGAATTTCGAAAACAGAGAGCTTCAAAAAACAGAATCTACGACTTATAAAATGCAGGAATTCTGGAATTCCGAAAACTTTCGCGCCAAAATTCTTGCTTGTCTCGTCCTCGCACCCATTGGGATGCGTCGTCCTCACACCCGAGGGATGCCTCCTTGCAACTATTAAAATTGCAGGCTCGTTCGAACCGCAAACCGAATCTCTCGAAATTCAATTCAATTCAATTCAACTTTTTTCATAGTATACAATCCTAATTACAAGGTACAAAAATATTGTATACTATACGACCCAAGAGAAGCAGAGCTTATGATTTCTTGGGCCGTTAAATTAAAATATAAAATAAAATAAAACATTAACAATAAGAATAGGTGAATTATAAAAACACTGTTTACATTAAAATGAAAGTCTCAGAAACCTTTTGCTTTTGATAGCAGAAGGTTTAGCAGAGCTCAAAAACCTGCCGTTTTCACAAGAATTGCTTCGAAAAACATACATTCCGAAAAAAGAAGGCTACCGAAAAAAGAATTGGTTTAGAAGAACAAACCCTTTCATTAACTGCCTGAGCAGAACAACGTGCCGTTCCTCGTCTGTTAAGGGCCCTAGGCGCATGTTCGAAAGCCTTTCACTGGTTTGAAATTTTATCAATAATTCTTAATACTCACCAGGAGCAAACACCAGAAAGTTGGGTTTAGTGCATTGGCCCTTGATCTACTTCACCTTTAAGGTCTGTGATTGAAACGGAAAATACAATTTCCGGCCAATTCACCTGTCACCGCAGAGAAAGAGCTGCGGGAGGGGGGAATAAAAGAAGCAGAGAGTAGAAAGAAAGGAAGGAAAGAATCAGAATACTGCGAAAACAGAAAAATAGCCAAATAATATTATACAAAACCTCAAAGAAGGGCTAAAACACTCTAGACTTGGATGATTAGGTTGATACCATTGTGAAAAAAAAGTTTTCTGTTCATATATGTGTTTTGAAGTCTTCCTATCTGTTACTCAAGCCTCCAGCATTTAATCGCCCTTTCAATGTACTTTCTTTCATTTCTGTCAGTGAGTAACCCGTCAACAGCCAGCGGTCAAAACGAGGTTGCTTTCAGCGTCACTGGGTATCGAGGCGAGACCGAAAACAGCCCTGTACAAAGAGTACGTGTGACGAAGAGGATGATAACAGGGACACCTCCAGCGCATGTGCGAGAAGGCAGTAATTTATCACAGGAGGATTCTGATATTGTTGTGGTATGTTATTATTAACTTGTTTTCTCCATTCGGTATTTATGTAGTTATGTACATCTTTTTTGTGAATTGTGGGTTATAAGAAAACAGTAATGGCCAAATCAGACTACTTTTGGAACAAACAGTTTAAGATCGCTTGGACCGACTGTATGGAATAATCTGCCCTCCCATATCAAATCTGAACAAAATCTCAAAGCATTCAAACGCCTTATCAATGCCTGGGATGGGGGGCTATGCTTTTGTTATCTATGTAAATCGTAATGGTGAATTTTCTATATTTTATTTATAATGCATTAAATATTGAAAAAAATTAAAAAATTAGAAAAAATAATTATGTATTTATTTAAATTTTTTTTTTCGAGCTAGATTAGCATTCTGTTTTAGAAAGCTATAGTATTTTCTCGAATTAAAATAAATGGAAAAAAAAAAAAAAAAAATGTGTAGTCTTTGAGTTGAACTTCAAGATTGCGATGAATGCAAAAAACATCTTTGAACATTGTTAAAAGCTTTTTCCTTGCCGATTATAAACATGAGAAATAGACAAAAATGATTAAGGTGACCAGATACGGATGGAAACGCACTAGAACCCACATGACGTTTTTTCGAAACCGACCACAAGAAGCCCATTCTAAAGTGTAGTGAAATGATTTCAATGAGTAAAATAAATTCTTTGTCGATTTCTTATTTGTGGTCCGTTAGCATTTTGCTCTCTCTGGTTTCCTTGTGCCCTCTCGAAAAAACTTTTTAATCTTATTCATGGAAAAGATTTCACTGCACTTTAGAGTGGGCTTCCTGTCCACCAACAGATCTTGGTGAGGATTTACTTGTAAAATATTTGAATATTTTTTCCTTTACACGATATTTTTGAATTCTATTTCTTTCAAGTATACAGACGCCAAGCCAATAGAACCTCGAAAAGTATCATTTCAAACGGAAATTGTAAAAAACATAACCAGTGCACATAGAAGAGAATCCAGCGGTTCACAAAGCACCCCGAGATCGATCTCAAGTGACGTCAGATCGGAAGACTCCACCATGAGAAGCTCACCCCTGTTGGCAAGGAGCAGTCTTTTCTATCAACCGGCGGAGAAAGAGGGCGCTGATGATCTCCCCGAAGCTGATCAAAGAACCCCAAGAAAAGAGGGTACTCTAGGTAACCAGGAAGTCAGAGCGAGGCCTTTGTCCAGAAGATCAAGCAATGGAGAAAGCTATAGTCGACAACGACCACAAGATGTTGCCAGCACCCCAAATGAACCTGATAATCAGAATAACCCATCTTCGGGGGCGAATTCGAACTCTAGAAAACCAGATAGTAAACCAGGTAGTCATGAAAAAGCTGGGAAGAAGAAGTTGTGGTATGATTATGGTAATGTTTAAATACCTCGTGAAGTTTTTTGTGTTATTTCGCATTGAAGATGACTGACTTGTCTGTAAGGGGTTATTTGGTTAAATTAATGGCGTTCTGTGCAGATGTGTGGAATATAATACAGTTGAATTCCGGCTTAACGAATCTGAAAGGTACCAGCGAAATTCTCGTTACGTTTAGACTCCGTTAAGCCTAGAGAAACAAAGAAGTTGTACAAAATTTTTTATTAAAGAGGTCGGAAATTTAGTGCACTATATCGAACATACACTCGTTATATCTGAAATTTGTTATACTGGAATCATGCTGGAATTCAGCTGGAGATATACAAAACCGACATAGACTGTTTTCTCAAGTCGATTTAACATAAGCCCTGTTAACATTGCCTTAACTAAAACCGGGTTAGTTAACCTCTTGTTTTATGGTTTGTAGTTTAAGCGCTGATCTGGGGCGAAACTGGATTAACCATAACACGCATATAACACCGCAGTGGGCATGCTCAACACAGGAACAAACCCGGGCCAGCCCCAGTTTCGCGCTTAGACTAAACCGGGTTAGTTTTTAAACTTATCTCTGATTGGTTTAACTTTGAGCGAACTCGGGTAAGTTGCATTCACACTACAAAAACTAACCCGGGTTGGCGTACTGTAATAAATAGGGCTACAAACAGCTCCCTGGTGTATGTTCCCGAAGCATTACAAGATTTTGGCCTCTTGGGTTACTTCTTATCTGATCTCATTTCTTCTCTATTCCAAGCCAATCTTTAAGGAAAATGTCGCAAATTTAGACTTTAAATAAGTTGTTGCTTATTTGTCAATCCGATCTGCCCTCGAACTATCTTGAAAGGCTTTCTTCAATGGTCTTAGAAATCAGAAGAATTTTAGACATAATGTCGTTGGCCTAATAAAATTTGGGTTAGCTTCATGAAGCCTTTTGTTTACTAAACTGTACTGTGCAATGCATTCTAATTTGCATTATCCTGCAAAGCATCCTGGTTAATATAATCTTTCAAAGCATCCTGGTCTTATCGTGACCATGCAGAAGCGGTCTAGGCAATCAAATCAATACTTGGGTGTTACGTTGTAATTTTGTTCCAAGATCTTTTTTATTTTGAAGCCGTCGCTACATTTCATAAGTGGTGTATTTTGACAGTGGATTTTCTTCTACAATTTTCCACATTCTTAAGCATTTTGTATTTATATACGTGCACTGTATTAGACCTAACACCAATAAGAACTATTTTTAACAACGGTTTTTACGGTTTCAACATGTTTTAGAGTGAACTCGTGATAGGAACATTTCAGTGTGTATTTAGTTTATTTTAAAGCGAAATCGCGCCGCAGGCCCTACTCAACTATTACCTCCCTAGCCCCTCATAGGCGCTCCTTCGCAATGGATAGTTAAGTCTGCACACAGACTATTACCTCCCTGCAAACCTTATAAATCGTTTGATTACGTATGCCTCCAATTCGAGACTTTTCCCTTCATATTTTCAATTAGTAAACCTCGTAAAAACATTGGGGTGGGATATCGTCCAAGCAACCCAACTGTTAATCAATTTTGAGTAGGGCTGCAGCGAAATTGCGCTGTTTCTTACTTTGATTTTCTTAGATTTTGATTTTATTTCCAAGTTTTGAATTTTGCTTTTAATAACGATTATTGTTTTAGTTGTACAATATTTCAAGATAACACTCTTAGGTCGTGTTTCATGCTAAAGTATTTATCGGTATTGTTAGGTAAACTAAGTTATGGCTTTTTTCGGGTAAGTTCTTGAAATGCTCAGGTTTCTCGTGTTTTCATTAGTTGTTGCCGGTAATTTTCAAATAGCTTACTCTAGGGTCCCTGACAAACGTGGGGCTGGAAATACCAGTGGCTGTGGCTGGGAAAACTCTTTAAGATTCAGAAGTTGGGGGCTAGCGATCTCTCAATCCTCCCAATGCTCGCGCCCCTTTGTATTCACGTAGGTACTGCGTAGTACTCAGCCAAAGCTAAATTTGCTTTTTTCGCATGACAAACAAATGGATTTTTTGTCAAGATTTTTTGTCTGTTGCGTTTAAGAAGGCGCGCAGATCTGATGGAGATGCGGGAAAAAGACCCTGGTAAAACGATTAAACATTGCCAAACATTTGAGATTTGCTTTACAAGCAATATTTGTCCGTCTTACCACGTCACAAAACAATTGCTGGTGAAGAATTCCACAGCATTGTTTTCGGAAAACTTGCAAAACATTGCTGTCGAATTGTTGGCGAGCAATGTTTTGTGACGTGGCCAAACGGTCAAACGTTTTGTTATAGAAGCAAATCTCAAAAGTTTTATCAGCAATGTTTGATCGTTTGGTCAGGGCGTAATACGGGCTGTAGCTAAGCTTTTTTGCATTCAGAAGTAAATAGTCATTTATCAAAACTGTCATCATCCTTAGCTAAAAGACCAGTGTTGTAGATAAAGCGTTGATTTAATATATGCATAAAACTAATTTATATTTGGTATTTAACATCAGGACTTTTCTAAACATTATATTTGTTCAGGTGTAGCTACAAGTTGTCTCGTTTTTTGCTGATTCTTGGCCGAGAACTGAGGAACAGAGGGGAAATTGGAAAATCAAATTCACGAACAAATATTGCTCAGTGTTCGCGGGGCGGTTCACTGGGTCATTCGTTTTTGGGAAAGCCTCATAACGAGGTGTTAGTTCGTGTTTTGGCTCATTGGGTGATGTGGTATTCTAAACAATTTATAACATTTTACCTACTAACTCTTGCTCAATTGTTAATACAGTCTAACTGTTATGTATCTAAAATATAATGCTGCTTATATTTTGGGATCTCCGACCTTTCGAAAAACGTGTAAGAGATTTCTTTCAGATTTCGTATTCCTGGGTTTACTGATAAAAGAACATGCCAAAGTTGTACAGAATTATTGTGAAAAATGCCTTAGACGAGCGATCAATGTTTTACAACGTGATCGAACAGTACTAGTGTGAAAAGCAACTTTTTAAACCAGGATCGTTTGATCGTTTAACAGGGGCCTAAGACAGCTAACGTTAGAGTCAACCGTTTCTTCTCTAATTGCATTGATAGCAACAACATCAACCAGATGATGGAACGGTGAGAGGGTTTGCTATAAACATTATCAACTGAAAAGCAAATTTTTAATTCCCTTATTTTTATAATTATGACGAATAATGAGGAATATTTCGTACAAGTTTTAGTAGAGTGTTGCTTTCTTCAGCTTAACTCAAGGCAACTTCTGGTACAATTCTCGATACTAGCTGAAGCTTACAGTGGATTTGATAATCCCGTGGGGGACCTAATGTTTGCAGAAGTTTTATGCGCCCCCATATGGGTTTTGTTCAAATATTCATAAAAACAGTGTCCAATTTTCGACAAATAACCTTGAGTGATAGGTGCAAAACCTTGTTGATATTGATAGGTGTAATAGGTGCGTCTATAGCCATGCTTTCTAAACATTGGGTAGCGGAATGCACATCGAACTCCCAGAAATGGGTGTTTAAGGAGTGAAATTGTTAATAGTATAGTAGAAACAATGGAAATAAGTAGTCAGAAGCACATTATACACATGTTAGGATCAAGTACCCCCAATTGGGACCCCTATTGGGACCAGGCCAAATTCAGCGGTAGAAATATAACGATTAACCTTTAAAAAACTAAAACTAACTCTTCGCAGCAATATTCTCAACAATATACTAACCATAACTAATAATATTTCTTTTTGGTTTAACTCTTCAGAGCACTTTTAACCTTTTTTAACTAATTCAACTAACTTTGTCTTATAATTCCAATTCTAACCACCATCTAACAACCAACAATCTTAACGCTTAACAGCCTTAATTCTTTCGTTAACTATTTTACGGATCTTTTTTATTTTCTGTAACTGCCTTTACACAAGCTAGCGAATCTATATGCACTACTGTAGTGGATACGCGCTACTTTGGTGGTATTTTATGCGTACTGTAGTGAAGACGCGCTACTTTGGTGGGTTACTATACTTGATGTGGTGAGTTATTATGCTTGATGTGCGGGTATTTTTTGCGTACTGTAGTGGATACGCACTACTGGGGTGAGTTATTATGCTTGATGTGGTGGGTTATTATGCTTGATATGGTAGTATGTTTTGCGTACTGTGGTGGATAATCCCTACTGTTCACTACTGTAGAGCTAGTACTTATCCACGACATTACACAAACAATACCACCACAGTAGTGCGTATCCACTGTACAGTGGTGCATATAGATTCGTTATTGTGTTTATATCTATATGCCTTTTATACAGTGAGTGGCCTCTATTACGAATAAATTTCTAAGAAATTGCAATCGGATGTATTCTCAACTGTTGTTTTATCTCAGCGGTTTTCCCCCCTGAAGCCTGTTTATACGCTTTCGTCACTTGAAATTGAATTTGTATCTTTAACTGCAAGTGAAATCCCTGACCTCTCAGTAGAATCCATTCTTTTATGATTCTGAAGACAGCTTCTTATCTTTTTTGTAGTGAAACACAGTCATCCAAGAATAGAGAACCATCAGATGGACAAACAAAAGACCTTGAAGATCAGATAGAATTACTGAAAAAAGAGGTTAGAAAATTGAATTCTTATTTTTCGAGATTGATTTCGATGTTCCTCCAGAATGCTTACCATCACTCTTTGTTCTTTGACTACCGTGACTTTTGTAAAGGTACCTTAAGCTTTCTATTCCTAACTAGTTTCAAATGGCACGCTAGCGAATCTATAATCACTACTGTGGTGGATAATCAAAATACTGTGATGGGTTATTATGCTTGATATGTTGGGTTACTATGCTTGCTGTGGTGGTAGTTTTGCGTACTGTGGTGGATAATCATTACTTGTGGTGGGTTATTATGCTTGATGTGGTGGTAGTTTCTGCGTACTGTGGTGGATAATCACTACTGTGGGTGGTTATTATGCTTGTTGTGGTGGTAGTTTTTGCGTACTGTGGTGGGTTATCACTATTTGTGGTGGGTTATAATGCTTTATTTGGTGAATACGAAATCATAGCAAAACTCTATAGTTTAAGCAAGAAAAAACAACAAAACCACCAAAGGGCGCAAAATACCACCACATCAAGCATAATAACCCACCACAGTAGTTATTATCCATCGCAGTACGCCAAAACTACCACCACAACAAGCATAGTAACCAACCACGTCAAGCATAATAACCCACCACAAGCGGTGATTATCCACCACAGTAGGCAAAAACTACCACCACATCAAGCAAAATAACCCACCACAGTAGTGATTATCTGTCACAGTACGCAGAAACTACCACCACAGTACGCAGAAATTACCACCACAGTAGTGATTATCCACCACAGTAGTGACAATAGATTCGCTAGCGTGAATGGGCACATTGAACTCGCTCTATATTCTCTGATTATCAATTTCTAAAATTGATTGGGTTTACATTCTCATTAGCGCTGCAATACCTGTAGTAAATCATAGATTGGGTCATGTGAAAGATTTTGGGCCCAAAAAAATGAAAAAAATATTTTTTCCAAATTTTTGGTCATGATATTGTCTCAAAGGTCCTATACTTCAATTTTGTCAATTGTTTGTTCAGACATTTGCCGTTTCGAAGATATTTCAAAAAGAAAAACTTTAACGTGATAAATGCTTGATGAGACATATTCATAGCAGCAATAAGTTTGTTGAAATGCATACCTGTATATAAAATGTATATAAAAGAATACGTAATAATAATGTATGATATTAATGGGAGGTAAATGCAAAAATTTCGCAGACTGAGGTGAAGAATTTATTTTGTGAAAATTCTCCAGGTTTAGAAATCCCCCCTCTTATTTGAATTCTTGTGCCTATTCCATTTGTCTGTGTGTCACAAAATTACTTGGTGAGACATATTGATAGCAACAATTAAGTTTGTTGAATTCTGTTACTGTTTAAAGATTGCGTAAAAATAATAAAATAAAATGGGAAGCAAAAGCAAAATTTCGCACACTGAGGTGAAAAATTTCTTTGAAAAATTTTCCAGTACTGGAGTTGCTTAAATTTTTGGCCATTCAAGAGTCAGGGTTTCTTATAAACAGTTTGTTAAAAAATACGTGAAATTTATTCGCACTGTGAGCTATATAGCTAATTGTGAACCTTTGCTACATTTCTTTTATTTTCACAATTTAACTTGCCTTTTTAGAAATCACGAGTTATCGATCAAAACGAGGCACTGTCAGCAAAGAATGCAGCACTTCAAACTGAAAACGAGTCTTTGAAAAGTGATTTGGATCTGCTTCGTTCTGATTACGAGATCATGCAAGATGACATGAACGAGGCTAAAGAACACTACAAGGACCTTGATGTTTCAGCCACAAAGATTGCACATCGTTGCGAGGTAAGCTTTTTCTTTGTTTCCTAGTAAGCCAAAGTACTTTCCTATTTAGAGGGAATGCTTCCCTATTGCTTAAGACAAAATGTCACTATATACGTAATGAAAAATCAAGATTTTATCTCTTATCCCAAACCCTAAAAGCCCAAAAGCCATAACACTAACCATTTACCTTCGCTATTAAGGTCTTGGATGTTGCAGCTTCAAAAATTGCACATCGCTTGCAAGGTCAAAGTTTTTTAGTTTTCTTCCGAAAACAAAAGCAATCTCATAAGATGGAACTTTCCCTACTGCTTAAAGACAAAATGTGATCCTATGCGTAAGGGAAAACCAAAATCTTAACCATAACCCTTAACTCTACCCTACCCACGCTAAACCGTAACCCTTTAGAACACTACAAAGACCTAGATAACAAATGAAGCCATAATGTTTTGTTTTGTACGACGAATATACGTTTAAAAAATGTTCTTAACTCAGAAGGTCTAAAGCCTATAGTTTCCGTAACATCATACTGCTCGCATGATGATCGGGCTATCATGACACCACTAATCGTGCGATCATCGCAACGACTAGTATTTCTGTGCTATTTTTCATTAGTGATTTACTATTGAAACTTTCTTCAGGTTCTGGTTCAGTTGAACGGTACGCTAGAGGAAGAGAACCGTGCCTTGATGGATCAAGTAAACAAACTGCTTGCTCAGGTAAAATACCTTGGAAATTCGATGTTTTATAGGCACGACTAGGGCAGATAATTGATACACTTACACGCATTTTTATGAAGAACCTATCTCAGGCCTGTTTTTTTGAAGTTTTCCTTATTTTTGGTCTCTTTTGGTCAAATTTTAGTACCAGAAGCTCCTTTGTTGTTTCTCAATTCTCACTGCACATTCAGGGCCATTGAAAACATTGAGATTCTGAATTTTGAATAACATGAGCCGTTGCATTTTTTAGACCGGGGAAATCGCTATTATACAGAGACATTTGCATGTCAGCAAAGTAAAAACTAATCAATGAAACATTTGATACAAGCGTAAGGCCCTGGCCAAACTATCATAGATTGTTGTTCAAACATTCGCAATTCGCTTTATAAGAAGTGTTTGACCGTTTGGTCACGCTGCTAAATACTCCTTGACAAGCAATAATGATCTAGGTTTGTTGCACGATGTTTTAAAAACTTCAAAAACATTTGCTTGTGGCTGAAAGATTAAACTCTATCTTTGACAAGCAAACTTCAGATATTTGACGAACAATGTTTGATCGTTTGGCCTGGGCCTAACACACAATTAGTATGAGTTTTGACTACAAATAATGAGACCTTATTCTTGATTGTTTGAGTGGCAGAAATATTCGAAATTGAGTAGTTCCTCAAATGTAAGTACAGTTGACATCTGCTATCCCGACTGCCCGCTCTATCGAACATTCGCTATCTCGAACGATTTTCGATCCCCCCCCCCGTTTTCGTATAAGGGTTTGTATAGAAAAATCATCTGCTATCTCGAATCCCGTTATTTTCGAAAATTCGCTGTCTCGAACCATTTCCGATTTCCCGTGGAGGAAAAACTGCTCTTTATCTCGAACTGTACCAATTTTTTCTCCTGAACTGGATCAAGAGACAGGCCCAAAATATGCTTATAAGTTCATCTAGCGGGAATGGCAGCAGCCAAATGATATGTTGCCCGTGTGAACGGGGTTGTGCTGCATTACCCTAATCTCAAGTTCAACGATAGTAGAGATGAAATTAATCCATGAAAGCAGATGACCCTGGATTCCTATTATCTTTCTAAGACCTACTTACCTTCTTGATAACATCTTTTCTGTCTACAGCGATCGCTTATACATGTTGGAAAGAGAAAAGGAAAAGCTGATGGACAAAGTTGATGCTGCGAATAAAGCTCTGCTTGATCATTCAAACACAGGGCCTAAAAAGTAAGTTTTCATGTGTCCGGATGGTTTTTTTTTTGAGGAATCAGTTTTTAAACCATGCTTAGCAATCGTTGACTAATTTTTCAAACAAAATGCCTGTAAATGTCCAGATTTACAGGAGAGAATTAAGTGATTTCAAGGGGGTTTGTTAACATTATGTTTGCTTCAGGGGGTTCAGCCCAACCTCGTCCAGGCCCCAAATCAAATTTCCTCGAATCTCAACCGTCAAATCGATTTTGGCCCCACAAAATCTGCCAAAATACTGGCAATTTTGGCCTAGGCATAAAAACAAGATGTAGATTCCGAAAGCAGATGTTCTTAGAAAGGAAATGCAAAGAATTTCATTAATAACTGTAAGGCAAGATACGATATCTCATGTAGCATCACTTTTTGGTTTTTATAGATGTTTTTTTTGCATAGTTTTCGGCCTATTTTGGTGTGAAGTTTTGAAGAAACTGTGACGTCACTACACTCTTTTTTATAAGAAACTAAGATTTTTGTTCAGTACTCAAAGTTTCTTAGTTTTTGGACAAATTTGGTACTGAAAGTTTCTTAGCAGTTTCTTAGAATCAAAATTTTTTAGTGCCAAAACAGGTAATTTACACTTAAATTTGACAAATAGAAGAAGCAATACAATTCACGTTTACATCAGCTGTTTTTTCTGTAAAAATAGACACTTATGGTGCAACAGAAGTTTGTTTTTCGATGCTTTATTTCTAATTCTAAAGATTCTTGAGACCTGCGAGTTTCTTACCATTTTTGGTCGAGTACTGAAAGTTTCTTAACCAATATTGATCTCAGTACTGAGTTTCTTATAAACGGGTTTCTTATAAAAAAGAGTGTAGGATGGCTCTAGCAACAAATGGCAAAATTGTACGACCCATGCCAGAAGATAATGGCCAGAGTAACTATTCGGCGTAAAGGATTAGGAGGGTGAGTGGTGACATAGACAGGATAGATAGAAAAGGGTGGGAAAGATCTCAAAAAAAGTTTGGCTTTCACAGTCTACGACGGCCTCATCTTGGAAACTCATCTTGGGAAAGGAACTCATTCAAGAGGGCAACCCAAACAGAAAGATAATAAATGCTCGCTGCTGAATTAACTAGGATAGACGCTTTCGCAAAAGATGGCCGCCGTTTTTGCCTACTGTTTTCATTAAGGATTTTCGAAAGGAATTCTTGGAATAATTTCCTTAGTTACGTGTTTTACATAGCTGCAGACGTTGAATTCGTAGCTAAGGAAATTATTCCCAGAATTCCCTTTGTAAAACCTTATGAAATACAACGGGTTGACAGAAACAGCGGCCATCTTTTGCTGAAACCTCTATTGAAATACATTTAAGCGCATTTAAGGTCAATATGTGTAGTATTTAAATTGCCCTATGCTTTGTCTTTCAGCAAAAGAAAGATGACAAGAATGTTGTATTGACCAAACTCCAACGTTCGCCTGAGCACGAGAACATATTTTCAGACACGTCAGACTCAAGTTTCAGTCCGTCACATGAAAGAGATGACTCTAGCCTCCATTCGTCCATGCATTCATCTGTGACCTTCAGTCCGTCATTTGGACCAATCAGAACAGCTCTTTCTCGAAGTAAACAAGATCTACATCAAATCAATGACGTCATGTCGCCATCTGAAAATGTTGTTCTCCGAAGGCCTAAAAGTTTTGGTTTGCCCACTGATAGTCCATCTTCAGGTAACTGGTTCATCTTTACGTAGTTCGCAATGCCTTTCTATTGTTGTTTGAATGTTTGCCGAACTTGTTGCAGATCCTCATTCAATCCTGATACCTCTAGTTTGTTCGAATCTCTAATTCACTGGAACTTTTTGTTGCTAATTCTAGATGCCCATAATGTCATGTGTTATGTTTCCAATCCTTCTTCTTCTTTCACAGGCGTGATCAACTTGTCTTCTTTAGAATTCGCTCGCTTTAAAATATTCGCTTTTTAATATGTGAATCGCCTCTCATCTCTCCATCCCACTTCTGTCACCAAATGTAACGATTGGTTGCTTCTTTCGTATGGAGAGAGAGAGATAGTAGAAGGGACTAGGCGGAAGGACCTAGCCCCGCTAGGAATCACACTGCTGGTTGAGCGTCTTATTCCTATCTCAACGATTCACGAACTCTGCTTTTACAAAGGTGACCAGTGACTTTGCGAGAACCTAGCACCCTAGGTTACAGAAAACATTGTTCATCACATTTACAATAGATTACTCCTAATCATCTGCTTAATTAATCTACGTCTATAAAATCTACGCATGTCTGCAATACCACATGCGTTGCAAATTGCTTGTCAAGCACGTTTTGCTTGCGTGAAGCACATGCAGATCCATGCATAGCCTGAACAAAATACCTATCTTGACCTTTTTTGGATCTGTTCCTGTGTAAACTAGGTATTAGAAACTATAGAATTTAGATTATTGTTGACACAACTGAAATACTGCAGTGGTCTCGTGTATAAGCAAATCGAGGTAGAAATTTCAGTTGGCTTTTCAGTAAAATACTTGCATGAATACAAGAATGGAAGCAATCAAGAAACTTCCTGAAACATCTAATAGATCTGTCTCAAATAAGAAAATGTGTATCTTTGTTATGCGTTAAAATTCAACATGAAATTTTTTTGTTTCATCAGGTAGCGACAATGACAGAAGAGCTAGGCCTAAATCAGAGTTCATTGCTCCTTCTGCGATATATCGTGTTCCACTGCGTAAGAATATCCACCGGCCTCGCAGTATGGAAATGATAGCGCATTCTCGATCTGATGACGAGGCAAGGAAAATGTCATCTGCTGCTCACGATGAGGATAATCTCAGTCTCCCAAATATGCGCAAAGCAAGTGTTGCAAGTAGCAAATCGACAGGTAAGTGAATTTCATAATTTCATTGTTCTTAAATTATTTCTTATACAGTAGTTATTCGATTATCCGACCCTTCGTTTATCCGGACTTCGATTATCCGGTCCGTCAAAAATTTTCAACTACGAAAGCGTTATTCAGCGAATATTCAATTTTTCTTTGAATAAACCACTCGAATATCGAAATATCACGCAGAATTATCAAAAATCACTCTAAAACCTCAAATCATTCTGGGGATCCATGCATAGCCTGAACAAAATACCTATCTTGACCTTTTTGGATCTGTTCCTGTGTAAACTAGGTATTAGAAACTATAGAATTTAGATTATTGTTGACACAACTGAAATACTGCAGTGGTCTCGTGTATAAGCAAATCGAGGTAGAAATTTCAGTTGGCTTTTCAGTAAAATACTTGCATGAATACAAGAATGGAAGCAATCAAGAAACTTCCTGAAACATCTAATAGATCTGTCTCAAATAAGAAAATGTGTATCTTTGTTATGCGTTAAAATTCAACATGAAATTTTTTGTTTCATCAGGTAGCGACAATGACAGAGAAAGTCTCGGAAACCTTCCCCTTTTGATGGCAGAAAGTTTTGAGAGCTCTAAAACCTGCCGCTTTCAGATGAATTGCTTCTAAAAACAAACATTCCGAAGAAAGAAGGCTACCGAAAAAGAATTGGTTTAGAAGAACAGACTTGGATGATTAGGTTGATACCATTGTGAAAAAAAGTTTTCTGTTCATATATGTGTTTTGAAGTCTTCCTATCTGTTACTCAAGCCTCCAGCATTTAATCGCCCTTTCAATGTACTTTCTTTCATTTCTGTCAGTGAGTAACCCGTCAACAGCCAGCGGTCAAAACGAGGTTGCTTTCAGCGTCACTGGGTATCGAGGCGAGACCGAAAACAGCCCTGTACAAAGAGTACGTGTGACGAAGAGGATGATAACAGGGACACCTCCTGCGCATGTGCGAGAAGGCAGTAATTTATCACAGGAGGATTCTGACATCGTTGTGGTATGCTATTATTAGCTTGTTTTCTCCATTCGGTATTTATGTACATCTTTTTTGTGAAATGCGGGTTATAAGAAAACAGTAATGTGTAGTCTTTGAATTGAACTTCAAGATTGCGATGAATGCAAAAAACATCTTTAAACATTGTTAAAAGCTTTTTCCTTGCCGAGTATAAACATGAGAAATAGACAAAAATGATTAAGGTGACCAGATACGGATGGAAACGCACTAGAACCCACATGACGTTTTTTCGAAACCGACCACAAGAAGCCCATTCTAAAGTGTAGTGAAATGATTTCAATGAGTAAAATAAATATTTTCTCGATTTCTTATCTATTCATGTGGTCCGTTAGCACTTTGCTCTCTCTGGTTTCCTTGTGCCCTCTCGAAAAAACTTTTTAATCTTATTCATGGAAAAGATTTCACTGCACTTTAGAGTGGGCTTCCTGTCCACCAACAGATCTTGGTGAGAATTTACTTGTAAAATATTTGAATATTTTTTCCTTTACACGATATTTTTGAATTCTATTTCTTTCAAGTATACAGACGCCAAGCCAATAGAACCTCGAAAAGTATCATTTCAAACGGAAATTGTTAAAAACATAACCAACGCACATAGAAGAGAATCCAGTGGCTCACAAAGCACCCAAAGATCGATCTCAAGTGACGTCAGATCGGAAGACTCTACCATGAGAAGCTCACCTCTGTTGGCAAGGAGCAGTCTTTTCTATCAACCCGCGGAGAAAGAGGGCGCTGATGATCTCCCCGAAGCTGATCAAAGAACCCCAAGAAAAGAGGGTAGTCTAGGTAACCAGGAAGTCAGAGCGAGGCCTTTGTCCAGAAGATCGAGCAATGGAGAAAGCTATAGTCGACAACGACCACAAGATGTTGCCAGCACCCCAAATGAACCTGATAATCAAAATAACCCATCTTCGGGGGCAAATTCGAACTCTAGAAAACCGGATAATAAACCAGGTAGTCATGAAAAAGCTGGGAAGAAAAAGTCGGCGTTGTGGTATGATTATGGTAATGTTTAAATACCTCGTGAAGGTTATTGTGTTATTTCGCATTGAAGATGACTGACTTGTCTCTAAGGTGTTATTTGGTTAAATTATTGGCGTTCTGTGCAGATGTGTGGAATATAATACAGTTGAATTCCGGCATAACGAATCTGAAAGGTACCAGCGAAATTCTCGTTACGTTTAGACTTCGTTAAGCCTAGAGAAACAAAGAATTTGTACAGAATTTCCTATTCAAGGGTCGGAAATTTATAGTATGTTACATGGAATAGACCCTTGTTATATCAGAAGTTATTTATACTGGAATTCAGCTGGAGATATACAAAACCGACATAGACTGTTTTCTCAAGTCGATTTAACATAAGCCCTATTAACATTGCCTTAACTAAGCCCGGGTTAGTTAACCTTGGTTTGTTTTATGGTTTGTAGTATAAGCACTGATCTGGGGCGAAACTGGATTAACCATAACACGCATATAACACCACAGTGGTCATGCTCATCACAGAAACAAACCCGGGTCAGCCCCAGTTTCGCGCTTAGACTAAACCGGGTTAATTTTTAAACTTATCTCTGATTGGTTTAACTTTGAGCAAACTCGGGTGAGTTGCATTCACACTACAAAAACTAGCCCGGGTTGGTGTAGTGTAAGTAAGTAGGGTTACAGACAGCTCCCTGGTGTATTTTCCCGAAGCATTACAAGATTTTTGGCTCTTGGTTACTTCTTATCTGATCTCATTTTTTGTCTATTCCAAACCAATTTTTGAGGAAACTGTCGCAAATTTAGGCTTTAAATAAGTTGTTGCTTATTTGTCAGTCCGATCTGCCCTCAAACTATCTTGAAAGGCTTTCTTCAATGGTCTTAGAAATCAAAAGCATTTTAGACATAATGTCGTTGGCCTAATAAAATTTGGGTTAGCTTCATGAAGCCTTTTGTTTACTAAACTGTACTGTGCAATGCATTCTAATTTGCATTATCCTGCAAAGCATCCTGGTTAATATAATCTTTCAAAGCATCCTGGTCTTATCGTGACCATGCAAAATCAGTCTAGGCAATCAAATCAATACTTGGGTGTTACGTTGTAATTTTGTTCCAAGATCTTTTTATTTTGAAGCCGTCGCTACATTTCATAAGTGGTGTATTTTGACAGTGGATTTTCTTCTACAATTTTCCACATTCTTAAGCATTTTGTATTTATATACGTGCACTGTATTAGACCTAACACCAATAAGAACTATTTTTAACAACGGTTTTTACGGTTTCAACATGTTTTAGAGTGAACTCGTGATAGGAACATTTCAGTGTGTATTTAGTTTATTTTAAAGCGAAATCGCGCCGCAGGCCCTACTCAACTATTACCTCCCTAGCTCCTCATAGGCGCTCCTTCGCAATGGACAGTAAAGTCTGCACGCAGGCTATTACCTCCCTACAAACTCTATAAATCGTTTGATTACGTATGCCTGCTATTCGGGACTTTTCCCTTCATATTTTTAATTAGTAAACCTCGTAAAAACATTGGGGTGGGATATCGTCCAAGCAACCCAACTGGTTATCAATTTTGAGTAGGGCTGCAGCGAAATTGCGCTGTTTCTTACTTTGATTTTATTAGATTTTGATTTTATTTCCAAGTTTTGAATTTTGCTTTTAATATCGATTATTGTTTTAGTTGTACAATATTTCAAGATAACACTTTTAGGTCTTGTTTCATGCTAAAGTATTTATCGGTATTGTTAGGTAAACTAAGTTATGGCTTTTTCGGGTAAGTTCTTGAAATGCTCAAGTTTCTCGTATTTTTATTAGTTGTTACCGGTAAAATTCCATTAGCATACTCTTGGGTCCCTGACAAACGTGGGGGCTGGAGATACCAGTCGCTGGGAAAATTCTCTAAGATTCGGATAGTACAGGGGTTAACGGTCTCTCTCTGTCAACTCGTACAGTGTTCACGCCTCTTTGTATTCGCGCAGACCAGCCGTTCTCAGCTAAAACTAAATTTGCTATGGTATGCTAAAACTGGATTTTCTATCAAATTTTTTGTCTGTTGCATTTTAAAAGGCGCGCAGATCTGATGGAGATGCGGGAAAAAGACCCTGGCAAAACGACTAAACATTGCCAAACATTTGAGATTTGCTTTACAAGCAATATTTGTCCGTTTTGCCACGTCATAAAACATTGCTGGTGCAGAATTCGACAGCATTGTTTTCGGAAAACTTGCAAAACATTGCTGTCGAATTGTTGGCGAGCAATGTTTTGCGATGTGGCCAGACGATCAAACATTTTGCTATAGATTCATTGCCAATCACTAGGATCTCAGTAGTAGGTTATTAAATAATCAAGACCTCTATCCTGGCTGTGACTATACTGTGGCTGGGCTTGAACCCTTACCACACTGAGCCCTGCCACCCACCACGAATCAGCTGGATTACACCACCACACCACAGAACCGTGAACTTTGATTTTATTACAAATGACTCTTTATTAATATAGTGTAGGCAGAATACTATAAGAAAACATAGTTGTCTTTTGTGTCTTGCGCTGCAGTGTTTCTGCCTACACTATATTTATTTAACTCTTCGCTGCAAGAAGCTTTCTAGCTGAAAGCAAGCAGTAAGCTAAGTGGTCTTTTCTTCTTTTTTCTACTCTTTATTATTCAGACTTGAGAGGATGAGAAGAAAACCTAAAACTTTAAATTGAACTTCAAGTTTTAAGAAGAAGCTAAAAACAGTTGCCTTTGTTTCTTCCATTCTTCCCATACATATTAAAATGAAAAAACCTGATAGTTGTAATATATTCTCTTTCTTGATTTTATTAATATTTCTGTTATACATTGGGTGTTTTGGGATGTGTTACCTCTGTTGGCTTCTAAAACAATAATATAGACATGGAATCCTCTACTGACGCTGTCAGTGATTTTGCTCATTTGATAACTGTTTTTTTTTATCTTTTTAGAATTCATTGAAGGTGTGTCTCAATTTAGTGTAAAAGGTGACAAAAGCTCCAAGCTGAGATGTAAGTTTGTTTTTGAATAATAGAAGTTGTAGAGCAAGATCTTTGTTTCATTAAGTCATTTGGGAATCCGTGCACATTAAAACAAATGGTTAGTTCCGTGTGGACAGAAAGAGTTTGTTTTGTCACTTGAAATATTCAAGTCATTCCTTTGTTCTTCCTGCTGTATCCTACAAGCTGATTGATGTTGAAGCACAGGGCTGGTTAAGCTTTATTTGTTTTTATTAGTCAATGTTTTTGGTCTGTTCCTATGTTAATAGTCTGAGGAGTGTCAGATGAATGAAGTGTTGAAATATGCGTTACCGTCAACAGGGATGACTTTGTTCAGTAGGGTAACTTTGTTCACTCAGACTTCTTCAGGCTAATTGGATGTTATAACTGCCAACCTTCCATTTAGAAGGCAGTGTGCACAGGGGTACATGTTTCAGCTGTTTATTGAAATTTTGAATTTTGAATCATCTGGTGTCTTTAAAAAATGCAATATCCAGGTCTTCCTTACTAGGTCCTCTTCTCCCAGTTTTCATGCCCTCAAAAATTACAGAAACTTGAGCGAGGTCATATGAAAATATATTTGAAAAATCCCACTCTAATTTCCATAGTAAGTTTTAAATCAAATTAAAAAATGCAAGGCGTTTAATGAGGGGTTTCTATTACAGTCGCTTTTCAGATCTATGACATTGACCAAGATGGATACATATCAAACGGTGAACTATTCCAAGTTCTCAAAATGATGGTTGGCAATAATTTAAAAGAAGTTCAACTACAGCAAATAGTTGATAAAACTATCTTGCAGTTTGATAAAGATGGCGATGGAAAAATTTCATTTCAAGAGTTTTGTGATGTAAGTTGATCTTTAGAAGATTATTTTCTACTACGATATGTATTTTGGCTCTTAACCCTTTGCATTTTGATTAGACCCACTTTTCCTTGTTTTTCCGTGTAGCAAAGACAGAAGTGCTGTACTCATTTCTCAGCGACACCCTATTTCCCATCCACATTCTATCCCAATCGTGCAAAAGGCTTTAGATTTGTCTTAGTCGTATCCAAGGCTCTCAGTCTTAAGACTTGTCCTAGTGCACTGTTGAGACGTGCCCTGACCGTATCAAAGGCTGGAGATTTGTTCAAGTTATATCCGAGGCTCTCCAGTTGTGTTCTGATCGTATAGAAGGCCTAAGGCTTGTCCTAGTCGTATTCAAGGCTGTCGAGACATGTCCTATGGTCGTATCCATTGCTCTCGAGACTTGTCCTAGTCGTATTCAAGGCTGTCGGGATGTCGTATTGTTTCCTGCTAACAAAAACCATAGATTTCTAGAAATGTTTCCATGGGTTTTTAAGCAGTTTTGTAAGAAGCGAGGGTCTTGTTTCCTTCTACTGCAAAATTTTGAAACAAATACTACTCTCCTTTTCAATTTGTTTGTTTGAATTTGCTGTACACGTATTTTTTATTAGAAACTGAAAAATTGGCCCAATACTGAACTAGCCCAACTTGTCTTTGATAGAACGAAAGAGACGACTTGTACTGAACAGCTCACATTTGAATAGCTGGACGGTTTTCGATCCGGCAGCCGCACCTTTGATCAAGATATTTGACCAATAGTAGACATGATTCTGATTTTGTTTTCGACTTCTTGCGGTTGGGTCTTATTAGGAGTAGGAGCTGTTCAGTACAAGTCGTCTCTTCCATTCTATTAAAGGCAACTTGGGCAAGTGGAGCGCAATACTGAAAGTTTTTTAAAATTTTCTGATTTTGAGTATGCAGGCGAAAGTTTCAAAGGCTTTTGATAGAAAAAGGAAATCCTGAAATTTTGAAAGTCATTGGTAGTCTCGGCGCAGATGGCATGTTCGAAAAACCATACCCCTGACCCCCTATAACCCTTAAGTACTAATTTCTGAAAAGACCCCTTATTAGGAGTTGACTTTTATTTCCGTTTACCAACATTAGTCAACTTTTCGACAGAAGTATTATTATGTTTCGATACAGTCTCGTTAGGATTGTTCACTGAGTGATTTTGGGTCACTGAGCCACTTTGGATTAAACAGCACAAATTTGCCCCTCCGGTTTGCAGAATTGTCCCTCCGGTTGATTACTCATTTACCAAAATCCCAGCATAATTTTCGGGGATGGAAAAGTTCTTCATGTAGAAATAAAGGGGATTATCCTTTATTAGGGACCCTAGAATATCCAAAATACTCATAAAAATTTTCAGTTCATACTGTTTATTTGCGTTGTTTAATTTTATCATAAAGTGAGCACATTTCGTCAATTGAATTAAGACCAAAAATCTCCTTATTCTTCTTCGCATAGTATTCTAAAAACCTTTCAACTTTCTTGTAATGTTTTTGCTGTTGCACAAAACATCTTTTATCCCAAAACCACTGATACCACTCAAATGAATATAGGTTATAATGCACTTTGTTTTGATCCCATTTTTTGCATTGATCTGGGCATCTTTCAAAGCCTCCAGAATAACACAAGCCTTCTCGTATAAAATCATCAACTATGTCTGGTGCTGGCTCTTCTCCCATTAAATCTTTGCCATTTGTGATTGAATAACGAAGATGAACTGCACTACGTGGGATTGGTATTTTGTGTTCTGGTTTTACTTCAGTATGGAAGTATTCTGGCTTGACCATATTAGGAACCCAGTTTGTTCCTGTCCAATTTCCATCAGGAACCATTTGGAGATGCCACGCGTATTCATCCCTGTGATGATACCATACATAGTTGCACATTAAGCTAAACTGGCAGAGACATTTTATTCCACCAGCTTTGCTTGCTGAAGCACTGAATATAGAGGCAAAAGACTTGCCTTGTTCTTTAGCTACCTTTTCGCGTAGTTCTTTCAAATGGCTTGTTTTGATCATAACAGGAAAGTATGACATACATTGCATCACCTCTTTTCGACCAAGCACAAATTCAGTAACCTTCACCCAGCATGGATATGGTGGTTTGCCTATCTTTGCTACAATTACTGGCTTGCCATTTTCAAATAACAGATCTGGAGTAACAAGCGTGCTGAAAAATGTATCTGTATCGATAAAACCTACATACGTTGCATTGGTGCATGTTTCGGCATGATGCATATCCCAAAACATTCTACCTTTTCCCCAGTTATGATAAACTGCTGGGTCTCCCTTTGCTCTGAAGCAAATTTCTGGATATGGCCATTCTCTTTTTAACCGTTGTCCTAAGCTATGGTCCTCTTTCTTCTCATCATCTAATACGACTAATAGTCTCAAACCTTCATTTGGATAGAATATTTTCATTGTTCGGATTAAAACGTTTTTATACTCTTTTTCCCAACGTGGTCCTGAAGTTAGACGGAGATACAGCACATAACTGGGTACGTCCTTCCATGGCGATTCAGGATCGACGTCCATCCATGGCGATCTTGTTTGGTAAGCATTTCCAGGATGCAACTTTCACATAGTGGGGAAAAACACTAGATTTTCAACTGAGACTCCGATCTATGTAGTATGAATAAGGGACCAGTCATAAAGTTTGTGTAATGCAGGGGTGGAGGATATTTGGAGGGGGTTTGTAATAAAAATTTACTTTTTTAATGGGGTACGAAAACAAAATTTGACTCAAAGATGGGGTACGAAATAAAATTAACAATGCTTTATACAGATATAACAAAATGAGATTTTATGTAAAAAATCAAGTTTTACTTATTTAAGTCACAAAAGTCACTGGAATCAGATTCAGAACTTATTTCTTTTTCTTCTGCTCTCCTTCTTTTTCTTTCATCGAAAAGTAGTTATCAAATTTGTTTTGATGGTGCAACTTCAACATTATGTAATATATCATGGAGATGTTTTATTAAAAATGGGCTTTAATATGAGTTAGTTCAAATTGTCTACTAAACTATACAACTTCACAACTATTGATGATGGGGTATGAAATAATTTTTGGGCTTTTTTATGGGGTATGAAACACGAATCAGAAATAACTCATGGGGTACAAAATGTAATGCCGAAAATTGTAAAAATCCTCCACCCCTGCATTACACATACTTTATGACCGGTCCCTAAATATGTTATGAAATAAACAACTTTACTGAGGAAGCTAGATAGGGGAATCTCCCTTTCCTTGCCCTTTGACATACCGGAATTTGATGATCGGGACGCGGGTGGGATCATGGACGTGGAACTCAGGTGGGACCTGAGACATGGGACGCAGGTGGGACCTGGGACGTGGTAGGTACTCAGGTGGGACCCGGGATATGGGACTCAGGTGAGACCCGGGATGTGGGACTCAGGTGGGACCTGGGACGTGGGACGCAGGAGGGACCTGGGACGTGGGATGCAGGTGGGACTCGAGGCTTGGGAGTCAGGTGGGACTCGAGGCTTGGGAGTCAGGTGGGACTCGGGACGTGGGACTCAGGTGGGGTCCGTGGGACTCAGTTTTCCAGTAGTGACGATGCTTGGATTTTTGGCCATTCGAGAGTCTAGGTTTCTTACAAATGGTTTATTATAAAAAAGTACGTATATTCGTATTCGAAAGATTTAGAGAAATTAAAGACCATTGATTATGCGGCTCTGAATTTCGTAACTGATTCAATCATCAGGCAAAAGCTCCTCGTGCTGAGCAATATTTGACAACGATATTGATAAACATATTCCTATTTTCGGAGGATGTTCTAACTGCATTTAGTTTGGGGTAATTGTATTCGTCTGCAACTCAAGTCTTTACACGCAGTCATATCAGCAGTTAACGCCTGACGAATACGAATGCTTTTCACTCGTTCATCTGTTCTGGATAAATTCAGGAAAACAGATTTATTTGAGCAGCTTCTTAAGAAACTTGTTCTCTAATGAAATTATCTCTCGGTCCTATTAGCTATGATTTCTATGTCAGCTTTGAATGATAGACTGACTTTGTGAATTTGAGCCTTCTGTTTGCGTAGATTCCAAAGATCCTATTTGAGGCTTAATCTTATTGAAAGGTCCTTTCTGAAGAATAGGGTAGCAGCAGTGTCTGTCCGAATTGTTGCAATATCCGTGCTTATTTGCTTTGACTCTTGTTATTCGCCTTCCTCCTCCGAGGGGCAACGCATAATTTGGCATCTCGTAATCGTACACCCTGATATTCCTTTTAGTTCAACGGGAATCGGGTAAGCCTTTTCGAGACCTGAAATACTCCTTGTCCTCCTCGAATCCGCTCGTCAGCCGCGAGCAATGTTGATTTAGAAGCTAATTCTGCGCCAGTTTCGATTTTTCGTTATATTGCAATCACTGCACAATATCTGCAAATTCTATAATACAGTTTAATCCCTGCATTCAGAACCCCTGATATAACGAAGGTTTTGGTATAAAGAACTTAATATCTCGTCCCTTTAATAGCAAACTTCATGCCAAGCTTATAGTTTATTCAAAAATCCCGCTGTTTCTTGCAATTTCGAAATTTTGTACTGCTCAAAGACTATACGTATTTTTGCTATACATAGTTGTGTTTATGATGATTATTATTTTTTTTAATACTTCATGTGATATTGTTAATTTCTTTTTTCCCAGGTCGTTGCCACTATGGATGTCGACAAGAAGATGGTTGTTGATGTTTGATGCCTTTAATGTTAAGTCTTAATCTTTAACTTTTTCCTTGGATTCACCACTCATTCCAATTTATTTAAACCTTACTCGAATTTGCAGATACGTCCAATTTTAACAACACAAACTATACTAACTTAATAAGACAATGTGGGATTTTAAATCAATTTGTTTCATGCAATGAATGCGCTAGCCCCAGACTTAGAACCACACTGCTCTTTCCATAGTATTTCTGATGACTTTTTAGTGCCTCTATACTTTCGTTTCAGTCCAGCATAACGTAGACACCAATTTCTAGGGTGAAGAACAGCCAAAAACTCGTAAATTGTTTTCTGTTTACTAATCAAAGCAAAGTATACGCTTGAAATAGAGTTCTCTTCGCATAAAAAGGAATGACAGCCAAAAGTTTTGATTTTCTACTGAAATTACCACTGCCATATTACCGTGCAAACTTTCACAATGTTAGCACATGTCCTGTTCATTTCATGAGCGTTCATAGTTTCTTCATTTCATGAGCGTTCAAAGTTTGTGATTCTATGGGGCGTTTGGCTGTGGAATGTTCAGGCACGAAGCCAAGGGGGGATGCGGGGGGCATTCCCCGCTCAAAGATGATTTTTTGCCCGTCCAAAAATTCCAGGGTGAATCACTGTTTTGATCGAATATACATCTTTGCATTGAAATTTGGAAGCTTTCCAAAACTGTTACTTTTTTTAGTCTCCAAACCACAATCTACGAAGGTATGACCTATCTCTCTTCGCTCAGTCGACCCTGGCCCCCAAATTTTATGTTGCAATATCGGAGCGGAGCTGGCGGAGACGGAAGAAGGGGGGATGAAGTAGGTGATAAGAAAATATGATGATTTTCTTGGCTTTTTGCCACGATATAAAATTTTTAAAAAGATCGTTTCCCCCCATTTTCTGCCAAAATAAAGGGCGTGGTCGCCAAAAATTTTTCCGGGGGCTCTGCCCCCAGACCCCAGTGGGTCTATTCCTGACCCCCCAACTTTTTAGAGCTGGCTTCGTGCCTGGGAATGTTAATACCTTACACTACACTAGTCTATGCCCCCAATCTTTAACTTGGAACGCCCGCAGCATGTATAATGCAACCGCTAGTGAAATTTTGCAGCTGAAATTTGGATGCTAATGACGAATATAATATCGGAAACAATTTTCCTTGAAATTTCGGAAGATTCCATAACACCAGACATTATTATTTGAGTCGCAAGATAGCTATGTCCAGCACGGTTCAGTAATATCAATTTTTTACTGAACTGGATATGATATCAATTTTTTTCTGATTCTGAAGTTTGGCTCTTGTGATGGTGTTTTGTCGCGTATGCTGGCTTTTGTTTACTATAACATTTTATCATTGGCTTTGTTAAGTAACTAAATCTCTCCTTTGTCAATTAACGTGCATTTTCCCTTAATTAATAACATGTTATATGTATATATTGAAGAATAGAAAAAGAGGCAATTATATATGTTTCATGTCTATTCGTTTATGAGTGAATGGCTTATAAGATGAATGATCACCATCTTCATCATTATCATCATCAAAATCATCGTCATCACAATCATCAGCATCACCATCATCATCATCCTGATCCTAATCACGATGATCAACATCACTATTTTCATTATCATCATTGTTTCATCATTATCATCATCATTATCACCACCACCATCACAACCACCATCACGATCATCCTTATGAACGTCATCATCACTATCATGATCATTGTTATTACCATGATCAATTGGCATCATCATTATCATCATCTTCACCACCACCACCATCACAACCATCGTCATCAATATCGTCATCAAAATCATCATCATCACAATCATCAAAATTACCATCATTATCATCCTGATCCTAATCATGATGATCAACATCACTATTGTCATTATCATCATTATTACCATTAATACATTATCATTATCATCATCATTGCCAAATTAATCATCATCATCATCATCATCACCATCACAACCACCATCACAACCATCATCATCATCATCCTTATGAACGTCATCATCACTATCATGATCATTGTTATTATCATGATCAATCGGCATCATCATCATCATCATCAACCATCATGAACATCATTATCAATTATCGTCATCATTAATCGTCATGGGCATCATCACCAAATATCACTAGCATCAATCATTGTCAGCATCATCAACTTCATCACCCTTATCATCTTCTTATCATCATCATCATCATCATCAAAATCATCATCATCATCATCATAATCATCACCACTAAATATCATCATCATCACCATCATCATCATCAATCAACGTCACCCGCATCAAAAGCATTATCATCATCAAGATCATCAGTGATCATCATCATTCGTTCGTGATCATCATCATGAAATGCTAACTCAGATTCTGTCAATCTCGGATCTTCCAATATTCGCTGTCTTGAGCAAGACAAAGTTTGAAAAGGTTTGAAACGAGGCCTTGCTTGTCGTATTGAACTACATGCAACGAAAATAATCACGTTTTAATGTAATTTTGTTAACCTTTCTTTATTCTCAAGCGTAAATTTCCCAGACCGTAAAAATTTTCTTTTCATCAGCTTTACCACACCACACAAGTTAATCTTTCTTTATTCTCAAGCGTAAAATTCCTTCAGTTCGCAGTCCGTAAAATGTTCTTTTCTTAAGCTTTACCGCACCACACAAGAAACAACCCATCCATTGTGCGTGCAACAATGTGTTATGAAATCCGTGAAAGAATGATCAAGATTGAATGGAGCCTGGAGGAGGGAGAAAGACATGGACCCCAACCAAATCAATATGACTGAGTATTTGCCTCAACATATTTTTGACTGCATGATTGTAGACTGCAAAGAGCCAAAGGGCGACGTGCCCGGACGTAAAAGTTGTTTAAATACAAGCAAGTACAGATGCGATCGCCTTATTCTCCTATTTATGTTGATAGGTACAATTTCCACGCAAAATGTTTTCCCAAAATGAGAATTTTTTACGACGATGACGTCATCGTGATGACGTCATGATTTGGGTAAAGTTTAGTAAATCGAACTTAATTATATATCAATCGAAAGCTCTAAGTCAGGAGAATCCATATTTGCACTGATCGACCTTTTTGGATGCACTAGTAGAGAGATATTGCAGTCAAAAGGCAAAAAAGGCTCTTTGATGACATCATCGAAAAGTCCAACTTCCGGTCAAAATTTCACAGGGCCCATCTCGGATTTGAAATCAGCGCTATCGATTTACCCAGAATGTGTAATAAAATTCAAAGTTAGGTTGAAAGTCAGATTGTTATGGAAAATTCCCTGCCTATAACTGTTATTCATACCTAACCTGTCGGCAGCTGTGGAAAGTGGATGCTAGTATTCGTCGGCAAGCTATGTGCTGAATGTTTTCCCTACATTTGCCAACACGTTTATTTTGTTTTTTGATTTGAAACATTTTTCGCCCTTAGTTACCATTGCCGAAAATTCCGTTCTACTCAAATTTGCCGACGGACGATTTGCCCCTGTCGGGAATCTAACGGGGTTTGACACTTTGTCCGATAGCCTAATAAAGGGGACTGTACTAAACAAATGATAATAAATGTCTAACCTAGGCGCGAGGTCGGAAACTCCCTTCGCAAACCCTATCCTCGCGTGAGAAAAGACAAGAAAGATCGATAACCAAATTTTGTGGGCAAAAGGCTCACCAATAATGTCTCAACAATAACGAAATACTATATACACGTAACTAAATAAAGTTAAAATACTCTAAAAGTACTTTAAGATACTTCCGAATGCGAATGCTCTGACTACCTAACGGACCCAAGGACCAAAAGGGTTTACGCCTAGACTACGGAGGGTTCTACAAGTTACAAGCAAACTTATGCAACTTGAGGCGCTACTTAAGAACTCTTAAGTAACCTATTGCGCATGTAAACGACCTTGCTTACTTACTTACTTACTTACTTAACTTCAGTAAGAATACAAATATTGCTTCAATACAATATTCACTAATTAATATTAGTTAAATACCAATATTTTATAATACTCAACGATAATATTCAATGTAGTAACTCTTAACTACAAATACTCAATGAATAACACACTGTAGATCTAGCGTCGCTGATCCTACAGGAATAAACTCCTCAGATACCAAATGTATCTATCTAAATATCCTATGCGCCCTTAATACGCATATAATCAAAGGTACTCACGACCTATAAACCTTGAGTAGAGTTCTCTATCTTTACTTTTATCTTTGCCTTGACTTCGCGGGTCTTTTAGCCTCGTGATAACTAGAACTGAGTAACAATGAGCGAAATCCCACTTATATACATTTCTACAAAGGAATCGCCGATTGTTGTGTTAACTAATTAAGATTACTGCGTAATTAAAGCAATACTACTAACAGGAAAATTTCCCGTGATTTGTCTCATTTGCCCATAATATGACGATTTCGAACGCAAACACCTGATTGGTCAATTGGTTGTTGCCTCGACTCGACTTTATTCTCTACTCATGGTTATCTCAAAATGGCGGCATCAGAAGAAGTAGCTGCTATGCAAACCCGTGGTAAAACAGTTGATTATCGAAGTATTGAAAAAATTCAAGACTTGCTTGCCAAGGACCAGAAAGCTGCTGCTTCAGCTGGTGCCGCCAAACAGGATCGATATTACAAATGTTCGATCGTTTCTAAGCGCCCTCGAGTTGTTGACGGTGAGCCTAAAATGAAGGTTCACTATCTTGGCTGGGGTAGACAGTACGATGAGTGGCGTCCTGTTAGCGAGTTGACAGGAAGGAGCGTTGAAGATGAAGGCGAAAAACAGCAAGTTGGAGCAGAGAATAAGTTAGTTACTGAGGAGCTGAAGCAAATGAAAATTCAAATTCAGGAAATGTTGAATGGGGCTAGGAGGAGGGATACTTTGGTTGATATCAGAGTCCCTGTTTCCTATGAGACATGGAGCCAGTTATCGTCTGTATGTAGGGTCAAGAGAACATTTCCAAAACGTCCCACAATTCATTCAATTAGAAGAGGGCAAGACTTGGAACAATTACTTGGAGCAGGATGGAACAAAAGAATTTTTAATGAACATGGTGACTTTTCTGAAGTTGTAATCCAAACACTTGAATTATCTCTTCTTAAAAGAAAACCATTAAAATGCTTTGAAAAAATGCCAAATGGTAACTTTGCACCAAATTTTCTTGACAGGGGCCTCTTTGCAAAAATTAGATTTGTTCAGAAGATGGAAATTTCTTGTAAGGGGTTCAACAGAAATTTCTACTTTGCTTTCAAGTATTTTTGCAAGAGGTCTTTGATCAAACAGTGCAGAGTGTGGCCATTAAATCTTTAGTCTCATTTTGAGTAAGAGTTCATATGATTTTTTCAAAGCATTTTATGGTAGACATTGACAATATTCATATTCCATAGATTTGATTATTCTGATTCCTGAAAGCTCCCAGATAGATTGTTCCAAGTCTTATCCTTTTTCAATTTGATTGTTAGTTTTGTATGATCTCTTGCCCCTACATCAACTTTGAAATACTGAAAACATATTTTGAAGCTTCAGCTTTGAAGATGCTTTGGCATCATGGTGTGATCCAGCTGACTTGTGGTTTCAGGAGCTCAGTGTGGTCAGGGTCCAAGCCCCAGCTATAGTAGCATCACAGCCAGGGTCCAGGTCTTGATTAGTTAACCTACTATTGAGATCCTACGATCCTAGCAGCTGGCACCGTCACCTTTAAATTTACGTTCCTCAGTAACCAGGATATAAATCAATTTTCCCTAGAACTTGTGTTTATGATAAAACAAGTATTTGACTGTCTAGTAAATAAAAGAAGTATTTGAATTATTGTTTGAAAATAGTTGTAGCGAATATACTGTTAATAAAAATATAAAGCACTTGGTGTCTTTTGAAACAAGATAATGATATATACTGTAATTTGCTTGAGTGTTTTTGTTGTTCTTTTATTTACTACATTTTTTTTATTGGCCACATTCTCCACATTTCTTACACTTCCAATTAAACTTAAGTTTCCGTTTAGAATTACTGTTTGTGAGACATATTATCCTATTTTGTTTTTGCATTACTTGTTTTAATGCTCTTTCTCTGCTAAAGCTGGTTGATCGAAAGTACCATCGAGAAACATTATCATTAAGTTTTTCCATGCCCTGCATTGTAAATAAGCTGAGGCTGCCATTCAATCTCACACTCTCTGCAACATGGTAACACAAAATATGCATATATGGAGTGATATCTTTTGACATATAAAAGGAAGCATATGTTTTGACCCATAATTTAGCTTCATCACTGAAAGCTCTAAGACCTGTTTCATCTGTTTGCTTTAAACTCTCCATTTTCTCAACTAATGAGGCAAAATCATCCCATATCTGCTGCAGTTTGGTTGCCCTTATTCCAGGAAGAAATTCCTTGATTTTAATGTTTTTCAATATCTTGCGTTTTTCTGATCCTGTAGTGTCTCTATACTTCAATTCCTTGGTATCTTTTTCCACATAGAAATTAAAATCGTGAAGTCCTAAATCTTTAATTTTTTCTTCCAATTTGGTTACTCTTTTATGTTTGCCCTTATCCAATTTAACAATTTTACCAATGTTATCTTCTGTTTTTAATTCCTTGAAAAGTTGATGAATAAGCTGATCTGTTATTCTCAGAAATAAATGAAGGGGGTCTGGCACCACATTTTTGATAGGGATGAAAGGAAACAATGGGGGAAAGACACAGTTATATTTTTCAGCCTTAGATCTCTGCTTTGCCAACTGGGTTATTTCTTCCACTGTCCTAGCAGCCCCATTTTTTGAAGTATCTGTCATTGACCAAGATAAATCTGTTTTAAAACGTATATCTGATGGACATTTACACCACAAGCAAGAATATTTAGAAGAACATGCTGCAATGCCTGATATAATGTTGAGAAATTTCAAATCGCCACCAAGATAGAATTCAATAGGATAAACTTTCCCTTTAATGTCAATGGAGTTAAGGTTTGAGGCTTCACTGATGACATCCTTCAAACATTGAGACAACACTTCATATTTTTCAGAAGACCGAAAAATTGCAATTAGGTTGTTTCCAGTTGCACTGCCACTGTTTGGTAAATCAGGAAGAGTAAACGTGAAGTTTACCACGTGCATTCTTTTGCCAACCCAGGTTCCATCTCCAGATAGTTTAATTCTGATCTTATCAATTCTACCTTCCATTTCATAATTTTCAAGAAGATTACAGAGAACATTTTTTATTGACTGCTGAAACCCAAAAACATTTCCTGGAACAGGCCTTATTTCAAATTTATTGTTTAGATTATTAATCATTTTTTGTAAAACATGCCTCCTTGGCAATGACTTGCATGTCATTGCCAGTTCATGATAAGAACCATGGCTTATCAAGCCACTTTCTTTCGCATATAACACGGATCTCAGGTCACTCACATTTTCCTTATTTTTTGATTGTTTGGGATCTTGTTTTTCTAATAATATTTCCTCCAACTGGCCAACCTTATTTTTTACTTTCACAGCTATGGGAGTAAATTCATCATGTTGTAAAAATTGAAGTGCTCTTCTGCAGCCATCAGCTCTGGCCTTAATCATTCGATATTTCTGAGCTCGGCTATAATCATCAAACTTTTTATCTCCCCTCCTCAATCTCATATGGGCTCTTTCTACCAACTTCTTTGCCATTCTCTCCTTCATAGATTTGTTCTCATTCTGAAGCCTGGTGTTTTCCTTTTCCAGGTGTTCCTTTTTTGCCTTCATTTCACACAATTCTTCTTCTGCTTTTCTTTTTCTTGACACATAGGTAAGTTTTAACTCATATGTAGAAGACTGGAATTTTTCCATTAATTTGTTAAACTGCTTTCCACCTCGACTCTTTCTTACTGAAGCAATAATATCCTTGAGTTTCTTAATGAAGCGTTTTCTTGTGTTCGATGTAATTTCATGAAAATCAGCCCTGATATCATACTTTTGTTTCAATGAATGAATAATTCTAGCCAGTTCATTTTCACAATTGGGGTCAACAAATAGATTGCTATCTGGTTTTTTCAGAAGTGTATACAAAAAATGGCTAGGAAAAAGAGAAAAAACATTCCCTTTATGAAAAGTATAACATACAAAACAATAAGTCAAGGCATGTTCCAGGAAATGTTCTGTGCGTAAATACTCAATATCAATTTTTGAACAATTTATTTTATTTCATTCAAAAGAATCACAGACCACTCGTACACCACTCAACTCAGTTTTTTAGAGAAGATAGCATTCCATCAGTATTGTGAAGGCTATGTTAAATGTAAAATTTCTAGAGTTCTTAAAATAATTAATAGTTTTTCCCGTCCAACATACTTGTCACGAAACACTAAAACAATTTGTTCTATCTTTTACAAAGGATCATAATGTTCGTCTTTAATTTTAAATACTTACATCTTTACGGATACTGTTTCTTCATAAACTGGTATTTCTTCAACATTTAGGCCATCATGAAAAATTGGCATTCCGTATATACAATTATTTGGCATTAATAAAAGACTAAAACTAAGGTATATAATGATTAAAACAACGAATTTATCCATAACGGTGAAAACAAGACCAGCAACGAGATACTCTTTCGATAACAACGATTATTCTGAAGTGCAAGAAGCACAGACGATCAGAGAAACTAAGAAAGTACACGAGTTTTTCGCGGCAAAAGCTCATACGAATTTGGCGGTTTTATCAAAATGAGGCTGAAATTTCGTAATATCAAGGTGGAAATGAGGTAAAACGAACAGGACTGAAGATATTCAACTTTTTCTGCGACGATTCTCAGCGCGGATTGAGCTCGCGCCATACAGAGGCCTCATGAAAAATTCGTCACTGCATGCGAATTTTGTGGAAAGTACACGACTTTTTTCCAGCTACCTGGCAAACAGTTATGACAAAACGAAAAAAGAGGTATTGAGCTATAATAATATGAAAGTGGTTGCTTTTTATGTGGAATCAAAGCAAAGAAATTTGACAAAATGTGTAAAACCTATTGAGATTTTTTACTCAAAACAACAGGCCGCATATCTAAAGTTTTTTTACTTCCGCGTCTTATGAGACAACATTTTCTAGCATGGCAATTTTGTCGCTAGCGACTGCGATTTTGTCGCCGGCGACTAAAATCGCAGGTCTGTGGGTAAAAA
>JACTAT010000009.1:1307960-1394531 GCA_014526335.1 Chrysaora quinquecirrha | reverse complement strand
TTTCGTCAAACATTGTATGTTAAACATTGTCAAGCAAAATGTTTTACCGTTTTGCCACGTTGCAAAACATTGCTCGTCAAATATTTATTTCCTGTGACAAGGAGAATGAATTTTTCAAGTTTTTTCAAAATCAATCCCAAGAAATTTTGCAAAATACATTCCTTAGTCATTCTGCTTTTGAAGCGATGCTTTGCGACATTGCTGCACGGTCAAACATAAAGTAAATCTCAAATGTTTCACCAACAATGTTTGCTCGTTTGGCCAGGGCCTCAAGAACATCAAAATAGCATTTTTGAAAATTTCTTTCTTTTATTCTCATTCTCTATGGCCGTGGCAAAACAATCAAACATTTTGTTAAACATTTGAGATTTGCCTTGCAAACAATGTTTGCCTGTTTGGCCACGTTGAAAAACATTGCTTGAAAGCAGAACTTGCTTGGCCATTTCCTTGGTACCGCAAGCGAAAATGTTTGATGAGCAGTGTTTGGTGATGTTGCCAAGTGATCAAACTTTTTTGGACAAGCAAATTACAGATGCGATGAATAGCGGAATCATTTTCGGGCATACTTAAAAGCTTTTTTTGTCTGACACTCCTCAGAGTATGAACGTCAGAAACAGACCGAAACAATAGACTAAGGCAGAATTTATACCCAGATGCGGCTCGAAATGCACCAATCAGAAAGAACGAAAAGCTGAATTGGCATTGTGTTTTAAACACCAATCAGCTGGTCGGATACAGCGGGAGGACCAATAGAATTATTTGAAGAGTCCAAGTGAGAAAACGAACTCTTTCTGTCTACACAGAACCGGCCTTTTAGTTTTGATGTAGACAGATTCCAAAACCCCTAAGTGAAACAAAGATCTTGCTTTGCCAATGATTCTGAAAAAATCCTCGCTGTAATTTTCCGCAAAAATCGGGTTATCGAGTAGATGTTGTCCTATGGCAGAATCATGTTTAAGACTAGGTTGTTGTTTAGACCCACGGGGTGGTTGCTCTCTTTGCCGAAAATTATGCAGACGAATGTTAGTAGGGACATGCTGCTTTATCCTATCACCTAATCTCTGGGAAGTACGACCTACGTACCTGGCATCACACCGGCACGAGAATTCATAAATGACCAAACTTTTTTGTGTGGTAGGTACGCAATCTTTTTGAATAGATGGTAGAACTTTCCGAGTGCCAAAAACTAACCGAGGGTTGGCAGCAGCGAAGCACTTAGTAATGGCCTTTTTAATTTGACTTTCGAATCGCAATGAGACGTTTCCTATCCAAGGCATTTTTAGGTAAACAGGGCACTTTTGCGGACCATACTTTTTATCAGCCGAAAAACTTGCGATCTTCTTGCGAAAACAATCCGAAATGACGTCCTCAGGGTAACCGTTTTCAATGAGAATAGACCGTATTTTATCCAATTCCGAATCAAGCCGAGATTTAGAGCAAATCATAAGTGCCCGATGAACTAGCGTGTTGATGAGGTTAATTTTCCTCTGTTTTGGACTAAAGGAATCCCACCGTGTATAGAGGCCGCTAAAGGTTGGTTTCCTATGTATACTGGTGAGAAATCCAGTAGCAGTGTTTTCAACAAAGACGTCGAGAAACGGCAAAGAGTTGTTTTACTCCTTTTCGAAAGTGAATTTTAGAGACGGATGCAAGGCGTTGAGTTTTTGGAGGAAAACGTTACAATCGGACTCTTTTTTGAAAATGGCGAAAGTGTCATCAACATATCGAAAATAAACCGGAGGTTTTGATGTGGAGCCAAAAAGTTGACCTTCGTAGAAACCAACAAAGATGTTTGCTAGCGCTGGTCCCAATGGGCTCCCCATGGCGACTCCGTCCCTTTGTCGGTACATCTCATTGTTGAAGCTGAACTCTACCGACCTGGTAGCAGACTCCATCAATTCGACAAATACCTCCACAGGGAACGGCGGACTGACAAGTTCACCCCGGTATAGAGCTCTAGCGCAAATCCCGATAGTCTATTGTTTGGGTCTGTTTCTGACGTTCATACTCTGAGGAGTGTCAGACGAAAAAAGCTTTTAAGTATGCCCGAAAATGATTCCGCTATTCATCGCAATTTTTAAGTTTTGTACAACTCAAAGACTATTAAATTTCAGATGTTTAGGTAAGAATGTTTGATCGTTTAGCCACGGGCTGAAAAGCGATATATCGCCTCTACCTGTCTAGTGTGCGAAGTATAACGAAAATAAATTAAAATCGAAACACAGTATCAGAGTTTCCACTTACCCTACAAATAACAAATCAAATTAAATCAAATCAAACCAAATCTTACCTTACAAACAACAGAACAGATCCGATCAAGAGATACATCAATATTTCCTTTGCTGGTGCCAAAGTATTTCTTTACGCATTCAATAGCAATGGCTAAGTCATTGTTATCTACAGGGCCTTTGCAAGTGAATGTTTTTGGAACATACTTCAATCTTGATAGAATAAGACCATGAATAACACAGATGAGATAAAGGAGGTTTCGATAGAGTAGCGATCCATCTTTTGCACTGAGCCAAACGTCTGTGCTCTGAGAAAGAAAGACAGGACAATTAAAATTCGCTACACCATAATAGGATAATAGGGCGGGTTCTTCTAAACCAATACTTCTTTCCGTAGCCTTCATTTTCGCAAGGTGTGTTTTTGAAAACCATTCTTTTGAAAACAGAAGAGACCTGCCATCAGAAGCAGAGGGTTTCCGAGACTTCCGAGAGATACACGGTTTGACGTTCGAAAAAGACTACGATTTTACCAATTTCCAGGATACATACCACAAATGGGTCTGGGGAGAAAGCAAGCAAGAATTTCGGCGTCAAATTTCAGATTCCCAGACTTTGTGTTTCTTGAAAATCATGGATTCTGTTTTGGAAGCGTTCTGTGTTCGAAATTCGGAAGGTTTCCGAGACCTTCGAGAGATTCACGATTCAAAGTTCGAAAGAGACTACCATTTTACCAGTTGCCAGGATACATTTCACGAATGGGTCTGGGAACAACGCTAGCAAGAATTTTGGCGCAAAGGTTTTCACATCATGGAATCTGTTTTGGAAGCGTTCTGTTTCGAAATTCGGAAGGTTTTCGAGGTTCAGAAGAACATGCCCTTATATCATTATCATTTGCACTTCAATGAATTAATCATGAACTTCCCTGTTAAATAATCTCCCCCACCCACTTCAAAGTAAAGATTGGAGATATGTCAACTGTATGCAAGCAAGCAAGAATATTCACTTGCTAACGCATTACTACACTATCAAAGTGATACCTTGATGGAAGAAATAACACTTCGTTTGATATCCTCGCTATTTTCGTCAATGGTCCAGCGAACATTGCTTGCTACGGCATGAAAAGTGTCAACAGAAATTTTTTCACAGAGATGAAGCAGCTGTAGTGGTACTTTGTCACTTTCCTCCGTGCTCAGAAATATCCTCCACTGTTCTTCTGCATCTGAAAAAAATATACGTTGGATTTTGAACGTGGATTAATAACAGCAAAGAAAATAGAACGAAGTTACCATGCAGTGTTGGTGCGAGATACTGTAAGTGTCAAACTGAGGCATCATAGGAAGAAAAGTTATAAACCAGGTAATTTCTTTTCTGGTAAGATTTTTAAACTGTTTTCTTACTTGACTGATCCTGCAATCTTGCTACTCTTTTTGCGAACTGATGCAACCATTTCTCTTCTCCCAGATGCAAATCTTCAACCAGAATCCAACCCCCCGTCGATATCGCATTATTCAGACTCAAATCGATGAATCTCTCATTGCCATCGAATACTGATACGGTGGTTAGGCTCAGGTTTTTCTCCTAAAAAGAAAAAATCAGTATTAGGTATCACCTTCTTTCTATAGCACCAAAGCGGGGGAATTTCGAGGCTTGGTCCAGAGGGATATTCTTACTACTTCAAATGTTGAGAAGCAAGCAAACAAACAAGCAAGCAAACAAACAAACAAGGAAGCAAGCTAGCAAGCAAGCAAACAAGCAAGCAAGCAAACAAACAAGCAAACAAACAAGCAAACAAACAAACAAGGAAGCAAGCAAGCAAGCAAGCAAGCAAACAAACAAGCAAACAAACAAGCAAACAAACAAGCAAGCAAACAAACAAACAAGGAAGCCAGCTAGCAAGCAAGCAAACAAGCAAGCAAGTAGGCAAGCAAGCAAGCAAGCAAGTAAGCAAACAAACAAGCAAACAAACAAGCAAACAAACAAGCAAGCAAACAAACAAACAAGGAAGCAAGCTAGCTAGCAAGCAAACAAGCAAGCAAGCAAACAAACAAGCAAACAAACAAGCAAACAAACAAACAAGGAAGCAAGCTAGCAAGCAAGCAAGCAAGCAAGCAAGCAAGCAAACAAACAAGCAAACAAACAAGCAAACAAACAAGCAAGCAAACAAACAAACAAGGAAGCAAGCTAGCAAGCAAGCAAACAAGCAAGCAAGCAAACAAACAAGCAAACAAACAAGCAAACAAACAAACAAGGAAGCAAGCTAGCAAGCAAGCAAGCAAGCAAGCAAGCAAACAAACAAGCAAACAAACAAGCAAACAAACAAGCAAGCAAACAAACAAACAAGGAAGCCAGCTAGCAAGCAAGCAAACAAGCAAGTAGGCAAGCAAGCAAGCAAGCAAGCAAGCAAGTAAGCAAACAAACAAGCAAACAAACAAGCAAGCAAACAAACAAACAAGGAAGCAAGCTAGCAAGCAAGCAAACAAGCAAGCAAGTAGGCAAGCAAGCAAGCAAGCAAGCAAGCAAACAAACAAGCAAACAAACAAGCAAACAAACAAGCAAGCAAACAAACAAACAAGGAAGCCAGCTAGCAAGCAAGCAAACAAGCAAGCAAGTAGGCAAGCAAGCAAGCAAGCAAGCAAGCAAACAAACAAACAAGCAAGCAAGCAAGCAAACAAACAAGCAATCAAGCAAGCAAGCAATTTTGGGAAAGAACAACTTTGATTTCATGGACCTATAGAACGGATGTTCGCATCATAAAGTTCTTCAACGTTATGACAATTCTTTTATTTTCTGTCATGTTACAGTTAGCTGTTAAAAACTAGTGCTATAAGTCCAGGATAAGATTTGCAGAGCTAGATAAAAATCATCTTGTAAATTCTTGTGGATACAAGGCCGTTCTCATAAACTAACTTCAAGACAGAATTATATAAGTACACATAACAATTACTACTCTTTACCTCAGCTTTCTTTAGTAGCAAACTTGCAATATCAGAGGACGAAACTCCATGTTGAAAGGCATTTGCTGAGCCCTTCTCGTCATTTGAGTGCAACAATATGAGAATAGGCGAAGGAGAACTTGTGCATGATAGAGCATCATCGAAACCAAGCGGCGTGGGTTCAAGCAAACTTCCAAGACACGCAGACGAAATGTCCAGGAATGCTTTCTTGAAACGATCAGGTCGTAGGCATTTGATTGTCAACAGTTTGAGGATATGTTGGTCAGATTCATCGCTTTGTGATTGTTGATGGTCCATAGAGGACGGTTGGTTCACCCAGTCGGGTTGTTCCCCTTGTGAAACTTCATCATGGCTCGCTCGATCTTCAGCATCTCTTCTCATTGGCAGTGGTAATGACTCTGGTGTGTTGCTTTCATACCACTGAAGCCACTCATTATTATGCTCAGTAACTGACTTGATGACTTTGTTGAGTTCAGTGCATTGTATTGACAACGAAAGCAGTCTGTTCCAAGATCTATCTGATATCCACTGTGATTTATCAGCTGTTTTGTTTCCAGAATCTTTTGCAAAATCATCTAGAGCGAAAAAAGGCAAGTTTCTAGTCATGATCAACATGAAGCCTTTAAAGACTTTTGCAAGCATAACAGACGAAATTTCGGAAGAGACTGTTACTATTTACCGATGAAATTGAATAGATAATCGTTATATAATACAATATTGGGCGACAAAACATTATGCTAATATGGTGAAATGAAGGTGAAATAGTGTATTTAGCGCCAGCCCCTAGGATCTCAGTAGTAGGTTAACTAATCGAGACCTCGACCCTTGCCGTGACGCTACCGTAGCCGGGGCTCACACCCCGACCTCGCTGAGCTTCTGACAACGCGAGATTTCAAGGTATAAATTCAGCCTTTTGTTTCAAATATAAAGGGCAGATAACTTACCATTGGAAAGAAGTAGATCGATTATATCAGTCTCTGGTACTTTGAAGTCTATTGAGTTGATACGAAGCCAGCATAAGGCTATGAAAAGCTCTCTATGACTCGGCTCCAGTGCTCTGAAACGTAAAAAAGTATTAGATATAAGATACGATCTTTAAAAATTTCATCAATAATGCTTTGGTGTAGATTTATTACCTTTCTCAGTTATCTATCACAAAAATTGAGACGCAAGAACCAAGCTAAGATCGCTAAAACTGGGTGTCGGGGTAGTGGACTAGCTGAAACCAACGACTCGGGTAACAGTATAGCTTTGGTGGGAGAAGAATTTGAAGCAAACTGATGGAATTGATGAGGATAAGAACTGGAAAAACAGAGTTGCTGAAGAGAGCATTCACTCAGTTCTATAAACTCCTTGTATCAATCAAGTATCTTACTCAATCCCTGAAATCTGGTTGAATAACATCAAAAGTTGCACTGAACGCAATTTTGGCGCCAAAAAATCTTAGAAATTGAGCGCCAAAAATTCCCATGCTTCCTGGCAGGTCCGGTCAATTTCACACCTTTCGATCCGACCTTTGCAGTAAATAGGAAAGAAACCACATTTCTCATTGCCCGATGATGGGAGACGGATCTCTCCCGAAACGTTGCCCAACTAAATATCAAAGGCTTGTCATAATAAGTGGTGACTATGATGTCTAATACAGAAACTGATGGAAGCTTCTGTTCTTTTTATAAATGATGATTGCTATGCGTTGCTAAGGTGCCATTTTTTGCATTCGTCCCGTGAATTAGCGTTCTAACCTCATTACAATCACTTGCTTACGATCTTGAATAAAATATACTGGAACGGCTTAAATAGTTTGCTATTATCAAAGGATTCCACCTTCTCCTCCGTTACAATATTGCTTCGATCACAAGTTGTCTTGTCTTTCAAAACATTGTTTTGGAGGTAAAAGAGGGAGCATTGGAGTTGTTTAAGTAAACAATTGCTTGAATGGGCCGTCGTCCTTGGAAAAGAGGCCTTGTTCCAAATATTTTTACAAGACTGTATGTTTTATAATACAATATTTAAACCCTCAACTAGATGTCAAAATACATTTGAGACTTTGGTTTGGTAATCTATCATTTCGCTTACTTCGAGACATGTTTATGAAACATGGTGAAAAACTTGTTGCCGATTTCTGGCATTCCCTTGTACAATTCTTCTTCGACAGGAGGAATATTTTGATGAATTTCTTCTGGTAATTCAATCATACCTCCCACTTCAACGTCACCGATCAAATCTGAATCTTTTGATTGATCTATAAAATATCAATCACAAATATAATCAAAACTATAATCAATCTTAATCACTGTTTATCACATTCATATTACAATCATAAAATCACAATCACATTCGACACCTCACCATACATTATAACGACAATCACATTGAAAAAGGTAATCATTATGAGATGCAATCAGTTGCAATCATAATCATGTCTATAATCATAATCATTCACAGCCATAATTATACCAATGAAAATAATCATAACAAGGATCAAAGTCTTGATGTATCATAACCATAATAATTATAATAAATCAAAACCCCAATCATAATCACAATCATAATCATAATCACAATCATAATCATAATCACAACCATAATCATAATCACAAACATAACTGATCATATAGCCATAATCATAAGCATAACTATACTTGCAATTACCATTGTAACCATAACCATAATCATAATGATAAACATAAACATGATCATAATCAATCACATAGTCATAATCATAATCACAATCATAATCATAATCACAACCATAATCATAATCACAAACATAATTGATCATATATCCATAATCATAACTATAGTTGCAATCATCATCGTAAGCATAACCAACTTCACCAGCCGCCTCATACTCAAATGCCAGACGTGTTTCGCGCTTATTGGGGTTTTTTACTGACAAGTGTGAGAATCTATCCGGGGTCATTTACATGAGACGCACAAGTGCTAACCAGACGACCACCAGAGAGCTGAGCATATTGGTGAGGAACTGCGGGAGTTTTTAGGCTCGAATCACACGAGTACCGAAGTCTTGCATATGTATTGCTTTGTAAGGTTGGTATCTAGCCTTAGGTAGTGAAATGCATGCAGTTAGGCTCGTATAACACGAACACAAATTTATATTCGGCCTTATATTTCAATTGTGCACTGGAAAAAGCATAAGTATCTTACCTAGGCGTATTACATGAGTTCAAGTTATCATCGTAAATTGTTGTTGTTCTAAAGAGGAATCTCAGACAGGGTAGCTGGGTGGCTCATTTATTACAAACTGATGTTGTTGTTGTTAATCTAGATTCAATGAGCGGAAACCAGACTCCAGTAGTAAGTCTACCCCTTACCTGAGTGCGTTTCCTAACGAGATCCGTGATCATTTCAGTCTCTTCCCATAATCCACTGCCTTGTCTTCCTCTGATCAGAGACATGCAATTTTCATCAAGTTTCTCCAACAAAGCCAGACATCGAAACAGCCTGAAATATATCTTACTGTTCTCTGCATACAAATCCGGCATTATTCGTTCCATTCCTCGCAATTTGAAGTACCGGATGACACCGTCCGTGTGCGGTCTTAGATCGACTATCGTTGTGGTTGATGCTATTTCTTGTGGGAATACCGGAAACGGTGATTTGTGTATGAGAATCAGCTGGAATGTTTGTTGAATCAGAAGCCTTCTGCCATTCATTTTGATTACGCTTGGTTCTGAAAAAGGGAGATAATTGCGTTAAGGAAGTTGAAGGTGAAATGATGCGTTAAGCGCCAGTCGCTAGAATCTCAGAAGTAGATAGACTAAAGAGATCTCGACCCTGGCCGTGATGTTACCGTGGCTTGGGCTAAAACCCAGACCTCACTTAGCTCTTGACATCAAAACGAGCTACAGATGAAAATGAACTGGGTGGCCCAATACTAAAGGCCCATTTCAACTTCGTTCGCATTCGCTGTTCGCTGTTCCTTAGCCATCAACAAAAGGCGAAGGCAAAGGGTTTATGATTTCCACTGCAAGCGAAGCTCAAGTTTTAACAAACGTTTGCCATTTTAAGGCTTAAAATTATTCGCGAGGGCTGTTTTCATGTTCGCTAGCGAGCGGCGAACAACAAATTCGCTAATGAACATCGATTGCGAACAAAGTGGAAATGGGCCTTATTTACACTGGCATATTTCTGAGCAGCTCATCTGTATCAGATGGGACTAAGGAGCGAAAAATACATATAATGATAAGTATTATACATGCTTACCTTTGTCAGGTCGCAAACGACATTTCGTATTGATATGAGCAATGATCGGGAATAGACAAGAGTCGATTTGATCTTCAATATTGTAAATAACAAGAGTATCGCCGTTTGTTATGCATTTTTCAATTGCCGATAGAATCGTAGCCTCTCTATAAGGGAAATTAATGATCAGTTATTATACAGAAATAAAACCCTGGTCAAACGCTCCCAACAACATCCAACTTTGTCGGGAGTCATTAGTTGGGACCGTTCGGCCATCCATGTTGGGACATGTTGGCTGTCGTTGGGAGTTGTCAGCTGAAGTTTGATTTTGATAAAAAATGTTGGAATTAAGGATCCTATTGGTTCAGGTGTTTATGACAGATGAAGGTTGAAATGACCACCTCAGCCAACAAAATCATGTTAAAGTATGCACAGCAGAAATCTCGCCAAAAATCATTCAAAGAAAAGTCGAACAAGCCAGCCAGCAAGTAAGCAAGCAATCGTTATTGGCAGCTATACAGCTGATGTTGACCCGAAGCTTGTCCCCCAGACTGATATTCTAGAACGAATACCCTGGGTGCTCATTTACCGACCTCGGAAGAATGGATAGCTGAGTTGACTGTAGGCTTGTGGAAAGTGGTGCCGACGAGTGAGATTCGAACCCCATTCTACAAAAAAATTCTTACTTTTGTGACATATCAATCTTGACCATATCATCTTTGATGAAACCAAGAAGTTTCATTGCAACATTATATGGATCAATCACCAATAACGGAGTTTGCACCGAAGCAGTTACTATCGCCAAATCTTCGAGCTCTCTGTAATTAATGCCTTTTGTAACCAAACTTTGTTGCAGTTCGTTACCAGTTAGCATCAACAAAACTGCAAGGCAGTAGTTTTCGTAAGCATACAGCTTATGCCCTCTTCTGTCCATGAACTTCTTAACATGTTTAAGTTTTCTCATTCGCTCAGCAACTGAGGTTTCTGACGTCACTGATTCTGCGACAAGCTCTGCATTGCTTTGCGAGTCTCCATTATCTTCATCAGCAACTTGCGTTATCATTTTCGATTCCGCTTCTTCTGTTTCGTCATCATTTTGCGACGTTACTCCGGTTTCTCCAGCCATTTCGGACGTTACATCCTCTGTTTCGTCATCATTTGGCGATATTACGCTTTCCTTCTCGGAACCCTCTTCCACTGCTTCAGAGTCCTCCGGCTTTTCCCCATCCTCCATCTTTTCGAGCTCTCGCAAAACATGTTGCGAGTCTTCAGATGCGACACTCATCGTAATATCGACAGTCAAACTGTTGCCGATATTTATATCCACTATAATGCCCCGTTCTTTCAAACAATCTGGCCAAACTTGCTCGATAATCTTACGCCTGAAGCCGTAATGATGTATACCAAGGTACGTTGCAAAGCCAGCCGATATTGCGACACTTCCAACCATCGAGTTTCTTCTATTGTTGATTGAGCTCAGAACTCTTGTCCACTGTTCAGTTCCTCTTGCCAGCAACTAAATGAAGAAATACACTATTTAAAAACAAAGCAAAATCAATGAAGATTATTAGGCTTATCATTGAAAGATATCTCTCATACGCAATTCTCAAAGACAGGGTATAGGACAAATTCAGAAACTTGAATTGAGGATCAGAAAGATTCGACCAAATCACCAAACATTGAATTTTACCGACTAAAATCGCCAAAATACATTCTTTGGGGGGTGTTACACCCCCTACAAGCCCCATAGAACGGGCCCTGTTTTCAGCATAGACAGTTATGTCTCTCTTATTGTTCACTGCAAGTCCATTAACCAAGAGGGAATGCCTTAAAATTATGTAATGTGTGCATCTCTCTATCACATAGGCAATCAATATAAGATACCGATAACTTATAGTTACAGATACCTTTAACATTGCAAGAAACGGCGGAAACATTTCTGGGCATACTGAAAAGCTTTTTTCGTCTGACACTCCTCAGAGTATAAACGTCAGAAACAGACCGAAACATTTGATAAAGGCGCAATTTATACCCAGATGCGGATCGAAATGCACCAATCAGAAAGTGAAGCTCAAGTGGCATTGCGTTTTAAACACCAATCAGCTTGGCAAGTATGTATGCCCAAAAATGCTTCCGCTGTTTCTTGCAATATTGAAATTTTTTACTGCTCAAAGATATATTAAAGTATACTTTTCATTGAAATAAAAAAGTTAGACTTACCTTTTCGAAATAAGCAGCTCTCTTTAACTGCAACTTCTGATCTTCAGTTAAAATTCCTTGCCTGCTTTTATCCACAGAAGCATCTTCAAATTTTCCAGATAAGGAGACCATGCGATTATCAAGGTTCTGCAAAACGAATCTGATATTTAGAAATGCAATAAGGGTTGAAGATGCAATAATAAACAGGAATTAGCTAATGTTAGTAGTCCTGCAGCCGGCAATGCAAAATATCTGTTCAAAACAACGGCACTGGCTTGCAGATGACAAATCAACTGGTTGGACCTCTCCAAATTACTTGTAGGGTTGTGGGGAGGGGGGGGTAATCCAGCAACAATTTGGGTTCCACCATACACTTTTCTATATAGCTACTTCGAAACCTTGAAAGGGGCAGGAATTTTAAATTAGTGCATGAAAAACCGAGATAAAGGCCCGAAAGGACTCCTTGAAAAGGTTTGACAAACAATATTTGATCGTTTGTAGAGCTTTGGTTCCATATTCAGCCGAATTTTCCTTCGAATTATGCTTAGGCCAATCTTAGTCTGTTCTTATCTGGTGAAGGTGATGGTGGTGAAATGGTGTTTCGTGCAATTCTTTAGGATCTGAGTAGTAGATTAACAAATCGAGACCTCGACCATGGCTGTGATGCTACCGTTGCTGGGGCCCGAACCTCGACTTCACTGAGATTCTGACACCACGAGCCAGTTGGATTTGGCCACGACGCCACAGCATCTTCACAGCATCTTGTTCTTAAACTTTGACTGCAATCAAGGCTCGTGTTCCTATACAACTGTTCTTAAAAGAGTGAACATGTAATAACATCAACAACGTGGACATAGAATCATTTTTCGTATTCTATAAACTATACAATGTTATACTACGTATGTTACATGTTATCATGCAGATTATAACCTTGAGTTTGTTTTCCATTCCTCCCAGCTTTTCCACTGCCTCTTCCAGTGCCTTGCTCGTCTGTTCTACTTTGATATGAAGTGGTTTGACACGTGATAGCATCATTCTATGATACCTAGAAAATTCAATTGAAATGCAATTCACTTCACGCTAAAAACTCTTGTCTAAAAACGTTGTCTAAAAACTCTTGGCTCTTTTCTTGCTTTTCAATGTAATTGACAAGTGATGTACTGTATAAAGAAAGCTATCTCAACTAAAACGTTAAACAAAATCTCAGCACATGTTGCTTATTGACCAGTTGCTTATCAAGAAAAGAGTATCGCCTAATAAGAACCAGCACATTGTATTCTAGTTAACAACGAAGCTAAAATGTAAAATTCTAGATTCTTGTACGTGGTTACAGTATATTGAAATGAAATCGCAATAAACTTACTTGACAACCCCTCTTGACCATAGCACAAGAGATTCAAGCGCAGAATTGCCTGTTTTCTTTTCCATAAAACCTGGTGTGAAATGCGGTCTTTTTGTGTATGGTTCAACTACTTGCAAAGTACTCTCAGTCAGTTCAACCTCATCAAAGGCTGCTATTTCTTCTCTGAATCTTAAAAAGACAATAAATAAGATGTTGTTAATAGTTGATAGTTGATAAGCACATACACATGCTATCTTCTCAAGGTATCGGTTTCTGTGCATGCCACTTGGAGGAAAAACACTGAATAGCAATGCGCTTCTCCGCACAGTGCAACGCCAGTCCTAAAAACATTGAGCCTCGACCAAAATTCTGGTTCTCACTAAAAGGGTCTACTGTAGAATACTGGTTTTAGGCACAGAAAAGATTGAATTAAATGAGAAACTGCTCTGAAAACACAAACTAAGGACCTGATTATTTGTAGAAATTCTACACATAATCAGGCCTAACGTCCCTGCTAGCCGTGATCCCGTTTGATCAAAGTCCTGATCTCGGTCGTGAAAATAATCCTGATTAGCCGGGAAGGGACATTTTCATGTAATCGCAGCTTAGTTTTTATGAGGGTATCAACACAAAAGTAGGATCTCGTCCGTTTTTTCTCACATAATCCAGACCAAATAATTATGGCTACAGTGCACAAAAGCTAGAGCTATACGGCTAAGGACAGTTAAATAGCTTACTAGCTAAAACCCTTACACAGCAGAAACATAGCTAGCAACCATTTACCAACCTTTCCAAATTTGCCATAATTCTCTTAGCTCCTTTGTTCCATGTAAGATCTGATGTTGGCGACTTCACTGAGAACGAAAAGAAAATGCAATACGTTGAATTATTGACGGACAAACTATCAAAGAAGCATCTCAAATTGCATTACTTCATTACTTCTCTCAGAATTTTCATTAAATTGAATTGGATTTCTAGACACTAGCCAATAGGCCAAACATTGTTTGTCAAACATCCGAAATTTGAAGGTTTTTTATCTAAGCAGCATCTTCTATTTGTTTTTCAAACAAAATGTTTGGTCGTTTGACCACATAGCAAAACATCATTTGTCAAACATTTACTTTTGAAAAGCAGAAAATGTTTTAAAGTTTCCAAAAACATTGCTCAGCTAAGTCTGCTTGTCGAACAATGTTTTGTGACGTGGCTAAACGTTCAAACATTGCTTCTACAGCAGAACTCAAAATGTTTGACCAACAATGTTTGATCTTTTGGCAAGGGTCTAATGAAAAGCAAACTAGGACATACAAGCTAATCTACATACCTATGATTATCACGGCAGCTAAGACATCTTCGATGTCACTATCAGGCTTTTGCATTGCCCTGAGATCAGCCAATCCCTGATGATCTAACTCTGCTAAAACCTGTTTGGTTTCCTTCACCATGGCAGCAGCCTTGAACACAGCTCTTTCGTGTGCATCTTGATATCGAGGCAGCAACTAAAAAGAAAACTCTATTGATTAGAAATTAATCTTTAATTCCAAAACCATTATGTGTGATAACAATATAATAGTCTGAAAGCTGTATAAAACGTCAAGGTTGCTATGAGTTTATTTTGGACCTCTTTTGATTCAATGTAGTAGCAAAAATTCCTCAGAGTACCTTAATTTCGACTGGACGTTAAGTGTCATAACTATTAAACAAAGACACTTGTATGGGAGCAAAGCTGGAACCTATCTACTAAAAGAAACATTTGATGCATGTAACAAATCATTGATGTGATTTTCGACTGCAAATGAATGGAACTGGCTTCCTAGTTCTTGATTGTTTTTTTGTGATAAAACATTCAAAATGGAAGTTCTCTTGCAATTTTATCTTTTGTAGTATAAGAATTTTGCATTTTTGGCCTTCATGTAGGTACCTTACAAGTGGTTCTTAAATGAAAGCCAGATTCTTGACTGAATATACTGAAACCTCGCCTGACAATCTCAGAGTAAAAATATCAGAATAGACTCAAACAGTCGACCACGAAGGAAAAGGTTTTTTCAGTTAATGAATAAATGACGGATCCAAGTAGGCAGTCTTCATAACTCCAAAAACAATTATCTTCTCCCCAACGGTTTGTTCTGAACCAGAGGTTATGAGGCTGAGTTTCAAGAAGCGCAGAACATCGAGAATAAATTAGTAGCAGATCAGAATTCAAGTCGTTACAAACTCATATATTAAAATCCTTACTCTTTCTAGTTTCTCGATCTTCCATTGTTGTTTTCTAACCAATCGAACCTGTTCTTCTGTGATTGCTTTGTCCTAAACGAAGGGAGAGAAATATTGTCAAGGACGTTATATTTTCTACCACAGGAACAACTAGTTGCTGTGTTGAACGGCTGTTATTGCTTCAAGATCTATTGAAGCAAGAGAAGAGGATGTGACAAGTCTAAAAGCTACGGACTATCTTAATGAGCTAATCAGCCCTTACCAGGCCAAGATTGTCTTTGATAGGCCAATACGGGCATGAAAATTCATTGTAAAAAATCAGATGTCGAAAGTAGGCAAATTTTCCTATAGATGCTTTTCTTTGATGAACAAAAGTTCCCCCTTCTAACAGGCAATTTCATGCCTATTTCTAACCTATCACTCAAGTTTTCTGCAGCCAGTGAGGGCTCATAATTAAGATTAAGGTATAGTCATCATTTCCTACAAACGTATCTAGGAAAAATCATGCTCTGTGCAGCATACTCACCATTCCAATTTCCCCAAGAAGAGTGCAGTTTCCCTGAAAATTCAAGAAAAATAAGATACGTACAGTTCTAGACAAGCTGAAAAAGCTATGGAACATTCATGAATAAAGGATAGTCTTTTAAGGCAAAACATACACAAGAGAGCTATGCTTGTCGAGAAAATGTAGGAAAATTGAGGTGGAAGATGTTTTAGAAAAAGGTCCTACAACAGCAAAGGAAGGGAGCAATACAGCCTCTTCCCAGTATGCTGAAAGCGAAGCTGAAAGTAAGTCGATAAATCTAAATATGTTGGACATTTGATCGTAGAAACGTGAGAATCGGAGTGAACTTTCACGATTTCTATGATTCTCCACCCATCCATGAAAGATACTGCCTCTAATGATCGTTGTCGTACTTTCGTTACGATATAACGGGAACCTAATAAAAAAAGACCTGTGAAACTTTTTTGAATTTGGCTATGAACAGTTTCAAATTCAAAGCATCTGTTGCCATTCTTTCTCACTTTATCGTTAATTTGGCAACGCAAGTGATAACTTCAGGAGTCGCATTTGAAAATCATAAGACAGCTGTAATGTCACATCTGCATAGTCAAGGTTCATCTAATCTCATAGTAAGGTGCCTATGTGCGGTTACTACAAGTACAGTTAATTATTCAACTGTTTGTGTCTATAACCTAGTCACCTTTCCCTGAAATCGTCCTTTCCAAAACTCATAATCTTAAGAAATCGATTTTTGCTATTTGTTTGTGTTTCATCATGCAGTGGCAAATCAAAGAATAATGAGATGGCTGCGAAGATTGCTCAATCTCTTATTAAAAAATTTACTGGAAGCTACTTTGTCTGACACTCAGTTCTATTGGTTACGTTGTATAAGGAAATATAGGCTGAAACAATCAACCACGGAAAATGTACGCCTTAACAGTATAATCCCCTTATAGCGTATTTTCAAAGGGACCGTAGAAGTTGATTCGTCAAGGCCTAAGAGAAACGGAAATTCGCTCGAGGAAGCGAGTGTCCCGAATAGCAAGAGTTTAGGTTAGCGGAAGTATGCTGTATACCCCTATATATTGAAATGAGCCGTTAGAAAAGTGAAGCTCGGTGGGTTTTGTGTTTTGAATGCCAAAATACCAATCTAGATTCATTTTGGGGAATTTAATAACATTCAAAATGGCTGTCGCACCTGTTTTTTCTGCTCCAGAACAAGTTTTTCATGCTCCAGCTGGCTTTTAAGTTGCCTTGCCAATTCTGATCCTCTTTCGATCGCTTCCAACGTTTTAGAAATTGTACCATATTCTTTTTGAATCTGAGCGTTTCGTTTCAATGCGAGATCTATGAAGCTATGGAGAAATAAAATACAATAGAGTAACAACTAAGAATAAAATGAAATTATAAGCTATAAAGCCCTTGCCAGACGATCAAACATTGTTTGCCAAACACTCAAAACTTGTTTCTCAAACACAACATTAAACTGTTTGACCAAGTCAAACATATTTGTTTCGACAAGCAGAAAATGTTATTGAAATTTTACAAAAAGTATGACTAGCAAATATTGTTTGTGAAGCAAATGGTTAAACATTGCTTGGAATGCAAATCTCAATAGTTTGACCACAAATGTTTGATCGTTTGGCGAGGGCCTAAATATAAGATTTAGTTCGAAGAAATGGTCATCAACTCTCTGATCGTGCAGCCAAGGTTCGAATAACCTAAACCATTGAAATACGTACTCACAACATAGTATGACATATATGAAGGCTGAACAAGAGCTGGATGGGGCCACAGCCTTGGGTGTGTGAATTTGAGAGCTTACTCGGAAATTGAACTCAGCTCCTAAGCTCAGTGAAATGGTCGTCTGTTTTTGATCATGCATTCTAGATTCATATACCATCATTTATGGTACGACAGTAAAGGAAACTTTAGAGCTACGCAATATATCATGAAATCTCCAACAGAAGACGACACGTAGCTTGGAAAATGGAAAAATACTTATAAAACGAAAAATCATATCTGAGTGGTAGAAAATTTGAAAAGTGCGAGAAACAGGAGAATCATCTATGTCAAGAGAAGAGAGATTTTCCCGCTAATCCTCGCTATTTCGACAAGGCAAATAGAAATTTTTTAAAAAATAATGCTTTCTTACTGCTCAATAAATCTTTCATATGATGTATTAGTGATGTTGTTGAGCTTAATTGATGTGACTTCACTCTTTGAAGCTTCGTTCAAAGATAGATGCATTGATGCAAGTAGATGGGCAACATTTTCTCTCTCTTTGTCGTCAAAATCTTCAGATCTAAAGAGATTGGAAAAGACCGATATAAAAATATATACAGAAGTACACTCTCCCCAAATGTGCCTGCAACTTGCATTGAAATCCTTACATTAAAATTTTCGGCAGGTGTAGTTAATGATTTGTTGCAGTGTACAAAAACATGCAGAAAAAGTGAAATGACAGCGAAAGAAGATAAATACGCTAGTAAGCGAAACACCATTGGATATATACAAGTATCGCCTTACGAGCAAAAACACTGTAAAGATTGAGAAGCAATTTCCCGAGCAATTTCTCGAACAATGTCTCAAACAATGTTTGGAACAATGCCCCGAGCCATGTCTCAAACAATGTCCCTAACAATTTCTCGAACAATGTTTTGAACAATATCTCGAGCAATATCTCGAACAATGCCCCGAGCAATTTCTCGAACAATGCCCCGAGCAATTTCCCCAGTAATGTCTCGAACAATGTCTCGAGCAATGTCTCGAACAATGTCTCGAGCAATGTCCCTTGCAATTTCCCCAGTAATGTCTCGAACAATGTCCCGAGCAATGTCTCAACAATGTCTCGAGCAATGTCCCGAGCAATGTCTCGAGCAATGTCCCCAGTAATGTCCCTCAAAGTTTTGAACCACAATGAAAACGATCTTTTACCTTTCAAGTGGAACAAAGCACTTTCAACAAGCTCCTCCTTAGTCCACAGTGGCATTGTTATGGTTTGCATTGCATTTAGCATCGAAGGAATTGACGGCATCGAATCTGAAACTTTTGATCAAGCGATGATGCGATAAAGACAAAACGGAGATTTTCTCGAACAGTCCTGAAAAACCACAAATCAAAATTAAGGAATTCAGTTATTTCAAGTAACGGGCTAAGCTATGTTGTAAAATGTATGTTTTCTTTCCTGGCATCTTCAGCTTTACTTTAGATTAGCAGTTTTCTTTTAGTGATTATCTAGCATAGTCTTGCACAAGCGAATCAAGACTTGGGCACATCACATTAGCTAATACATGAGGCTCTTAAGAGATATATGGGAGTTAAAAGATTCAAAAGATTTTTAGGATTTGTGATGATTTATCTTCAAGATGTACGAGATTTATGAACCAATAAATCCCTCGGACACACCTGTCCATGAATGAAGAAGCAGAAGGTATAATCCAGCCCTGGAATAATTAGCGTAAATGATACGCTATTGGTTGGCACCTCCTGGTATACTCGATGTACTACACTCTTTTTTTTTATAAAGAACCACTTTATGAGGAACCTACATGTAGAAGGCCCGAAAACTTAAAAAACTTATACTACTAAAGATAACATCGTTAAGGAGCTTCTCAATGTCGAATGCTTTTATCACTGCAAATAACCAAGAATTAGAAAGCCAGTTCCATTCATTAGCAGTCGAAAATCACATAAATTGTACGTTACACATGCATCAAATGTTTCCTTGAGTAGTCTCGAGGCTGGCTCACATGCAAGTGTCTCTCTTTTATTGTTAAGACCACTGCATGTGCAGTTAAAATTAAGGAACTATTAAGGAACTTTTTGAACTACAATTGCCTCGAAGAGGTCCAAAAATAAGGAACTTTAAGAACTAGGCCTTGAGGTAGGTTCCTTATAAAAAAAGCGCGAACTACAGCAAGTTCAACTCCTCCACGGCGGAAACGTGATATACAAGACCAATAGGCTACAGTTATCTAGGATAGATCTTCTTTCCTTTCTAAAATTATTTCCATCACAATAAGATGTTGAAACCAATTTTAATAACTAGATTCAATTCCACCAATCAGATAAACTGGATTCGTTGGTCTAACCAATCACTACACGACATTTGTTAAACGGATATAAATGTGGGTGGTTAAAAGTTAAGCTTAAAACGTTTAAGTGTGAATGCTAATTTCATTTTCATTCGCTTGTTTTGTTTTGCTAGTCATTGTTTGCGACACATGCAATTTATTTCATTTATCATTTTCGTATTTATTAATCTGTTATTATTTACATCAAATATTTCCCTGCCAATCGGCAGCCTTATCAGTGAGTTACTTATTATATGAAATAGATTCATTCATTAGTAGAGAAAGCGAAATCATAATACTAAGATATTGAAAAGAAAGCGAAGTTATAATTAAAAACTTACTTGAGAAAGAAATTCCATGCTGTTTCTTTAGAATAATTTAGACCAGCTTGAGTGACTTCTGTTCGTATAGCATTAGTAATAGATGTGTGCTCTTCTTCGTTGAATAAATGGGATATGGAATTAGATACCAAAAACTCGGCAACAAAAACCAGGAAATCGTCATCCAAAACTTCCATCTCATTTAGAACGAAGAGAAATTTCTCACCCTAAAAGAGATAAAAAAACAAATTACTACGCTTGATTTTTGCAGCAAAGAAATGTATTACATAATGCTATATAATAATGGTGGCTACGATTTTAACAAAGCTCAGTCAATATAAAGAGGGGACTCCACCCTTATGCCTTTTTCTTCAAAGGCAAATCATCCTTCAAAGAGGTTTTCCTTGAAGAATTACACGCTTTTTTATTTATAAGGAACCTACCTCAAGGCGTAGTTCTTAAAGTTCCTTATTTTTTGGACCTCTTTTGAGGCAATTGTAGTTCAAAAAGTTCCTTAATAGTTCCTTAATTTTAACTGCACATACAGTGGTCTTAACAATAAAAGAGAGAAATTTGCATGTGAGCAAAGCTCGAGACTACTCAAGGAAACATTTGATACATGCGTAACGTACAATTTATGTGATTTTCGACTGCAAATGAATGGAACTGGCTTTCTAATTCTTGGTTATTTGCAGTGATAAAAGCATTCGACATTGAGAAGTTCCTTAATGATTTTCTCTACATTAGGTAGTATAAGTTCTTTATCGGTAATTTTCATAGGTGTGTCCTTTTAGGCCTTCTACATGCCCCATTCAAGGTTCAGAAGATTTTGATAAAGTGGTTCCGAAATCTTATAGAAAAAGCGTGTTATTGAAAAGAACAATTAGATTCGGACGGTAGTTCCAACCCCGCCTATTCCGAACCCCAGCAATTAAGCACCTAAGAGTATGAGTCGTGAGATTCTAAATTTTTGCCGTACAGAACCTCAAAGCTATAAAGAACCGGTTGAAACAACATAAGATACACAATATTAGTATGTGCATACCTTTAATCCAGCTGTAGTATACGCATTGACCATATCCATTTTAAAATGCTCAGTTGTGTATTTCTCTCCCAGTATAACTGAAGAGGGCTGAATTTGGAAAACTGTGAACCCGCAGATGTAGGCAGAGATCTTAACAAGAGACAAAGGCAAGCCAGGAAATCCTTCTGCCAGTATCAACGAATGGCCGCATTCGTGTGGAGATTGTAGAATGCGGGTAAGACGGCATATGATTTTGATTGTGCTCTAGAAAAGAAATAGCATTGATGTTAATGCGAGGGGCATTTACTGCTCCAAAAGGCGTAAATTTCCGTTTAAATAAAAGTATTTCCAAGGGATTTCTATGAAAACGATAGAGACCCCAGCAATAGGTGAACGAGATTCCAAGGAGTGAATTGCCCCTCGGCTTAAAGGCCTGACTAAACTTGCAGATATGTCGTGCACGACATTGTCGCCCGTGACATGTCCCTTCGATGTCTCCCAGTTAAGCCACCTCGGAAACTTTGTAGCGCGCGACAAAATTTGTAGCGAGAGACAAGAAAATGTTTCTGGGAGACTGGGAAACATCAGAAAAATTTCTTGTCTCTTTGACTCGGGGGATAGCCACCCTGGGAGACAAGTCGCATACAATGTCGTGCGCGACAAGTCTCTTTGTTTAACCACAGCCTGATGCATCACAAATTGGTCATTGCGACACTTCAGTTTCTTCCTGTTATTAACTGCATCCTAAAACAGTTCAGTTTCCCTTCCCCACACATTGTAACATAATTAAATAGCAAAATACAAGATCTAAACAATAATTCTAATGAAATATAGTAATAAAATACCAACCAAAATACGAACCTCATACAGATAAATTTTAACTTTTGGATTATCTTTGTTATATTCATTAATATTGTGCACCAAAATGGCTCTAGTCTGCAAAAGACAAGTTCAAATAATGAATTTCAAGTTACAGGGCATCTTTTAAGGATTTTTGACTACTGGGGAAAAAATTTCAAGGGTCCTATACAAATATACAAATATGCCATCTTGACGATAATAAAAGCAAAAATTTTTCCTAAATAAACTCGTTACCACAAGTGTATTTATTCACTCCAATCTTTTCTTTCGATTTTTTTATTTCTTTTTGCGTTAGGCATTGCATATTTATACAACAAAATTGAGTATATTTTCATCAGTTCATTATGAAATTAAAGCAAATCAAAATTGCCAAAAATACTTTCTGTATTTCGAAATCCTGTTCCTGTATTTGGTAATCGATACAAGGGATACAGTTCTTGATGTTACGAGAATAAGTTTACCGGAATGGTACTTTTCGCCATTTACATCGATCATCAACTGTTGCAAGTCAAAGAACTCAGTCTAGGAGGATATTTATTTACTTAACTGTATAGCGAAAACTGATAAATATTCTTACAGATAATCAGTGAACACTTTTCTCCCTAAGCTATGGGCAAAACCAGGATTTGAACGATCAAAGGTGGGGCAGCCAATGGGGCCTGGTGGGGCAATTACCCCACCATTCAGTATGTTAAAAGATGCCCTGTCTGAGGAGTGCCAAACGAGAAAGGCTTTTGAGTATGCCCAGAGGTGTTTCCGCTGTTTCTCAAAAATTTATAATTTTGTACCACTCAAAATTGTATCACTCAAAAACTAAATTATTGTTGAATACCTTTGAAATGTCTTGAACTGGCTTATACAGATGGCCATGGTCTTCGCTATCAGACGATGCTGATGAGGACTTTGTTCCTTTCTTCGTTGAATCTTCCATGTTCATGGCATTCGATACAAGAAGAGAAGGCTGCGACAATATTTCCAGCTAAAATTAAATTGAAAATCGCTTTAAACCCATCTGCATTCCTTGAAAAATTTTACACAAATTATGGAAGTTTAATAACCATTTCTATGGGGATAAAAAACGTCGAGGCAAAAATGAAGCTATTCAAAGGAATAAACTGGATCGAGACACCCCAAGACTTAATCTATAGTTCTCTAGAACATAGCAAATCAGACTGAGGTACTAAGAGAAGAGTTCGAGGCTAGACGCTGGCTACTACCTAGATATAAGGGTCGTTTAGGAGGGTTACATGTTCCCCTGTTCCCTTGAGTTTAATACGTTTATTTTTCAGATTGACAGTCAAGTGAATTGATAGGGAGGATTTAACCTGATCCCTGTTTCCCAATGTTCCCATGTTCTCTTTTACATGGCCACGTTCCCTTGCTCCCTGGATGTTTTGTACGTTCCCTTGCTCCCTGAATATGTTTTGTACGTTCCCTTGCTCCCTGGATATGTTTTCTACGTTCCCTTGCTCCCTGGATGTTTTGTACGTTCCCTTGCTCCCTGAATATGTTTTGTACGTTCCCTTGCTCCCTGGATATGTTTTCTACGTTCCCTTGCTCCCTGGATATGTTTTGTACGTTCCCTTGCTCCCTGGATATGTTTTCTACGTTCCCTTGCCCCCTGGATATGTCTTGTACGTTCCCTTGCTCCCTGGATATGTTTTGTACGTTCCCTTGCTCCCTGGATATGTTTTGTACGTTCCCTTGCTCCCTGGATATGTTTTGTACGTTCCCTTGCTCCCTGGATATGTTTTGTACATTCCCTTGCTCCCTGGATGTTTTGTACCTTCCCTTGCTCCCTGAATATGTTTTGTACGTTCCCTTGCCCCCTGGATATGTTTTCTACGTTCCCTTGCTCCCTGGATATGTTTTGTACGTTCCCTTGCTCTCTGGATATGTTTTGTACGTTCCCTTGCTCCCTGGATATGTTTTGTACGTTCCCTTGCTTCCTGGATACGTTTTGTACGTTCCCTTGCTCCCTGGATATGTTTTGTACGTTCCCTTGCTCCCTGGATATGTTTTGTACGTTCCCTTGCTCTCTGGATATGTTTTGTACGTTCCCTTGCTCCCTGGATATGTTTTGTACGTTCCCTTGCTCCCTGGATACGTTTTGTACGTTCCCTTGCTCCCTGAATATGTTTTGTACGTTCCCTTGCTCCCGGGATATGTTTTCTACGTTCCCTTGCTCCCTGGATGTTTTGTACGTTCCCTTGCTCCCTGGATATGTTTTGTACGTTCCCTTGCTCCCTGGATATGTTTTGTACGTTCCCTTGCTCCCTGGATATGTTTTGTACGTTCCCTTGCTCCCTGAATATGTTTTGTACGTTCCCTTGCTCCCTGGATATGTTTTCTACGTTCCCTTGCTCCCTGGATATGTTTTGTACGTTCCCTTGCTCCCTGGATATGTTTTGTACGTTCCCTTGCCCCCTGGATATGTCTTGTACGTTCCCTTGCTCCCTGGATATGTTTTGTACGTTCCCTTGCTCCCTGGATATGTTTTGTACGTTCCCTTGCTCCCTGGATATGTTTTGTACGTTCCCTTGCTCCCTGGATATGTTTTGTACGTTCCCTTGCTCCCTGGATGTTTTGTACCTTCCCTTGCTGCCTGAATATGTTTTGTACGTTCCCTTGCCCCTGGATATGTTTTCTACGTTCCTTGCTCCCTGGATATGTTTTGTACGTTCCCTTGCTCTCCCTGGATATGTTTTGTACGTTCCTTGCTCCCTGGATATGTTTTGTACGTTCCTTGCTCCCTGGATATGTTTTGTACGTTCCCTTGCTCCCTGGATATGTTTTGTACGTTCCCTTGCTCCCTGGATATGTTTTGTACGTTCCCTTGCTCTCTGGATATGTTTTGTACGTTCCCTTGCTCCCTGGATATGTTTTGTACGTTCCTTGCTCCCTGGATATGTTTTGTACGTTCCTTGCTCCCTGGATATGTTTTGTACGTTCCTTGCTCCCTGGATATGTTTTGTACGTTCCCTTGCTCCCTGGATATGTTTTGTACGTTCCCTTGCTCCCTGGATATGTTTTGTACGTTCCTTGCTCCCTGGATATGTTTTGTACGTTCCTTGCTCCCTGGATATGTTTTGCACGTTCCCTTGCTCTCTGGATATGTTTTGTACGTTCCCTTGCTCCCTGGATGTTTTGTACGTTCCCTTGCTCCCTGGGTATGATTTGTACGTTCCCTTGCTCCCTGGATATGTTTTGTACGTTCCCTTGCTCCCTGGATATGTTTTGTACGTTCCCTTGCTCCCTGGACATTTCTTATACGTTCCCTTGCTCCCTGGATATGTTTTGTACGTTCCCTTACTCCCTGGATATGTTTTGTACGTTCCCTTGCTCCCTAGAACCCCCTAAACAACCCTTAGATGTAACCCAGTTTTACAGAGGGCTTGGGCAAGTTCAGGACCTTGATACATTTTAAGATTTTCAAGTTTCAACGTTTGGAATTCCAAGAGGATTCGACAAACTCAATGATATCACTCAGAAAATCTTGGCCTAGATTCACTTTGGGCTGTATTTATCGAGGTATTTCTTACTCGCTTGGATTGAAAGACCAAAGCAAATCGTTCAAACGGCTTGAATTATTTAAAGAGCAATCATTCGAATAGCATAAAATATTTAAACCATTAAAAGAATGAAGATATTCCATCGGAAATTTCCTCACAGTTCCTAACTCAACAAAATTGAGTCATCAGTCTCATCTAAGAAACAGAATAACCTTTGCAAGTGTTCTTTGTTGTCTACAATAATGTTCTTTGTTGTCAACAATAATGACACCTCTTCTGATGGAATAACAAATTTGGGAGAGAAGATAGATAAGATGTACTCTTTCTCATTACCAAAAGACAAACTAAAGAACCAATCATATTATCGAAAATGACAGCTGTCAATCATTGCAAAGCACGTGACTGACTGGATTACTGGTTGTCCTTAATAGTCAATCGAGAGTTAAAAGACTTTATTATCTTCAAAAGTTAGTTACTCAAAAGCACTGGCGTGGAAAGCCTTGAACAGGAAATATCAGAGTTAATGGTATTTGATAAGGAGAATGAATGGAAAAAGCTCCAACAAAACGACCGCTACTTAATTTCTAGCTGTAGATGCAAACATAACGCAGGTGAGTCGCACATAGATATTTGAAGTAAACATCTTTGAATTAAATATTCTTTTGACGGATTCCATTGATAATCAGAAGTATGAGTTAGGATTAACTTCAAAGCATTACAAACTCTTTAGTCAAAGCAAATAGTTTTTAAGGAAAGAAAAGTTCACTATGTGATTACCAAACCCGTAATAGCTTTCTTAAACTGCAAGCAAATTTAATAAAAGACCTAACGAAACCAAGAAAGAAACGATATGTTCTGTGATGGCAAATCATAAAAAGTTCGCATTATCTTTTTTATCTGTCCTCAGTCATCAGTAAATCTCTCATGCACCTTCGCTTTTTCTGTGTTATAGTAACTTTGCCGTATCGTGAAGGCATTTGCTACAGGTTTTTTTTTATAAGGAACCTTTGGTCTGAGTTGAGGATGGAGTTCCTTAATTTTTCCACAAAATGAGGCTGAAAGTTCCTTATACTGTTCCTTGTCGTGGGATATGTTTAAATACTAATTTTTACAGCAAAACTTTCCGAGATCTCACTCAAATCTAAAGAGATCTCGATTAGCCGGTACGACAAATTCTTCAATGAACACACCCAAGACGCAAGCGGACCGAAAATAAGGAGTTTGCATTTTGCATGCTGAAATTACAAAATCGACCCTACCTGGTTTTTGTTGAGTCTCTTTCTAGCAGTTGTAAAAAACAATTGCATCCATCTATCTTTGTCAACTTTATCAAACAACAAACTTCCATGGATGTTTTCACACTCGTGTTTCCAAAGCATTAACAAATAGCTCTCCTTACATCCTGGTCCAACAGCAAGACAAAGATTCCTGTAAAAAACAAAACGGTCTGTAACATCAAGTGTCTCACGATGTTGGTTGCAGTATTGAAACGACCAACATTTCATCTAACATTTCAGTCAACATTTCTTGTCCCATGATGTTGGTTGCAGTATTGAAACGATCAACATTTCATCCAACATTCCAGCCAACATTTCTCGCCCAGCAACGTTGGTTTAGGTGTTAAAAAGGCTCTGTTTTCAAATGCGGAAGGTTTTTGAGGTTAAGAAGAACACGGCCTAGAATTTTCTCAAACACATGATGGGCTACTCAGTCATAAAGCTCTGTTAGAGCGCCCAAAATTTCCATTTTTGCGGTGTAGATATAAAGTAAAATTTTGGAGAAATAAGAAACATGAATTCTGGAAATCTGAAAACTTTCGCGCCAAAATTCTTGTTTGCCTCGTCCCTAGACCCATTCGTGGAATGTATCCTGGCAACTTGTAAAATGGTCTCTTTCTAACTTCAAACCGAAAATCTATCGAAAGTCTCGGAAGCCTTCTGCTTCTGATGACAAAAGGTTTTGGAGAGCTCCAAACCTGCTGTTTTCAGACGAATGGATTAGAAAAACACACATTTCGAAAAATGTAAGCTACCGAAAAAAATTTGTTTAGAAGAACACGGTCTTAATGGATTGTAGAAAAACATCCAAAATAATAAACTCTTGTTTTTCTAGACCATCATTAACAAAAGATCGACTTCACAACAAACATTTGGCTTAAAAGACAGAGATGGCTCCAAGATGGCAGACATGTCTCATCGAATACGTAGAAATGACTCCTGCTCAACTTATAACTATTCTAACAGTTAACAACGTTGTCGGAATATCAAACATACTACTGAATGGCTTTCTTATCTACGCTCTGAAAAAGCTGAAGAAATTAGCAATCCCTTCGTACAAGTTAGTAGCTTGTTTAAGCATATCCGATCTCTGCATGGGAATACTCCAACTAACAATACAAGGACTGCCCTATATAAAGCTTCAATTACACAGAGATATTGCAGGGATAATAATACAGTTTTTATTGTATTCTTTCGGTCCATTTTCAGCTGGGATGACCTTATGTGTGGCCATCGATCGTTATATTCACATGAGGTACTTAAACGACTATAGTAATGTGATGACTCAGAGACGAACTAAAGCAGCTATCGGTGCAGCCATAACTTTTAGTCTAACATCCACTATGGTTTTAACGTTTTCTTCGCTGTTTGGGTTTTATTTTATATTCCACCCAGTGCTAACAAGCGTGTACTTGATCGCCATATTGACAACATTTGTCTATTATATGGGTGCATATAGATCCATCAATCGTCGTATACAGGACTCGACTTTAAACCGAAGCATTACAAAACAGAAGTCAAGCGCTCAACGAGAATTTTCCAAGGGAATGATCTTTGTTCTCGCGTCACTCGTCGTCTGTTATGTACCAAATCATGTGATGCAAATGATAAGATCTTTTCTTAATCATAGTGGAAAAGGAGAGACACCGAGGTTTCTGTATGGCTTGTTATGGGCAATCATTATTTCCTATATGAATGGATCCTTCAATGCTGTTGCTATTATAACGCACTCTAAACAGCTAAGGAGGTTTCTGGCAAGATACAAATGTAACAAACAGGGAACACCAAGAGGAAGTATAGAATGAGTAGAAATATTACAACGACTAGTAATGCAATCAATTGGATGCTAAGCATTGTTACACATTTCCCATTGCTCAAGCGTTGGTTAATGACACTACATCCCCACACCAATATGTTCGAATTTCTTCAAACATAAGCCACAGGATAAAGAAATGTAAAGTAAGATAAAGCAAAGTAGAGTAAAAAAAGAAAGGTAAAGTAAAGCAAAATAAAGTAAAGTAAAGTAAAATAAAGTAAAATAAAGTAAAAAAAGTAAAGTAGAGTAGAGTAAAGCAAAGAAAATTAAAGTAAAGAAAAGAAAATAAAGTGAATACAAGCAAATAGAATAAGATGAACGAAAGTCAAGTTAAGCCAAGTTAGAATACAAGCAAAGGCAAGTAAAGCAAAGTTAAGTCGACCCAGACAAGTTTATCTCTTCACACTACAAAGTATTGGACGGGGTTTAGTAAGAAAGGGCATTAGTATAAAACAGGGGGTTTAGCATAGGGTACTCTAGTAAGTAAAAATGACAAGAACCACTCACCTAAAAATCATATTCAGGTTGTTAAGAGTAAACATATAATGGCATCTATCTGGAGTCGGCAGAAACATCCCACGAAGATTTTCTTGAACTTCGACTGTCACACTGACAATTGACTCTAAAAGCTGTTTCATGTCTTTTTCTGCTTTCTGCTTACGTAACGTTTCACTGGAAACAATTTCTTCAGTGTTTTCTTGGCTTGACTGAGTATACGGCAGGATGAAATGCGTTCTGAGCAATGTTCCATAGACGCTTTGCTGCTCATGATCGCTGAAACGTAATTGAAAAGAGCATGGTAACTTTATCATAAATGAGCACTGCTATATGCATGAAGTTCACCGAACAAAATATGGGGGCATGAAATGAGAAGAGCTTTGGGTGCTTGACTATGAAAATAACCTTGCAGAATCACTAAAGCAAACAGCCAACGACATTAGAGCTTTACAATCCAAGAAAACATACATCAGATAAAAGCTTAATTTCAATTTTTGATAATGTTAGAAAAAATTCCCTTTATCGGCTTTGATCGTGACGTTATTCTGCTTTACTTGATGTCAGTATGTCAACTATTAAGTCAATTAATATTATTTTTAACCTCCTTTTTATCTTTAAAATTATTAATATTTCGTCACGTAATTTTTTGTTGATAGTTTGTTAGTTTTTTGGAGAAACCTAAGCAAGATAAGTATAGCTTTTCCTGGATCGTTCAAAATACATGTCATTGCTATAAATTGTTATTCTACAAATAAAAAAAATAATTGAATGAATGAATGAATGAATGAATGAATGAATGAATAAGTTGTAACATATTCCTTGATATTCTTTAAAGTTTTATGAGGTTTGTAGTTACTGTTATCTATGTAGCCAAGACATTTATAGGCTACAATAACTAAAATTATTATTGCAGGCAATAAACTGAAAAATTGGGGCTACGTTTAGGAAATCGTATTCAAATAAGAAAATAAGAACTCGTACTGAATTGGTCTCTTCATTAACATGAAGAAGATAATGATAATGAATACGGTTTGAAATGAAAACCGTGCCCGGTATATATTGCACAAAATTACGATAAAGGGCTGACAGTCAATAAAGCTTCGTAGCTACATAACAAAGTCATATCTGACTGAGGTGTTACAGAAAACCATATTCATTTCGCACCGTTTTGTCATAATCATCATCATCTTCATAGAAACGGACAACAATACGGTACAAAGTCCTATCGAATCGCGGATCGTATTAACGTAGCTTGAAAGATCCCTTATATATCTGAATACAACTTACCTTGGAAAAGGTTGGTAGAGAACAACCCATTTACTCAGCAATCGATTGCTAAGTGTAGGTGTTGATACTGTTGTCCAAGGATTATACGTTGCAAGATATGTGACGTCATGAATTTCCCGCCATTTCCAATTGTCGTAATAGAATGATCCCCTGTGATCCAGAATCTGACGCATCATCTCGCACGCTGATTGGCTACCTGAGGTGTTTGTCTGTAAAAATGATGGTATGGTAATTAATGATTAAGTACAGTAGAAAAGAAGTCAGTAATTTCATGATGATGATCATGATGATGATCATCATCATAATCATCATCATCATCATCACAATCATCATCACAATCATCATCATCATCGTCGTCGTCGTCTTCATAATCCTTATCTTTATGTTCATTAACGTCACCATCATCATCAACAACAACAACATCATGCTGATCATCATCATGATCAAGACCATCAAGATTATCAAAATCATCATGCTCAACGTGATTATTATCATTAAAGAGGGATGCTGTTCAACCCCAAAATACTTAAGAACCTGTTTTTTGGCACAAATATATCAATGCTCCAGAAAGATTATTGGCAAACAAACATCTTTGACTTTTGTCAACAAATCAAGGTGTGCATATTTGCTCTTCTTTGTAATTTTTTCCAGGTATTACATGAAGGTTTACATTAAGGTTTACATTGAACGAGAGGTTTCCAGGTCAAGGTTCTTATAAAGAGTGTCTCTTACTTCTTACATAAATGTTATCACAGTGTAGCATGTCTAATATCTAACAAACATAAACAATAACTCACATTGCTATGATTCAGATCATCAATAAGACATATCAATTTTTTATTTCCTTTTGGCACATAGGTTCTCGTATGTTTCCACTCAAGGAAATCATCCATTCTTTGCCATAATGTTGTCGAAGTAATGAACTTATTTGAATTAATGAACAATGATTGAACTTCTGCCATTTCTGAAGAATTATGTAACAAACGCTCTTTGATGATATGAGATTTTCCGCAGCCAGCAGTACCAATAAGAAGTGTTGGTTTTCCTGATTCTGCTAGAGCTCCTACTAAGTGTGATAGTACCTAAAATGACAACAAGATCTTGATTTTAGAAATATTGAATACGACATGTATGCTTTTAGAAACTCTCCAAGTCATACAGCCAAAGGCTCGCCCCCTGTTTGACTTTTTTGAACGGTTCGAACCCAAACCATTGTAGTATGCCACTTGTGAAAAATCTATCCTAATGTTCGCCATTCATGACATATATTCAAGCTCAGTTGAACTGTCGTTTGCTCTATGGTCATGCAGTCCAAATTCGACCCAGTCTATTGTGGTATGCCACGTGTGGAAAATCTATCCTAGTGCTCGTCATTAATGATACATATATGCTTTTAGTAACTATGTTTATGTAATACTAGTCGCCACTATCGTCAAATGATACACAGTTGTTTCTCTTGTTCTCAACGTAAATTTTACAAAAAATCTTCTACTCCTTTCCAGAAGCTTGAATAACTTATTTAGTCGACAATGCCAAAGTTTTGGAAATCCTTACTGAAATAAATAAGCATAAAAATAATACCATGTTCTGCACAGTAACCACATGTGCATCCGCTGGAAAAGCAGCATTCGGCTTCCCGGAGTAGGATGGAAGTATCTCGGATACATGAACAAACTCGTGGGTTTCTGGATGAACTTGGCATTCCCAAATCTAGAATAAAAAAAGAAATTACGGGTTTGTGATTTGAAAATATGGAAATGAAGGGAGAATATAAATAAAGCTACCATCCAAAAAGGTCTTGTATAACGTCAGAAATCTATTTCTTCCACAAAAATCTCCTTGAGTTTCGAGGAGTTCTGCACTGACATAGACAGTGAAGAGGTTTGAGAAGAGATGAAATAAAAATCGTCGCTGAAAATTCTGAATGATGTTGAAAAACCTCGATTTTTGAAGATTTTCCAAGATGTTCTTTAGTATAACCATATCTTTTTCGCCAAAGTCTGCTGATTTCGAGGTCATATTTTCTTCACTATACGTGGCCACATTATCTTAAATGTGTGTTATTTGGTATCCATTCGGATATCTTATGATCCGTATGTATCGATTCGTGCGTACATTTCGACGCCACGGAGCCTCACCTGTACCCAATGTTTCTGGAAGAACCCTCCCCGGAATAAATACGTGAAATGCTTTAGCGTCGTAAAAAATCTATGACTTACCGAAACGTTATCTGGAAATATAATGAAAGCTTGCCATTTGTCTCTCCACCAATTACTAAAATACTCCCTGTGCTCCTTGATCAAGTTACCGCCAAACGCCCAGAAACAAGAAAAATTGAAGTAATTCTCGAAGTTTTCAGTTGTCGGATCTTGAGCATTGGATATCAAAGCCTAAATAAAAAAAATATTTATTTGGTTAGGCTGAAATACAGCAAAAAGCAGAAAGAAAATTGAACTTTCAAAGGGAATGCAAATTTGTTTTAGATAGCAAATAGGCGGGATGGCACAATTAACTAACACGCCATTCGAAACATAACACTGTCACAAAATGAGACCAAATCGGCTAACGTTGTTTACACTCATTTCAGGTCACATGGTCATTCCCTTGAGGAACCATTGCTTTGTTGTCAAATTCAGAGCTCGAACCATGCTTTTCATGGCCCAAAATTTAGAATTCAATTAAAGGAAAAGCTCCTCAAGAGTATGGCCATGTGATCTCAAATGGGTAGCCGATTTGGTCTATTGGTACATTTCTAAAATGCACATAAAAGTATAAAGACGCATATTTTTAATGTTGATGCTCTTCAAACTTGATTTTGAATTTCTGTTCACCTGTACATAGATACAATATTTAGGGTCCCCTTTCAAAAAGACCCCCCAAGCTACTCCAATTAAAGCTTGTTAAAAAGAGGGTTATTATAAGTTCAAATTTCGCACTTCTCTACTAACTTTGATTGTTATTTGACGCTCATTCTAATTACCCAAAATAGTTCATAAGTATTCGCTAAAATTACATTACCAGAAACAACAGTTTAACGTACACCTCTATTTTACAACGGACAGAACCAAACACCGGACAACAATTTTGACCAACAGGCTATTTCTTTGTTAAAAAGCCGGAAACCTCTCTGCAACAGACAGCAACATCGGTCCTACAGCTGTCCGTTTTATAGAGGTGTCCGCTGTACGAAGGTTTGTTCACTGTATGATGCAACCAGAAAATTCCTTAATTCAAACTTACCTCAAAGATGGAGAACAAATTCTTGACTAAGACCAAATTCGATAAACTAATAACATGCTGAAGTTGTCCACGAGGATGATTGTACCCAACAACAGATTTCTTGTTTTCTGTTTCATTATGAATCTTTTCATTGAGAAGAAAGTCAAGCGTGGGTTGGATGTATCGAAGGCACAAACGTGAGAGAGTTTCTCTGCGATTTTCTTGTTGTTTTGAAAGCCAGTTCTGTATAACAAGCTCCCATCCAACGTCATTTGGATTCAGGTGCAACACTCCAGAGTTTCGTATTATAGATGGACTGATGTTCTCTAGTGAGTCGATCTGAAGAATAAATACAAGAAACAATCAGTGACTGTATGTTTTGATACCGAAGATAACAAATACCAAGAAAGCTCTATAAGGCTGACAGGGCTTTTTAGCTTTGGAGAACAATTTTGAAGGCGCTTATTAGAGAGGGAGGCCTATTAGAAGGAAAACCTTATTAATAAATAAAAATAAATTCTGATTTTGGCCAGCTTGATGTTAGGCCCTTGCCAAAAATTTGCCAGAAATTTGCTGTCAAGCGAAATGTTTGTTTATTTTGCCATGTGGCAAAATCATTGCTTGTCAAAGATTCTTAGCAGAACGTGAGTTTTTGAGCTGTTTAAAAACATTGCTTCGCAATTCAGTTTGTAAGCAATCAATGTCCGTGGCTAAAAAGAGGGGGATCAATAGAAAGGAGACTGGCTCATTTCTAGTCCTTGCTTCAAAAGAGGGAAGCTTAGAAGGATGTTTTCTTGAGGCTTTTCGTTAGTTTAGACAGTGTATATAATCAGTTGTTTTTAATTATTCACTTTTACTCGGCCTGTAGCATCTTTCCTACACCCTATTAAATAGTCCCAGTTGTATTTCTAAAAAACAAAGAAAACGCAAGATTATAAAAAATACAATAAAACAGAAGTAAGAAATATGCTTAATGGCAGTACATACTTCCCAGATGAATCGAACTGCTGTCGGCAAATGAAGTCTCTCGGAATTTGGCAGGATCACTGTATCTGTAACGTGAAGTAAAAAAATACATAGAACTACAAATACAATATTCATTTATGAAGTGGAAAGCAAGAAGGATATAGAAAGGGCTATTGATAACACCAGCATAAACTACAGGAAGATACAATCACACGGCATCAGATCGCAGAAAAACCAGAGAATAAGATGAAGCAGACCAGTAGCTAATACTTTTGTAAAACGAAGCAAGATTTGATCATGTTTTCAAGTCTTAGAAGAGGTTCTCTCAAGCAATCAGACTCACTGAAAGACATCGTAATCATGAGGGGGTCAGGGGTTTACGAAATTGGAGAAAAGGTGTTTGTGTAGTCCATGGATCTTTCTATCGTAATAAGAGGTGACCTCATAACGAGTTTAAGTTTCTTAGTATTTTTTTTCCTAAAACGTAGTGAACCTATGCTGTTTTTTCAGCTTTCATTCTTTGAAAAATTATTTTTATAGAGAACGAAAAAGCTAAGGCTACAAATACTAACCATTTCCAGACAAAACTGAAGACAGAAGATCCATCTGAGCTGAGTCTACCTAGAATTTAAAAGAATGATAACTTGAATCCGGGGAGATAAGATTTTCTGAAACTGAAGACTGATAAATTTATAGGTCAGCCGTATGATTGAGTGATAGAGTCGGAACAGCGAGAACTTTCGCTGTCTTTGCAACATGCAGATGGCAATGGTCACCATCGCAGAATGAATGATCCTTTGCTCGAATGTACATCGGGAATTATCGCAAGAAGCACAAAGTCCCAAAAATTTGTTTCTTGTGATGGATCCCGATGAATAATAGAAAACAAAATATTACTCCGTTGTAAAGCACACGTCGATGACCATAGTCGACGCTTCGTGACCTACAAAAATCAGGATTAAAGGTCTCATCTATTCAGCGTGTTCCAGCACTTGTCCGCCTGCTTGACCCTATTATAGTTGAATATTATTATATCCACATCATAGACTCTTTAATACTCTGTGGTTTCGAAAAGTTTTCATTATATTATTCATTCCATTAGACTTCAAGATCTTCTGGTGCACAACAGTAGCGAAGCATTCGACTCACGGTCAAAAGTTGCAGGTTGGAATCTCGTCGGGATTACCACAACAAGTCTTCATTCCAGTCGATTATTCATCCTTATCGGGGTAATTCGTTCTAGAATATGAGCTCGGGACCATAAGAAGGAGGGGTCAACATCAGCCTAGCTGTTTACCCTTCCAAAATATGCAAATAAAGACTGCTTGCTCGCTTAGTAATTAGCATACTAACCAGGCATTTCTGCTTTATAAAATCATAAAAAAAAGATTATTAGAATTGGTAGAAATGTGTTCTTACCACTCCATCAAGATGAATCCATCTCATATCTTTGCTGTCATTTGACGCCATACTAAATTCGCTTTTACACAAGTCATGAAGCTTTCGGCGAAGCACTGAAGGCAGAAGACCATCCTTGAACAGTCTAGAAGTTGAATATTGGTGAACAAAATTATGCAGGTCTGTTTCTGATGTTTTATAATTTGGAAAGTGTCAAAGCAAAATTACTTTTTTGCTTTGTTTCCATAGCATAGAATTCAGCATCACCCAGCCACTAAGAAACTAATTATTGCAAAACCAGGCTGCTTGGCTTCTCATATATATATATATATATATAAATTATATATACCAAATGGGAAATTAAAAGATATAGACAACTTTTGTAAACTTTTCGATCCATGATCTTCATCAAAGTCAGTTTCTTGGTGGTGAGGTAATAGCTTAATACTGTATAGAATAGGATTTTTGAAAAATTTCATATACATACCCTGATCTAGCATCAGTATAGCCAAACAGCTTCTCTGAATCAGCCATTCCTAAGTATATTGAATCGTAGATGACATTTCGGCCCATTTCTCTTTGGGCAGCGATAAGAGTCCGGATGCATTCAGTCTTTCCTGATCCGGATGGACCGACGACAAGAACCTGAAAAAGGAAGAGAAGTTCAATAATACTTTATGGCTTAAAATTCAACATAAAAAACAACAAAATTCAAGAGATTTATGACTTCAGTACCGTTTTTTGAGTGGCCGTTAGCTGGGCGAGTTGCACCACCCGTCCGACAAATGAAGATCCAGGTTGCAGATTCAATCGGTCAACAGCGATGCGGACGGCTGACTCCAAATCACTGACAGCTAAAATAAGAAAACATAGTGAATAATAAACTGGTTCTTGATCGGACCAGAGCCGATCCAGTTTCTCGTTTCTGTCTGCTTTTGACGTTTATACTCTGAGGAGTGTCAGATCTAAAAATCTTTTAAGTATACCCGGCATATTTCCGCTGTTTCTCGCAATTTTAAAGAAAGGTTTCAAATAAAAACAAGTTTGTGCAACGATATTGACCCAATGTTACACGACCAAGAGCAATTGTTCTCTGAAATTTCCCTTGAAAGTTCTGTTTGCTCATGTAAATGGACTTCATGTGTGGCAACGTGACAGTTAGTACCAAGACACACGCACACTTCATGTGCACTAGTCAAAATCATTCACCTACCTTGTTCTTTTGGCTGAGGCGAACTTGGCAATGATCGTAATGGCGCACCTTCTTCTTGTTGTAGGCTCAATCCAATCGTATCTTCACCAATGCTTAGATTATTCTCTTGCTCTGTGATATTGTCAAATACAAAGGGATATCAATCGAAGGAAAATAATCCGAAAGCATTGTTGCAAACATGATGGCATCTGCACCGCAGAGGGAAGGTGATACGCTGCCCCGCACGGCTAATAAAATGCTTTTCTCTTCGATGTATTTCATCTGTTGGTTCTCGTATTCCATGAAAGAATTTTCATCTTTAGTTATGGTTTCTCGCTTTTCTGTACTCGGTTCTAGAAATTTAATAAACAGTTAAAACAATAACATGGAAGTTCCTTATCTTGAGCCTATAATCCATTTCAAACAACCCGCGTGCGAGATTTCTATTCCGCAGATCCCGCAGATAGAAGTCGATAGATAACATCATACTTTCTTCTTCTCACTCCTAATAAAGTACCAATGAAATAAGTAGGAATCCTGAATATGATGCTTACCAAACATGCGTTTTCTATCTACAGAAAGCACACTAGTGTTATGGTTGCTTATTGCTGGCGAAGGGAAACTCCAGAAATGAAACCTGTACCCCATAGAATCTACACTCATTCTGCATTGGTAACTATCGATTGTCAAGTCTCCAACGATTTGGCAAACAAATTAAAGTGAAGGAAGGTTGAATTAGTTAGAAAGGAGCTTTTTCTTCTTGTAAGGTGACCTCTTTTTTCCTTTAAGAGTTTTCAGGTCCGCTACCAAATAGATCCTCTAATTTTCTAACTGTAAGTATAAGAATTGAAGAGGAATCTTGAGCCTAGTGTTTGGAAAATTAAAGGTCGCAAGGCACCATGTGGATGTTTTCTATTCTCGTTTAATCGCTATGGAGAAGTAATCAACGATCAGGGAATATAACAAATAAGAAATGCCGTTAAGGTTTATATTTAATCTTTAAACGTTTAGAGGGGCCTGTATTCAGGGAGGCGGGGGCATTTAGAAAAGGGATGTTCTTTTTTCTTACCTTTATTTACATTTTCTTCTTTCTGTTCTTCAGAATCCGCTAGTGAAGCAACAGGAGATAGCGAGCCTCGCTCTGATTCTTCCTCAGCCTCCTTTTCATAAATAACTGTTACGTCAACATTTCCCTCTGTTACCTTTAGTTTGTCTCTGTAATCTCCAGCATCCGCAATGACGTTACACATTGTCTTGATAGAAGCAGGATGGCTATGAGTTGATAGCGTGGACCACAATGAATGAATACTGGCTAATTTTCCAGCAAGTTCTTGTGAGTACTTGAATCCGTGTATAATGAGATGCAAGTTTAGTATTGTTGATACATCCGGCTTTGATATACAGACAGTCCTGAATTTCTCTAGCAGTACTCCAGGTAGAGAGAACAGTGACGAGCTAATGCGAGGGAATGCTTTCTGAGTTGAGTTGTTATCGATGTTAGTGTTCAAATGAACTGTAGAAAATATCTTTGCGTTTACTGATAAGGGTTGCTCTTCATCTTGTATGAAAACTGTCGATTTTTTCGCTTGTAGACTTTCTGAAACAGCTGACATCAGTTGCCCGATTACAGAAATTGCAGAGCCTGTGAGCTTGTCAATATTCTGAAACAAAGCCCAAGATCCTGTAAGTCAAAAATTAGGAAATGTTATTTCTTTGGTGCGTGAAGACGCGTACATCAGAAAGAATACATATTTGTCACAAATGGCTAGCACTATGATAGTCTTTACAAAAGTGGCACACAACAATAGATTGGATTCGAACCTGGGCAGCATGGTCAGGGAGCCAACGACGTTTCCACTGAGCTAAAGAGCTCAATGAAATCGTCTAGTAACTGTCCAAGTCGGTCCAAGTCATACAAACCAAGGCTCTCCTCCCGATTGACTTTCTTTGTGTTTCGGCTATGTTGAGCCTTCTTTAGTACCACTTGAAAACTTGATCCTGATAATTAAAGTCTATAGAAAATATTAAACCACCAGGGGTGAAATTATTGATGATTCAACTAAATAAGTTATTAAGCAAACCTGTTGCTGCAATTCCTTTGAATATTTCCCCAATTCTTCGAGTGCCAAGCTTCTCCGAACACAAGAATGAAAAAAGAGGGCAGCCAAACACATTTGATAGCTCCAGCACGGTTTCTTTCTTTCCAACAAGCTAAAAAAGAAAAAAGACATAACAGGGTACAGCTTAGCTTCATTCTATTTCGTTCACCATTGAGGCGTATCACACAGGGTCTAAAAGCTTTGAAAGAAGCGATAAATATGGAGGTAAATATACTGAAAATGACAATGTTCTCAAAAAAGTGCGGCTTGAGGGGGCTTAAGTGAGAAAGAGCTTGATAAGGCATCGCGGGTTTTATTCTCTGTAAGATAACAGCAAAAGCACGATAGGAATCTAAAGAGTTTAATTCAAAAAAATTGAGCTTACCGAAGGGCCAGTGATAAGACCAGACATGTTAGAAGCAAAACCTTGACATAACCAAAAGAAAGCTCTGTCTGTTTCAGGAGTCGTGATCATCCGAGGTGCAGTGCCTTGATACTCAAATCCATAATCGGATTCATAATCCATAATCGAGACTTGACAACTTGCATTCGATTGAGTCCAGTAATATTTAATCTGTGAACGCCATTCAAATGTCTCTTGTAGCAGCTTCTTGTCCTCGTTTTCGTTCTCGTCAATTGATTTCACAAGCCGTGACAGCCTCTCTGCCAAGTCACGCTTTGATGACAGTATGAATACGAGGTTTGTTAGTTTTTGTATTTGACTAGGTAGCAACACCATTGTGGGGACTGAGGGAGCTTCAGAGTACCTACGATCTGTAGGAGCCTTTTGCTGTTTCTCCTGTTTTCATTACTGCCTGTGTCAATATCTTTTTCTGATCATCAGAATCATCAATTACTTCATGTAAAGGATCACTGGATTCAGAGCCTTGCAAGACTTTGGCTGCTGATTGGACAATTGTTGACAGATGCTCGCGCAGGTCATCAAGTGCATTTCGGTTCCCTGAATGTAATTCTTCAAAACTCTTTTCAAATTTCTTTGTCAACTCAATCTGCAGGGCAAGGATAACAACCTCGTTTACGTTTCTCAGTGACCATGACGACGGCAGGTTGATTTCCACGTGCGCAGTGTCATCAAGCTCCTTCACAACTTCGGTTTCAGGCGCAAACAATACTTTCCTTTGCGTAGATTCCGTTTTCTTGGTTTTCGATTCCGATTTGACAGGTATTGTTGTTTCACTGGATGCTTTTGCTGCAATTTTAAGTTTTCTGGTAATGGCATTCCAAGTGCAGATGCTAAACCAACTTGCAGGGTCGATTTTATTGCAGTGAGAACCGAGTTGAGCCAGATCTCTACAGCTGAATCGCAATCCACAGGCTAAAATTAATAACAATAGGTGTTTTCAACGTACTAATGCAATGTTTCAAGACAGGAATGTTTACGCGTGGGAGCTTTTGGGTTATGCTTCTACTATTTCAGGTTTTATATGGTTTTGCAAGATTTCAAGAAAAGGTGTCAATAAATTGCAAGTAGATGTAATTGCTTTCCCTTTATCGGGCATTAGCTTTCAATAACTTTTTCATAGAGCTCCACAATTCTTTCAGTGAAATATTTTACATAGTAACAAAAAGTACTGGATATATTATTTAAGTAAGTTATAGTCAACCGTTAGTGAAACGGATCTTTTTGTCGTTACATTACCCCACCCCCCGGTCCCCGTACTGTCTCTCGAGCTCGACAGCCCAGGCATCGATTGTTACGCTCGTTTTCAAAAGTGCATTATTACAGAAAGTATAAGTACTGTATTATCCAAATTTATACAGAAAGGTGTGGATGGGTCCAGCTATGCTAACGCACCCCTCTATCTTAAGATACATGTTTGGTTGAAAATGAAGTAACATACTGTCCATTTATCGGAAAATCAGGGTCTCGCATTTATGTGAAGGTGCTAAACAGTCTGTTTTAAAAACGGGTTTCTTGGTCTTTAACTCTTTCTTTAACTCTTGGTCTTTAGCTACAGGAACTACATAATTTTTCATACAGCATAAAGATGAAATCCAAAGAAATCAAACTCAAAATCCAACACTTACTTTGACGAACTTCAAAACTTCTCCATGCAAGCTTCTAACTCCAGTGATGCGATAGAAATGCCTCTCGTCACTTTCTTGCATATCGTAATCCATTAGACAAGCATTATGCAGGATCTTGGATAGATGTGGGTTCACTTGTCCAGGATCGTAGCCTAAATAACAATATAGATGTATGACATGGTAATCGATGTGCATGCAAATCTGTGTATAAAGGTACCTCAAATTAGGCCAAATAAACCAGAATACAATAAAAAGCCAAATTATTGTCAACGTTGGCTGTGTAGGGAAAACATTTGTTACTTGGATTCAGCCCCTCCACCATCCCAACACCTTGCTAAATTTGCAAAAATGCTTTCTGCTCAAATGTGGAGTTTGTCTAAGTTTCTGTTCACTGTATTTCCCCGAATTGTTTTTAGGAAAAGAGTCTCCCATTCAGAAATTTCAAATCGGCGTCCACGGGTACCAAGCCTTGTAGAAGATAACTATGACCCGTATTATCGATGAAATGAAGCCTACTATGATCAGTAGTAATAGAATCAAATTAATCCCAAGATTAATCAGTACAATCATTCACGACTAACACAATCCAGAAGAATAATAAAAAAACTGCAAGCTTGCAAGCTACATAGAACATTATTAGCTCTTTCCGTTAATTAAGTCACATAAACAACAAGATTGCATTAGCATACAAGACTAGTCAGGCGGGGCCCTCTTACCTTTGCAAACAATATCAAGAACATCTTCAGTTGATACCAGATACAAACGAGGAAACTTTTGCTTTCTTCTATCGAGATGGTTAACAAGAGCTCTGAGACAAATCTCAAAATTTGAGTTCATTTTCTCGAATCTAGTATATATATCTGAAATTTAACAAATAAGAATAGTTGAGACATTATGTTATCACATAAACAAACGAGAGAGATGCTTCTTATTTTCATTTATCGTATGCAACGACATACAGTACTTAAACGTATTAAGGCCAACCAAGCCCTGACCTGGTTGGCCTAAACTTGTAACTTACAAGTTCCTCATAGGCACTCCTTCGCAATGGACAGTAAAGTCTGCACGCAGGCCAACCAATCCATCTTAGTGTCACTTTGCTTGGCAACAAAATTTTCTAATTAGCATGAAAGGCTGCTTTTCTAATGAAGCATAAAGCACAAATATGAACGAAAGGTCTTACTGCAAATGAAATTGCTACATACTTTCTTTGGAGCATATCTGTAAAACATTTGGGTTTTTCTCCGTAGCCTTGAGAATGTCTCTAAAATCGTAGCTTGATGTTGCGAAGAGATTTGTCTCTTTCGGAAGACCAACTCTGCAGTCAGTTCCACTATATATCTGTTTAAAAGAAGAAATGATTTTTATCAATTATATCAATAATTCAGTGTCACTTGAATACATTTTTTAATTCTGGGGGACAGCTGAGCAGGGAGGCAACCAACCAAGCTCAGAAAGGGGACAACGGGTCATACAACACCTGTCCCCTTTTTGATCCAAAAAAATGGTTGATTAACAAGATATAATGAAGTAAAAGTCAAAAGCAACAAGTCGGAATTCAATGGAGCAATAGAAAGTTAATGTGCATCTTCAGCCTGTGTCCCTTCAAAGGAGCTCTTGTGTCGTGGTCTAATCCATCAATAGGGAATATGACATCAGGCACTCAGTTGAGTTGGGCTGCAAACTCCCATTTGGTGCTTCAGAGCAAGGGTCAATGTCTCGTTAGTCTAACTTCTCCTGAGGTCCTGGCGAATGGTGCCTGATACCCAATTTCACTTTCATCTTACCCTTGCCCCAGGACCGATGTTCTAGAACGATTACACCGGTTGCTTGAGGACGCTGATCCAAATTAGATTTGAACACAAGACGTTTTCATCGATTTTAAAGCTTTGATCAGTTAACTTTAGAGTTCAAAAGTGTCAAAACGACTTACATCATCCAGTTTCACCCATTTTCGTTGAACTTCCCACCATAACACTAGAACAGCTTCGAGATTTTGTAGTGTCTTCTGCCATTTAACAATGTCATCCGTGAATGAACTAGCAGCACTTCCACCAAACATTGACTGCAGGGAAAGCTGAAACAAAGACATTCGGTTAGTACTTTGCCAATACTTTGTAGTTAGTCCCCCCAATATTGTAGTAGGAACAGCTACTTCATGTAAATGTAACGTATGTCTTCTTGCACGTTATGATCTTTCTATGCCTTCTATCTATTTACGTAAGTACTTGCACGTCATTATAATTAGAACTTTCTGCTAGAACATAGTTGCATGTATAATTTCTAACTGCGCAATAGATCATGTGACTTGTAAATACTATAACTTAGAAACTCTGTAAATAAGTAGTCAGTCAGTAAAAGTCAGTACGAAGTCAGTATGAAGTTAAAGTAAAGTCAGTTGATCGGACATGATAGAGAATCGTCTCTCAAATGTCGTCTGACTCCGTGTGTTCTCTGCGCGCACGTAAAACCCAAGCAGCAGTTAAAGATCCTTCTGCTACGAACGATGCCGATAACAATATCTGTTGGGACAGGTTATGCAACGTGCCTAAAATTAAACATCCTTGTCCTGTTTAAGTAATACAGCTGTATCTCAATCGCTTCTATTACAATTAAGTCTATACAGGATTGGTGATATGCCTTATCCTATATAGTGAATCATGCTCACTTTGCCTTGTTTGTCGCTAACTGAGGATATCACTTGAAGTAGTGATGGAATGGTCTAGTAATAGCTGCCGTTCATTGATCAGCATTCAACATCCGTCGTTGGTATAGACATCAATTCACAAACTCTACAAACTTACTCTATAAATACTCTGACCCGCATGCAAATTTTGAGATTCTTTAAAGAATAAAGGTTCGCTTTTGTTATATCTCAGATTCTTGTAATTCTTTACATATACTTTCTAGATTTTATCTATTTTTCTCCTATTATTCTTTATTTTAAGCGGTCCAAGCTAGATACGCTATCCTTTTCTTGGGCCGTATGATGAGTTAAAAGCATCGTATCAAACCTGATGTAGCTCCAGCTCTTCCAGAATAGGTTCAATATTCTTTAGCAGATAAATATCGCCCATTTCCTTCGAATAGAAGAAGATTCAAATAACAGCTTCTGAACTGCTTTTTATAAACATTTGCTGAATAACATAATAATGAATGAAAACAATCTTGAATAAGATGGGACGATAAACTCTTGGTGGAATAACACATCGTGGTAAAACACGGGAAAAATTTAGTCTGCTATAGTTTGGTAAAGGATGGTTCTGTGTAGAGTAAAAAGAGTTCGTTTCTAACTTATTAATTCTGTAGGTCTTCCCACTGTGTTCCCAGAGATTATTTGGGTTCAAAATACAATTAACAGTAGTCAGCTTCACTTTTCTGATTGGTGCATTTCGATCTGCATCTGGCTATAAATTCCGTCTTAGTTAATTCAATTGTTTGGTCTGTTTCTAACGTTTTGCTCTGATGAGTGTCAGAATGAAAAAAGCATTTTAAGTATCTTCCAACATGTTTCCGCTTTACTTTGTTATTCTGATATTTTCCGGATGATGTTGAATATTTTCACAAATTTGTGCCCCTGAACTTCATCTAGAATAGTCTTCCAGGGTCTTTCAATATGCAATGAATTGATTCTCCTCGCAGGTGTACAAATGTCTTTATATTCATGGCAAAATTTGAAATCAAACCCAAAAAATCAAATTTGAAATAAAATTTCTGAATATCAACTTACAGCAATGCTCATCAATGAAGACTGTTGCACAGACGTGTTTGACAAAGACGTAAGACGAAGTCTTGATTCAGTTCTTAATCCCATACTTGCTAATGAAACTCGACTCCCTGACTGTCTTGCAGCTGCAGGACCATGTTCAGAATCATTGCCAAACTCGCTTGCTGGGGTCTGTGGATAAAATGGAAATTTTATAGCTGTATACTACCTGATCAGTAAAGCACTATAGCCTACTCTAGACGAGCTATTTAGACCATGCATAAAAAACTAGTCAAGTGGTCTGAATGAAAATATCAAATCAGATACACGCCTTTTTATAAAGAACCTAGCTCAAGGCCTAGTTCTTAAAGTTCCTTATTTCTTGACCACTTTTGAGTCAATTGTAGTTCCTTAATAGTTCCTTAATTGAACTGCACATTCAGTGTCATGACCATTATACACAGAAACTTGCTTGTAAGCAAGGCTCGGGACTAGTCGAGGAAAAATTTGATACATGCGTAACGTACAATTTATGTGATTTTGGACTGCAAATGATTGGAACCGGTTTTCTAATTCTTAATTATTTGTAGTGAAAAAAAACATTCAACATTGAAAAGTCCCTCAGTGATTTTCGAGTACAAAAGTTCTTTAATTTTTCGCGCTTTCTACATGAAGGTTCCTTGTAAAGTGGTTCTTTATAAAAAAAACGCGTGTTATTTTAATACAACATTTTAGCGAAAATAAAAGAATGTATAGAACAATGTACTTACGTCTAGTGTTGCCACAGAGCACATTGTCATGTTGGACAATCGAGTATGCTTGATCAACTCAAACGTTTTACTCAGCCAAACTTCTTCATATGTTTTCAATGTTTTCTCAATTCCGACATCTTTAGATGACCTCTGAATGACTCCTCTAACCTCTTCTGCGTGATTTTGCAAACCGAGTTCAAGAAACTGACCCAAAGTCATCTTTGTGAGTCCTCCACTACTGATGTTCACAGCACCTCCTGTTGCACGGACAAGCTGCTTCCAGTGACGGGTTCTCATTGCTGCTTTGCTAAGGTCTTCCATGATTGGAATGCAAGACTGCAAAGAAAAAGAAGCAGTAGTAAGACTTCCAATGGTTGTATTCAAAGCAGCGGCTGCAGCAACACATCCAGCAGCAGTTACGGCAGGACCAGCATCGGTATTAGTAGGCATACTAGTGTTACAAGTACTGGTTGGAATGGCTGAACGGAGAAATGAGTAGAGGTCTCAGAGGTAAGAATAGCATCGGAAGCAGTAGGGGTTGTAGGGTTAGGAAGAGTAGAAGCAGCAATTGTAGAAGCAATAGGAGCAGCAGAGGTAGTAGAAAGACTACAACTTGCAGCAGTGGATGCAGAACGGGCGGTATTTGTAACAGCATGGTGACAGAATGATAAGATGTTGTAGGGGTAGAGCTACCAGTGATAGTAGTACTAATTCGGGTAGCAGTGGAAGAAGCAAGAGTAGTCAGTAGCAGTAAACGTAGAAGTATTAGTTGTAGGGAACGTATAGTGCCAAAAAATTGACTGATAGTAACAGTACCACTAGTGGTAAAAAAAGTGGTTGAAGTACTGGTGCAAGTATCAGTAGAAGAATTAAGAACGGCATGTGGAGATATGAGAAGCTTAGTGCCAGTAGAAGTACATTGATTGTAATTAGTAACAGTGCCACCAGTGGTATTATTGGCTTGGCAGAAGCACTGGTATTTATAATGCCACTAGTGGCATTGAAAAGAGCATCGGTAGTAGTAGTAGGAGGAGCAGCATTGGTACCAGTACTAGTGCAAGTAGCAGAAAAAGTATTAAGAGCAGTCTTTAGAGGGAAACAGTGCAACTACTGATAATTAAAAGAGCAATGGTTGTGGCAATAGGAGCAGTTTAATCATTACACTTACCATCATGTCTTCAATAGTCATTGTGATGCCAATGGTAACATCCCAGCCAAACGCTTTTTCTGGTAATTGCTTCACTAAGTCTTCTTGCTGAATAAGTAGTTTCCGCAGCAATTTCGGTTTAATTTTCTGCCATCTATGCCTTTTCCAATCACTTTGCTGTTCTTGAATAAGCCTTTGAAACAAGTAAACAAGAAGACATTAATCGTCGTTATAAGCGTTGATATGATTTAGGAGAAAAAAGAGAGAAAACGATTTCTTTTTGTCTGGGCTCTTCATTTAATTCTATTGGTCTTCCGCTGTATCCCACAAGCTGATTGGCGTTTACAATACAATGCCAATTCGGTTTCACTTTCTGATTGGTGCATTTCGATCTGCATGTGGCTATAAATTCTGCTTTAGTCAATGATTTCAGACTGCTTCTGACTTTTATACTCTGAGATTAAAAGAAAAAGCTTTTAATTATGCCCAGAGATTTTTCCGCTGTTTCTCCCAATTTTCAAATTTTGCACCACTCAGAAACTATTCACGAGTCTTTCATAGTTGAGAAAATTGGGGATTTTTAGGCAAATCTCAGCTGTTTGACAGACACTTTCTCTGGTTTTACCAAAGGCTGAGTATCTTCGTCACTCTACCAAAAGAAATAAATATTTGAGAAGTTCAATTACTTACTTTACTGTTTCCCAGACATTTCTCAAGATTCCGAGATCTGAACGTAAACTATAAGGAAAAAATATTGTTTTCTTTTAAATTATAAATCCGATTAGCGGTCAAACTTATTGAGAGATATATTTACAAAATTCATCTCCTTGTATATCGACTCCCTTCCCCACCAAAAAAAGTTACAATTTATGAAATAAAGCTTTCTGCGAGATTGTAGCCCGACCAACTGATCGCCCTTAATCAGAAAGGCGTCAATTTAGGCAACTTTATATTGTTAGCAACTTGCCTTGGAAGTATAGAAAAGTCAGCTACTTCTTTCTCCAACAGTTCTTGCAATTCAACTAGATCCTAGAAAAAACATAATGAAAACACTGAGTATAAACTGATTCTTGCTCAGGATCAGAAGCTTAAGGCCATGGCCAAAAGATCAAACACTGTCTGTCAAGCATTTGAGATTTGCATCTCAAACACAATGTTTGACCGTGTGATCACATCGCAAAGCATTCTTTGTAAAAAATATTGATGTCGAATTTTCAAGTTCAAGTAATGTTTGTGACGTGGTCAAACGGACAAACATCGCTTGTAAAGCGATTCTCCAATGTTTGGTAAACAATGTTTGATCGTTTAGCTTGGGCCCAGTATCAAATGTTTGACAAACATTGCTTAAAAGTCTGAGTATAGCGATGTAGAGCAACAATGTACATTTGGAGGCTATAATTCAACTGAAGGGGCTTTTCTCATTACAAATAATCATATTTCCATCATATTTGGCTTCAAACATTTTATCAGAAATAACTGAATCGCATACCTGGGCCTCACTTTCAATTACATTCAGCCTCTTTTCAACAGAGTCCATGATGCTGTGTGCAGTGTAAATTAAGCAAGATCGACTGAAGGCTTCACTTGATCGGAATTCGTAGTCCAGTTCCTTGCAGCGTTCGCCGAAATCAAACAGTGTCTATGGGGAAAGACAGAACGGCATTATCAGAGGCTCAATAGAGTTGAAAATATGTTTGGGAAATACAAACGTGCAATAGATAGATATATCAAGCTAGCAATACAACGATATGAGCTTTCATGGATGGCAAACATTAGGATAGATTAGGATAGAGTTACCCAAGTTACATTCGTTACCTTTGAAACATTGTCAGCCTCTGCTTGGATTCTGGGACCAAGTCTCTGTTTAGCTTGGCTGACTTTCATTTTCAGATTGTTCCATCTTAGAAAGCAACAAAAAAACAATTACGTTTAGTACAGCCTGAGGTGCTCTAGCAGCTCTAGAAAAAACTAGGCTGCAAGTCAGCACAGGTTTTGTGCCTACCAAGAACCCTAATCACATACTGCGGGGATGTTATACTAATGCTATACTAAAAGTATCATATTATTGAAGATTACCTAATAGGAGCTGCGGAATAAAATTTCTGTGTCGTTTCTGGTAACTTTTGTTCATATTTCTCGAGCACAGAGATAGTTTTCTTCATGGTGGCGAATTTCGTGTCCAGCTCAGATTGTTGAGCAGTTACCTGTAAAAAGAACATTATTAAGTACATATTAAGTACATATTAAGTACATTATTAATTAAATATTTTGAAATACATCAGATATGAATAAGTGGCATAGATTTACGGTATTTAAATGTTCAAATGCGATATTTTGACTTGCAAAATAATAGCGAGCTAATGAAAAGTATGCAGTGAAAGCTCACAAATAAGAACCTCCCTATATAAAGAACTTACAACATGAAATTAAACGCTTCCTGCTCAATATATAAGAACCATTTCGCCTGATATCCAAAGACCACAGCGGCTCTTTAATACAGAGTTCCAACCCATCCCATTCACGATTTTGACGACAGCTAAACCCCTTACATGGACTCCAAAACACTGCATTCAGAACAGTGATTAGCAGGAGCTGTGGAAGCTGCTAGATTTTACACCATGCATTGTTATTCTTGGCAATTGCTTAAGTGCCTTTACTAAGAACCTACACCATGATTATGGTATACACCTTACTACATAAGAACCCAATCAGGCTGCGTTCAGAATCTTATGTGCGGGTTTTACTGCATTGCGTAGTCTAGCATATGGAAGTTAAGTGTAGTAGCGCAGTATAGAAGCGTTAGTTTATGTATTTTTGTTTAACAAAGTATAGATTGGCAAACCTCATTGAAAATTCTCATTAGTCTCATGAATGAAATGATATCTCTTTCTTCCCCTGTGATTGCCTCGACACCTGGCTCTATTCTCTTCAGAAAGGCATCCAGATCATTCAATGCACTTGAAACCTTGTGCAAAGAGAACAGTTATTCAGACTCTCATATAACAATATACGGAAATTTATTGTTTGAGTGGTAAGACTGAAATAGAACTTTAGTAGATATGCCTTATCTTGGGTTAGTTGGCTACAGCTCAGACAGCGTGGCAGCAACTCTATTCAGTGAAGTTATATCTCTTGCTCGACCGTATAACGTATATTTTGTGTTGTCTGGGTTTGACGGTCTCCTTGTATTTGCGGATGGAGACGCAGAATGTGAATGATTGATGAAACTATAGCTTTCATGGAAGGCTATTGAGCAGAGAGCTTGGTTGGTAGAGCTTTGGCATATAAAATCAAATCAAAGGTCGCCCGTCCCAAAAAGGAGCAATTATTTGCAAACTGGTGAATAAACTAACGTTTTGGCGGAACTAAGTTTTGCAGCAGCAAGCAAAAGGTGCCTCTTCATTCTTCCTATCAAAAGCACATACAAAATTAAAGGGCTGTCAGGGGCCAAAGTCAGTCAAGGCTGCCAAGGTCTTCGTGAGGAAACCTGTTTAACAAAGTCAGGTGTGAAGGGGACTTGTTCGGCTAAAAGTCTTGCATTCCGGAAATAGGAAAACATACACAGAGTTGTAAGTAGCTTGTTATTTTAAATACTCAGCAATGAATGACAGTTAGGCTTTTATAAAGAATAATGGACAGTAAACAGGTGCTCGAGGCATGTTTATGAAAGAAGATGATTATTAAGTGAAAATGTACCTGATCAGAAAGGTACTTTGTAAACGTAAACACCCATTTGCTTGCATATGTCTCGATGGTCTTTTTAATTGGCTGCATGTTAACCTTGATCCATCCAGCTTGAACTGATTCTATGGCAGCATGTATCTCATCTCGAGAATTCTAAAAAATCACGTTTGAATGAGCCATAGGGCTTCATAGTTAAAGGAAAAAAACAACAATCTAGAGTAGATTGATATACGTTAGCCATTTCTACGTGAAACGTTCGCTTAATATGAAATTTGATTTGCTGTTCAAACAAGAAGTAGCGTTCTGACAACAAAACCAACTAAGCCTGAAGGCTGTTATAACTGAGACTCGTGTAATAAGTTTTTTCGAACAACTTTTTGGAAAAAGGCAGTCGAAATTATATGAGTGTATATCTGAGATATATCAACTGATACTAACCCTATAAACATCGATTTCTCTGTCAAAATCATCCAGGCTTGGAGCGTTATCATCTTTTGACAATTTCAGTCGTTTGACAGCCATCATGGTTCTTTCAGTCAAGGCAAAGGTTCCCATGGCTATGCTGTTCAAAGTAGTGATTGCAGAAGAGGCTCGACTTGAACTGAAATGAAAACAACGAATATTATTAGTAATTTAAAAATTGTCACCCTAGTTCGTACATCAATCCTTATATGAAAACATGAAAAACAAGGTTGTGCGTGATACTCTATGGTAATCATTAAAAAAAATGTTAGAAAATTGCCACATACCAGAACTTGATTACACCTAGCTCAAAAAGCAACTTTACTCAAAGTCAACTTTCAGAGTTGCAACGTTAACATTCATAAATAGGCTAAATTCTTCTTACCTTCTCTGTGTATCTTTTTCCTTCTTAGAACCATTTGAAAGAGAAGATTTCACTTCTTCCAGTCTTGACGCCTCTCTTGCTCGTGAACTGATGTTACCCTTGAGAAACTCGTCGAATGTCAGTCTTACGTCTTGCAGCCAAAGGAAAGCAAACTCTTTAAAAGTGTCCAGATATTTCTGAATGAAGAGATAAAAAAATTATGACCAAGTTGCTGCCATTTACAAATCAGCATGCTGATACCAATAACAAAGAAGAGTGTAGAAAAATAAGTTATTAATCGTTGAAAACACTGTTATAGACGGTAGACTAGTATATTTAGATCACTCAAAACTCAGCTTAAAAGACAGCAAAGCAAGGACGGCTGAAATGAATTCTTATTTAACTGATCAACTAATTGATATTTCATAACTCAGGTCTTCCACTAAACTTATTACATGAGTCTCACTCTTTGCAAACAGCAGCAACAAGAACAACAACCATACAGCTGGGCTGTTTGCTAGTTTGAGCTGTTTGCTGGTTTGAGTGTCCAGTATAGACTCAATATCAATAACTAGGACTCGTGTAATAAGTCTAGTCTTCCACATCTAGGCATTTCGTGTTTTCCATCAGGCCAAAAGTTGTAGATTCGTGGCATGAAGTTCAGTAAACTTTTCAACTCATACTACAGTGATATCTCATCTCAAAGAATCTCTTCTTTCTCAACCTGTTGTGTCTCTCTCCTTAAATTACGCTATTGTTTGCCTAAAGTTCTTGAAAATTTCAGGATATAGGATTTTTATATAGTAGTTTCTAAAAGGTGAGACTTTACTGCATGCTTAATAAGCAAGCTTCAAGCTTGGCATGAGAAACTACCGACAACCTCGATCTCCGAATCATTAGCCGAAAAATCTACTGCCATCTTAAAAGTTATTGCCATGGCTCCATATAAAAGAAAATGTTAGAAAATGTGGCTCACATAGAGTTTAAGTTGCAAAGAGATAAGTACGAGCAGTATAAAAAATAAACATTCTAACGTTTAGATTTACAATACCTCGCATTCTAGTATTCTTTCTTCAACAATTTGATTTATTTTCTTGACGATTTCAAGCACCTCTGGATCCTCAGAGACCATTTCCTTGAAATTCTTGAAAAAAAGAAGGGTAATGGGAAATTTCATTGCAAAAGATCTGGCTGGCTCTTACAACAAAAAGGAAATTAAGTGAAGCACCACACCAAATTTAATCATTATTGTCGATTCAGGAATTAGAATTCTGAGGTAGGAAAATTTCATTTCAGTTTGAATAATTATTTGCAATGTGTATTCTGACTGACTATATCCACAGTACAAAATATAAGAACAAATTTAAGAACATTTTCCTGCTACAGAACCATGTCAGATTGTTACCGAAATCACAAGTATTTTTATGCAGATTTTACTGTAATGTATTTGACGAGGCATTGCATATACAGAATCTGAATTACGTACCTCATCACTTGATATCGATGCCACGTATGATGCTCTCGATAAATACCATTGCAACCAGTCAGCAACGTATTCTTTCAAAGAGTGAGCAGCAGATGATGGATGCAGCGGTGGTGAAAATGTAATTTCAGAAGCAATCAGTTCGAGGCGAATTGTCAGGATTGGCTTAAAATAGAAAAGCATGTCGTTTAGAGTAATCGTGCATATGGAGAAAGTTGAATTAATCTATAGATTATAGCTTGCATATAATGATAGCTACAAGGTAGAATAAGGCTATAACCCATGGCCTGTTACAAATGATATAACCTTCAACCTTTGACCCCTAACCTTTAACCTTCAATTTTGCATATAACCTTTGGTTTTGACACTAAATTTACGTCTAGATAAGACTACAATGCATCCGTCGTAAACGTCTTTAAGTATTTAACAAAGAGTTGAATCGGAAGGTGTATGGTGTCGCGAAAGCAAAAACGTCATTTTCTCAACAATTTCGAAAAAAGTGCATATTTCTTTATCAAATTTAAAGGGAGTAGGTGAAATATTCCACTGTGCAAATTGTCTAGAATGAAACTATAACATTTTTCTTGAATGTTTTAAGGGAAGGGGGTTCAAAACACTTGTCCAACAAAGGTCCTCATAATACTGAAATACACTACTGTTAAAAGAAGATAAATATCATAGTAATCGTGAAAAAAGTTTTTACAAGCACTTCTAAGCTCACCTCTGCATCTGGTGACAAAGATATTCGACGCAACATTGAATTAAGAGATTTCAGTATCGATTTCCTCAACCCTTCATATACAATGTTTGATATCTGTTCTGTATATCTTTGCCATGCAGGTGATGCTCTGCTTATCTTTACTGCTTCAAATGTAGACTGCAGTAGTTCATGTATACGTGCTCCTCCGGTTTCCACTGAGTGCCAAAGTGCTTCACAGCAGCTCCTGAAATGAAAGGTGCATTAATAAGTTGGAGTTTTCTGTGGTTCGAAGAAAGCTGTAAGTTTCTGCTTTGCAACGTTGTAGTCTGTATCATCACCGTTATCTTGAGTTTGTGAGAAAATCTCTTGAACTAGAGGGCCAGCTTAAGACAGTACTAGGGCACGTTGACGCTTCGGAGTGGTGAAACATGCAACTAAGAATATTTCGAATTCGGTAGGCCATGTTTTCTATTTTAAAAAACTGAGTTCACTGACTGAGTTTACTAAGATGTCCATCCAATTATAGTAATCATAACTTTATGAATATAACATCATAACAGAACAGTGCCCGACTATTTGCCGTCAAAAAGGAACTAGGTGCCAATTGGTTGCCATTGCCAAAGCGCTTATGAGGCAGATCAGTTGCGATAATCCTTTATGTACAAAGTTGGCATAAAGATAGCTAAAACGTAAACCAAAAATGTTACTGTGCAGCTAATAAAAGACAACAGAATTAAGATATGTAACAACAGAGAATAAATCTACTACATAACGGAAGAGAAATTTAAGAACCTTGCCAAACGATCAAACATTTTCAATCTGCCTTAAATCAAATGTTTGACTGTTTGACCACGTCCAAAAACATGGCTTGACAAGCAAAAGTGTCAAAATTTTTAGCGTGATGTTTTTTTGAAAAGGTTCAAAACATTTTTTGCTTGACGAAACAGAAATATTGGACAAGCAATGCTTTTGGACGCAGCTAAGAGGTCAAACATTTTGCTGGACAAGCACATCTTAAATGATGGACCGACAATGTTTGATTGTTTGACCAAGGCCTAAGACCAACCTTTCCTTTGCATTGAGTTCATTGATATAGAACGAGACATCATGAGCAACGGATCCAAATGTATCGAGAACTCCGTTAGACCAGGATTCAGACACTTTGCATACTGCATTGAAGTTGCTTCTGACAATTTCAATGTTTCTAAAAGCATCGTTGCAAACAAGATTTGTTGCTTGCTCAATGAAATCAGTTGATTCAACATCTTTCCAAGTGAAACTGTGCAGGCCTTGCTTCAAAAGCTAAGAGAGAACGACATGATTTATGTGAAGCATGATTTAAAGAAGGTATAATATATAACCAGTGGCTAGGGTACCCAAAAACAGCAAATCATCCTTAAACACTCTTAAAGCCATTTGACTTTGTTCTTAGGCCACTCTAAAAAGATGTCCGCCTTAAGATGGAATTTGAATTTTACTGTTTTTTTTAACGAGGTCTCTGCTTTATAGGACAAACAGGGCCTCTGATAGAGACAGCTACCTGTTATACGTTTATATCTAACTCTTCTACAATTCCTGCAAAAAGTCTTTGGACCACCCCCCAATGATTTTCAAAAAACGTGACTCGTGTTCTATTTCTTGCAGGAAAATACAGGAAATCAGCCCCACAACAATGTTGTTCTGTTCGTCTACGGTGTGAACTGTAATAAAATGCATTACGGGTTCTTGTGAGATACTCTGAACCGGGGTGAAGGGATTTCAGCTGCTATAAATGAAGTAAAAATAGTGCAAGTGTCAAAAGATTTTTGGTAGGAAAATTGTAGGAAAAAATATATTGAGCAAAAATACTTGCCTGTTCCATGACCACTATCTTTGCTTCGAATAGTGGCTTTTCAATATCACTGATGGTCCTTATGATTGAATTATACTGAGACGCAACAGTTTCTAGTCTTGCAGCGTTTGTTCGCAGTACTGAAGGATCTGTGCTCCGTATCAAAGACCGAATACTATCAGGAAGACGCAATTCAAACGGTGGCCGTTGAAGATATTTAACTTCTTTTAGTATTTCCTCCAAGTGTTTGTCCATGTTGACTTTCAGAATTTCAAAGGCATCATCTGAACTGCTCGATGTCTGCAAAAGAGGGTGACTAACTGTACTATTCTGAATTTTTACAAGTTGAAAATTTACTTGACTTCCTAAGGACCCATCGTAACCAATTCTTCAAATACTGAGTTATTCAGGGACCGTGTTCAATGATCGGATAAATATTCGGATATGAAAATTCGGCTTTATCTTTCAATATTTCCGATTTTGGTGGCCTGAAGGTGAAGGTGGGTGAAATGGTGTATTTAGCGCCCGTTGCTGGGATCTCAGTATTAAGGTTAACTAATGGAGACCTCAACCCTGGCTGTGACGCTACCGTAGCTGGGGCTCGAGCCCCGACCTCGCTGAGCTTCTGACATCACGAGTCAGCTGGATCAGGCCCAACGCCACAGCACCTCTAAGGTTGCCTTGAAACCGGCTATTCTTCCGAATTCCGAAAACATTGACTCCGAATTTTTTTCTTCCTAGGTTCAGCCGAATTATTCAACCTAAACAACTTAGGCGCTAGTAACGTTTTAACCGAATATGACAGAATATTGCAAATCCTTTATTTCAACACAACAACAGCGAAAGTCCATTGGTAAGTGCATAGAGCTCTAAAGGTGCTTAATAAACATCATATGCCACAGTTATTAAACGTACCAGAAGGTGCTTCTTTAATCCTAATCTCAAGTCTTCTCCTATCGTGCTTTGCCATCGTTTGAACAGCGTAGCTTCAGCCCTGTAGGTAATAAGTGAGAAAACTCAATATTAGCTAGTACTTACAAATCAACGGTACGTTTCGAGCGAACAACAAAAAGGAAAAATAGTCATATCATATATGGTCCAAATGTCAAGGTGAGGAAGCATGGTGAACTTTCTTGCATTGATTTACGAAAGTAACCTAAATACAAATACGAGTACTTACTTGTCAACATCTTTGATGAAATCAGAATACATGTCCCTTAGCTTCCATCCTTCGTCTCCTTTCAGCGATGTAGGTGAGACAAGTCTTAGCTTCTCCATCGGAACCTTAAATGAAAATATATGATATAGCTAAAAATCTGCCGTAAAATTAAGCTTTGTGGAAAATAAAATGGATAAGCGTAGATAAAGCAAGAAAATACAGAAAAAGCAAGATAATACAGAAAAATGCTAAAGCGTAGCTACAGCAAGAAAATACAGAAAAAGCAAGAAAATACAGAAAATAAGAAACATGACAAAAAAGGCAACAGTAAACGCCGGCACACAAGAACCTTTATTTGTTAAGAACCTTAAGCCTGAATCACTTCATCATAATATCCCAAGAGGTTGTTAATTAAGGGGACTTGAGTCATTCATTGGGGTTTAAATGCAACTTGGGCTTGGGTTAGCCTTTTTCATGAATTACAAAACCATTTCATTCAGAAAATTGAGAAGTATGAGCCTACTAGAGCTGCTCAACCATGCTCTATTTTCCCTGCGATTCCTATACCCCATTATGGTATAAACCTCTATATAAGAACCTAAAAAGGGAGGATGTGGGGTTTTGGAGCAAAGGAGCAAGACTAAGTAGAAAAGCGCTGGAATTTGGCAGCAACTAATTTCTGGAGAAATAATTTTTGAAAGAGATTACTCGGAGCACAAGATTAATATTGACGGAAGCAAGGGGGCATAGTGCTTTTTAAGACGATAGCAAGGGAGCAACTAACCACCCCCCCCCCAAATATCAGAGCCCAAAAGGCTTTATTCAAACACTTAGATTCTTGTGTGCTGGTTATTACTGTATTTAGTACACCAAAAAAATAGATGTATAAATTAAAGATTGCGTTTAAGACATAGTCGTACCTTTAATCTGGCTTTTAGGGAGTGAAGCCAAAGCAACTCGTTGGCCAATGGAGGAATGTGAGGATGGATGACTTTGATTCCTTCTTGAAACATTTCTTTCGTCTCAATGACTTTTTGTGTGAGGTCAACGACAAACTTACTTACGGTATCGTCGATCTCGACCTAAAATCAACAGACAATTTAATATATCTAGCTACTTTTAGTTTAAGCCGAATTCGGTAAGCCATTCTCCCTCGATTTTAGTTTGCCACTGTCGGCAGGCGAATATAGGTAGCTACGGTCCGGTCCAGTACGGTCCGACAAAAGCGTCGCAACTTGGCGGATATTGAACAATACTCGTCAGCCAGTTGTAAGTTATAATAAAATACGGATTGCTCTAATTAAACTTAGTTAGTAGCTACATGTACTTTAATATTGAACGTTTAGCATTCGTTTCCAATGGCATTTTTGTATGTTTTCATTGCAGTTATGTAGGCTATAAGAACTGGCACCCAGAACGATTGCCACTAGTAGCATAATGGTATGGTAGTTATGGCGGCATCATACTTTGAGACTTTAAGCGATGTCAATTCAATTCAATTTTTTCAATTCAATTCAAGTATTTCTTCCATTCAATTTTTCTCATGTGTAGCATCAGGCCCTACAGTAGAACATCAATTGACACGGATCTCTATACAACGAAAGCCTCTAAACAACGGACAAATATATTCGTTTCAAAGGTCATTTCTTTGGATGAAAATGTGTGACAGAATATAACTGAGGTACCTGAACGAGTTCTCTGCTACTAGTTCCTTCAAATACTTCAAGTAGTCTAAGTTTCGATGGAATATCCCAGCACTGTTTGAAGCTTTCTTTTAGAACCCCACCAAGGCGACTCTCAAGTTCCTGAAAATAAAATTGACATGTAAAATTATTGAAAGCCTTTGAGTAAGACAAGATATAGAAATCGAATAGGTTAAAAGCAATTTTTATGAGAAACCTAGCTCAGGCCTAGTACTAATAATCTCCTATTTTTGGACCTCTTTTAGCCACGTTTTCGAACTAAAATTTTCTTATTATTTTCTTAAATCTAACTGTAAATTTCTACCATACAGATCCATTAGACTTATTACCTGAATCCCAGTTATCGCTCATGAAACCGAGGCTAACACTAAAATGAGATCGCTCAATCAGCTTTTCAACTGTTCTTTTATGAGTCGTAGTTGCAGCGGGGTGTCGGTGTGGTGGAGGAGCGGAAACTTACGGCTCAAGCAATAAGTCTACAGATCCATTGTATCGAGAGTTTAACGGATATTCCTCAATGAAACCCTAGGTTCCTCATAGGCGCTCCTTCGCAATGGACAGTAAAGTCTGCACGCAGGCTATGAAACCCTTGATACAGGCATAACCCAAAGTTAATATGCAAGTTTGGCTGCAAATGAATGGATCGTCTTTCTATCAAAATCAGTATTATCAGAATGGTAACTAAAAACTGGACATACCCGTATTACAGATCTAAAGACGAAAAATCCTCTTTCAAAATGCTGTGTTTCGTCAATATTGAGAACTTCCTGCAAAAAGTAGAAAAATTTCATATTTGATGCAGTACCTGGAGATTGAATAAGCAGCTTGAAGAATTAATGAAGGTATAAATGAGGAAAACAAAGCACTTTTAAAGCTTCGAATAGAATATTCTATTTTCTGAATTCTGTGTCTGCTTTACTACTGGAATAGATGTTGAAACTTTACTCCCTAACCCACTAACCCTAAGCTTTAACCTTTATTCCCTAACCCTAAAGTTTAACCCTTACTCTGTAACTCTAAACATCAACCTTTGCTTCTTAATCCCAAACTTTAATCTTTTCACCTTAACCCTAAACTTTAACCTTAGCTCCTAAACTCTGAAGTTCAACCTTTACTCTCTGACCATAAAGTTTAACCCTTACTCTGTAACCCTAAACATCAACCTTTGCTTCTTAGTCCTAAACTTTAATCTTTCCCCGTAACCCTAAACTTTAACCTTAGCTCCTTAACTCTGAAGTTCAACCTTTATTCCCTAACCCTAAAGTTTAACCCTTACTCTGTAACCCTAAACATTAACCTTTGTTTCTTAATCCTAAACTTTAATCTTTTCACCCTAACCCTAAACTTAAACCTTAGCTCCTTAACTCTGAAGTTCAACCTTTACTCCCTGACCATAAACTCCCAAAACTTTAATCTCGGTTTAAACAGCGAGATTCTATTTAGGCTCTTCGATGTTTTTAGGAAGGCAGAAGGGACAGAGAGCTTAAAGATTTAACCCAATTTCATTTTTAAGGAACATTTGCCCTGGATACAGATTCGTAGATTACACCTTGGTTATGGGGTTATAATTTCAATATTCTCGTGTTATCATTTCCAGGCTAAACTTTCTATGAATATCATGTGCCATATGGGAGTTATCCTCTCGACAGCGAAAAATACAAGCAGATAAAAATTGTCGTTTATATACCTTGACTTTGGACTTGAATGCTCTCATTGCACTCTCAAACTTTTCATGAATCTCACGCACCATGGCATCGAGACCACGCCCACCAGCACCTCCAACTTCTGCTGCATTTCTTAGCATACGGAAATGTCGCGTGGTCTCCACTAATTCTAAAACATCGTTACATCTCTCCATGAAGCTGTTTAGGCCAGAGAATACTGGACTGTTTCTTGCAGGCCAAGGAGAGTCGTCCCAAGTTAATTCTAAATCAGTAAAAAGACAATAAGGGTCAGGCTAAATTGAGGCACTTTCGCTTTGTGGTTTGGTCGAACTTTTGGTAACTACTCTATGCAATGAATTCTGCTGATCCATCTATTCATGTCAGGTAATGTTTTTTGACGTGGTCAAACGTTCAAACATTGCTGATTTATGGTGAAGGTGAAGGTTTAATGGTGTATTTAGCACCAGCAACTAGGATCTCAGTGATAGGTTAACTAAGCGAGACCTCAACCTTGGCTATGACGCTACGGTGGCTGGGGCTCGAACCCTGACTTCGATGAGCTTCTGACACCATGAGCCAACTGGATTTGACCAGGACATCACAACACCTTCATGAGCAGATTTCAAATGTTTGACAAATAATGTTTGATCCGTTGGCCAGGACCTTACAATACAGCCTAAAGGTAAGTTTGGAAAGGCTTCTGCAAGATGTTACGCTGAAACAAGTTTAATTTGCAGTGTGCACGGGAATGGGACATTAACACACACAGCAAAGCTAATTGAGCCAAAACAAGCATTCATTTGATGCAATCAATAGTTATTTATGACACTTTGATAAAATTTCATACTAAAGGTTTTAGGATTCGATGTAGATTTTAATTTTGAGGCAACGTTGTTTCAGAGTCGAACTCCTACATTAAGTAACATCTTATCCCCCATTTTCTATTCAGTTGACATCCAACTGCCAAGAAATACCTGTCAGAGCATTTTCCGATTTCTGGTCCTTTTCTTTGTTAAAGACGTTACCACCTCTTTGTGTTCTTGCTTCTTTAAACAGTCGACTATGCCAAACAATGCCAACGCTGTCCGTTCTAGAAAATGATAAGTTTTTAAATCGAAATTTTAAATTAGTAGTACTGAGTAACTCTGTCAATCCGTTTGTCTAGTTTGTTAATGTTAGGCCCTGGCAAGACGATCAATCATTGTTTTGTTTGTCAAAAAAAAAATTACATTTGATTGTTTAGCATCATTATTCTTGAGCGTTTGACCAAGTCGCAAAAACATTGCTTGTCTTATGTTTTCGCTTGTGACAAGCAGAAAATGTACTGAGGTTTTTGAAAAACATAGCGCAACAATTTTTGCCCATTTTTGCTTGCAAAAAAACCTTAAAAGAGATGCTTTGAAAATTTAAGTCTTAAGCACTGGCCCAAACATTTTTTGTCAAGACATTTGAGATTTGCTTGTCAAACAAAACATTTGATTGATTGGCCACGTCCCAAAACATTGTTCTCAAACAATTTTTCTTGTTATCTTGTATCAAGCACAAAATGCTTTTGAAGCTTTTGAAAAACATTGTTAGAAAATTCTGCTTTTCAAGCTATGGTTTCCGACATGACAAAGCAGGCAAACGTTGCTTGGAAAGAAAATCACAAGGGTTTGACAACGAATGTTTGATCATTTAGTTTGGGCCTTTTAGTACTGAAGGTGAAGGCGAGTTTTAGCGCCAGTTGCTACGATCTCAGTAGTACATTAACTAATCAAGACCTCCCCCCTGTGACGATACCGTTGCTGGGTTCGATTCCTGACCACACTAAGCTTCTGACACCACGAGTCAGCTGGATTACACCACGACGCCACAGCACCTTCAAGTACTGAAACTGTCTTAACATTTTGACTATCTTCAGCTATAGTTTCTTTTAGTTCTTAGGAGTAGCTGCAATGTTTTTATCTTAATTTTTGCAAAATAATTCAAATTATAGCAGTTTCAAAAACATTGAATTTACAATATACCTTCTTCCAATTTGTTCAGCTAATTTTTGCTGGTTCAGTACATCAGCTTTGTCTTTCGTATCGAGATATCTGCCTCTAAACGAGGCACATATCTGCAGAGCCTCTTTCAGGTGAGAATGTGCCTAGGTAAACACAAAAGATAATATCTAAATCTTGTATAAAGGTTTTCCAACTTTGATTTAACAACAAAGTTCAACGTCATCAAAAATTTCTGTCAAACATTTGAAATTAGCGGGTAAAGAGGAATATTTTAGCGTTTGGCCACGTCACAAAACATGGCACGTCAAAGGTTTTTTTTGCGTCAAGAAGAAAATGCTTTTGAACAGTTTCAAAGCTTAGCAAATTTTGTTTGGTCACCAATGTTTTGTGACGTTGCCAAGCGTCAACATTGCCTGATAAGTAAATTTCAAATGTTTCGCAAACAATGTTAGACCATATGCAAGGGCCTTAAAAGAAGTAACTCTTTGCCCCCAATCGCTAAACTTATAGTAGGAACAGCTGCTTCATGTCAATGTTACATATGTCTTCTTGCACGTTATGATCCTTCTATAATTTCTATCTATTAATGTCAATAGTTGTACGTCATAATAACTAAAACTTTCTGTTAGAACATAGTTGCATGTATAATATCTAACTGCATAATAAATCCTATGATTTGTAAATTCTACAACTAGAAACTCTGTAAGTAAGCAGTCAGTCAGTGTAAAGTAAGCTTAAATTCAGCTTGAGTGACAGGATAGAAAATCGTCTCTCAAATGTCGTCTGAGTCCATGTGTTCTCTGCGCGCAGGTTAAACCTTAAGCAGGTAAAGATTCTTTGCTACGAACGATCTCGGTTACAAAATTGCAGTTGCGGCATGAAAAGATCCGCAAAGACTAACTACAGCGAGGTACACATTGACACCGAAGAGCTAAGATTGAAACGCTTCCTAAATCCTGTTTGACCGGTATATTTAAAAAGCCTACACTGCAGCTGCAAGAAATTTCCCTGATTCTGTTTAAGGTAGGTAAAGGTAAAAAGGATATAGTCTCGCCACTAAACAAAGCTCATATTCCAGCTGCTACCTACATTTATTAGATCATCCAAAACATTATCACCAACAAGAATTCTTGCCCGTTTGACAACTTCATTTGCAATCATTTTCAGTAATCTTGTTAGATTACCAAGCTTATGATAATACCTAGAAGATTAAAAAACAACTCAATATAGCGACAGACCAAACACTTCAGAAAAATATACATAGCTACTATAACATTTCGCTTGAGATTTCTTGAGACTTAAATAAGCAACGGTCTCGAATAAGTCCTTCATTTGGAGGTTGAAAGTTTTTAATAAAGGTACCCCTTTCGAATTACTACTAGTCGTAAAAGAAGTTACACCTCAACATAAAAATTGGTTTTCCGTACACTTTTTGATGTATTATAAAATTATGACTATTATGGCAGGAAAACAAATTCTGGGACTGGAATAAGCTCTCACTGGGAAGGTAGCATAAACTCTTAAACATTTCGAATAAACTGCCCTCTTCCCCTCTAACACAACATAAGCACTCCCGTGTAGAATTAGCCCCCTCTCGGATAAAGACCTATTGAGTATGTCCCCCACTTTAACGTATAATTAATGTATTCTCAAGAAACTGGCCGGTCAGCATACCAGCCTTTGTTGCATGATCAAGGAACCCAATTTTACGGTCGGTGATCCCGATTTGCAACGCAAATTTCGGCCGGTACACCTGGCAATGACGACCGGATTGGTCGACTGCGAAATAAAATAATCAAAAACTCATAAACTCAACAAAAAATAAATAGAGGGACAGGGCGGGAGGGAGAAATTTTCGTGAACTTAGACCAGTTGTCTTATCGGTGGTTGATTTCGAATGAAACTCACTTCAAGAAAAACACCGCTAAATACATGCAGGGATTTCCTGGAGATCAGCCAGATACCGTAGGGATTTCTAGACTGATAGGCTGTCATAAAGGAAGCATCAAAGACGCTTAAGGCGAGCGGCACCTTAAGGGTTCTACAAATATAGCCTTACACATCTCCTGACGTCCATTGACCATGACGGCATCCAGCATTATACTTCTACCGAAAAACAAGGGGATTAGAGAAGCAAAACATTGCAAGGCCCTCTGTTCATTCAAATTTAACACGGGCCTACTTCTTATTATAATTATAACAGTTTCTTTCAACATTAACGTTGCTTAAATTAAAAATTTAACCATGATCAATAGAGGTCATTTTTCTAAAAGCACAGACTACGTAGTCATGCACTTTAATCTAGTACATAGGCTTAATGAAGGTATTCAATCTTGAAATCCAATCACATGAATTACGGACTTATTCCTATTGGAATGAACACTCCTTACAGCTGGTCTTAAAAAAATAATAATAACTCAATATAACTGTAAAGAATTTTGATGAAAACTTTTAATAAATTCAATCCATCAAATGTTGTTTTTTGACGGAACAATTATCTTATTTCTGAAAATGTAGTCTAAGTTGATTGCTGTGGTAGGGAAGATTAATCAAGATAACTACTCAATCGCTTAAGACAAACATATAGATTCCATAATACAGTTAAAGACTTGTTTCCTTTGGGAAGTGCTTAGAATAGCCTTACAGCTGGTTTTTTGAAATGAGAAACGGGATAGAGTTCAGCACCGAAAAAGGAACTAGAGGTTAAAGCACAGCCGAGCAACAGTCGAAGGGAGCAGAGTATATAAACTACTAAAATTCTTATCACTAAACACATTTCGAGACATTCAGACAATCCTTTGCTGGCCTGACATTTAAGTCATCTCTTTTTCAAGCTTTCCAACATATTCTTATACACATCTTTTTATAAGGAACCTTTGGTCTGAGTTGAGGCTGGAGTTCCTTAATTTTTCAGCAAAATGAGGCTGAAGTTCCTTATACTGTTCCTTCATGTGAGATATGTTTGAATACTGATTTTAACAGCAAATTCATATACCAAATTGCTTCATTTTCTAACTTGGGAAGAACAATGGGTAATATATTTGTATCCTTTTATTTAACGGTTTTGTTCTTGAAAAAGTGATTCTTATAGTTTTCATTCGAGTCTTTATAGTTCTTTAACTTTTTGGGAATTTTCAGCCTGGGGTTCCTTATAAAGGTGTTCCTCATAAAAAAAATGTGTATCGAGGATATAATTCGTTAGAAGTTCGTAGACTATTTTTGTTTCCTTAAAAGATATAATGATAGCTGGTGATCTTAAGGGATCGTTTGACAGTGGACCAGGTTTAGTTGTTTTAAACCACGACCTTTAAACTGGAAGGAAAACCATATTCTTATACAAGTTTTTTAGAAGAAACCTTTCCGCCTGAGTCAAGGCTGGAGTTCCTTAATTTTTCGTCAAAATGAGGCTGACAGTTCCTTATACCGTTCCTTGTCGTGAGATATGTATAAATATTAATTTTTACAGTAAATTCGTATAAACTTGCTTCATTTTCTAACTTTAAATATAAATGGAGCCTTTTTGGGAAGAAAGATAGGAAACTGTTACTTATTCGTACAAACCGGAGTTCCTTAATTTTTTGGGAATTTTCAGTCTCGTGTTCCTTATACCGGTGTTCCTTATAAAAAAAATTTTGAGACATTCTGAGAATCCTTTGCAAGGTGATGTATAATAAGTCGATTGTTTACCCTGTTTAGACTAATTAGCTGAGTGGTTATTATATTCAACTGATGGAAGCTCAAGAATGCCGAATGCTGTCTTACCTCGAATGCTGCCAGACCAGGTATAGCGTGTGCATCAAAGGAGCGAAACTGGGTATCAAATCAGAAGGTTGACTGCTAGATGACAAGGCTTGAAACCAGCAAGACAAAGTGCTAAGAAATTGTAGGTTTTCGTCAGCTTCCATTTCAGCCTGAAAGAAGGAAGGCATAAGATAGAATTATCGACCAAATACCAATCGCTTCAAAATAGCAACGAAATGAAGCGAATGATTTCGATGATAAAATAGACATTCCACGACCAAGCGACAAAATAGTGCAAAACAATTTCCATAAGACCTTCGAGAATCTCTAACCTCTTTCTGTAACATTAAAAATTATAGCTACAACCCCAAAATATCTGCCTTTATGCATAAACTGTAAGTATATGCGTATAAAAAGCAGAATACAAGCTCAAAGCTTTCGGTCTTGGGGATGTATAGACATGCTTGGTTGGAGTTAGAGATATCTGGTCTGGTTTGGATTACATTACCAGCCTTTTTGAGCCTCCCAGACTGAAATGTAGATATACTCGAAATATGACAGATCCAAAAAGGACAACAAATAAAGAAGGCTATAATTATGGTCCTATTCTTACAAACGCAAGCGTCCAAAATACTAGGCAAAGACAATTTGATTCCAAGGGACAAGACAGAACATGCTTAATCTAGGGTTGCTACCGAAAAAACATACGAAAGAACTCAGCCTTCAGTCTCAAGTACAATTCCTCTATTTAAAAATTAGTATGGAACAAGCAAAGGTAGCTGGGCACAAATTTTTAAGTCCTCCCACCTTAGCAATTTCTCTCTTTACGTTATGAAATGACTGGGCATATGTACTATCAGCCTCTTCCAGATTCATGAGTATGTTGACAATAACAGGTGAGCAGAGCTGCTCATTCAGAGAATGGATTTTTTCCAAATGCTTTGACCAAGCCTAGAAAACATGAATGTTGATAATAAGAAATTCAACAGTAATGCGTAATCAAAAGGTAGTCTGATCATTATTATGATAACAATGATGATGATGAAGATGATAATGATGATGATGATGATGATGATGATGATATCTTTGTAATCATCATTATGACTTTGTGTGAACAAGATGACGACTTCATGTAAACATATACATACATCTGCTTCATATAGTGGTCCTGGCTTGCTTCCATGGTGCCTTGCAATGAAAACTTCAGGTTCCAGTTTCAGTGAAATCTAAAATCAACAAAGAAAATAATGAGAGGATGCTATTCTTAAACAGGCCAATAAAGAGGGTCCACATGCCTGTACCAAGATTAACTAACGATCACATATCAAAGAGTGACGGTTACTCAAAATCAATACGTTATTCAATTGCATTGCTGATAAAATACCTTAATTTGCTTTATCCAACCAATCAAAAATGTCTCCAGAATATGAATAACAGCGAGTTTGCGGTGGCCATATCCAGCAGCCTCTGATAGAACTTCTATTGATGGAAGTGGCAGATTTACTTCCCCCTGAAGAAAAATAAGTACATTATTTACAAACAAACAGCTATTTGACAAAGGAGGGACAAAAGGATCTTGCCAAGGGAAATGAGGGCTTTGTTTTTGAAGAAAAAATAACCAAGTCATATCTTAAGTTTTAAAATTGGATTTAGGCTATATACAAGACCTATCTTGGTAATGATTAAAAGAGGGACAGCCCCCATGCCCCTTGAATACACCACTGCTCATACATATGTAAAGTATGGTACTTAATAGAAATAAGTAAAGGTGTAGGGAACAGAACGTCTCAAAGGCACCATTCCTAATGTGTATCAAAAAGCCTCCTTATCTGGACCAAAGTGCCTTCTTTGAAAGATAGGTGTGGTTTTCTTCCAACATACGGTTTTCTTCCAAAATGTCCCACTCAGCCATGGCACCCAAAAGATGCCACCACTGAATCTTTGAATCTCTTAGCTCATTACACATTGGCTGATACTTACTTCAATAGTTCCATTTGCAATTTGGAGACAACTCATCAGCCTGTGAATAACATCCATCATTTTATCAGCACTAACACCTCCAGTTTGCTCAATACTCAAAAGTGGTAAGAAGACCTCTTTTGTTATGATCTCAAGGTAGTGGATTATGTTTGCACTGCAGGAACAGTAAAAGACCTCATCGTTAATGTTATCTCTGGTGATTTTTGCACCATTTTGAGATTTAATGAATAGCAGAGTCTTTTGTTGCAATACTGGTGAGGCTTTGAAAGATGCAACTAAATGTTTGTTGTTATCTCCAGAAAATGAAATGTATAGGTGCCGTGATTCTTCATTGTTGCAGAATTCAAGCAGGCTTCTCCTGCAAAAGAAACAAACGTTTTTCTAATTATTATCACCATGAAAAGAATTCTAGAAATAAACAGAGCATTCCAAAAATTAGAGCTGTTCTGTGTTCTCTGATCAAAGAATATTAAAGACATCTTTGTGGTACGAAAACTTGCATGCTTTCAAGTCTGCGGAGTATGGCAGTTCTTGACAAGATCTTGTGCATGCAGTACTACTTTTCCATTGTTCTTTTCCATTGTTCTATTGTTTATCTTGTGCATGCACAGGCCATACTCCTCAGATTGGCATGCATTCATGCAATTGCAGCTACAAAGTTCAGGCAATTGAAAATTGTTGCTAACATCTGGAATGAATGTTTGTTACACAACACAAGACATAACTACATCGATAGAAATGAATCTGTTATAATTATAATTTATAGGTAGACTACCTGCTTTCTTCATTAGAAAATAGATTCTTTAATTCTTCTGCTCTGGGTTTCAGTGATGAAGTCACCCTTGTCCCAAACCAATGCAACCTTTCATCAAGCTCCATTGCTTTAAAACAAAATAATGGAGCATTCACTTTAAACTACATAAAATATACTGATTGATTGTGACTAGTAGTAGGGTTAGTAGGCGGTATGGTACCTACCCTCAATCCCAAACTAACCAAAAACCTATATGCCTTAGCTTTTTGATTGCATAGGAAAATAGGCATTAACTCCTTTGATCTTTTGCGAGTGAAATTCAGTTATCTTAATCAGCTTGGTGACATTCTAAGTTGGAAGTTATCTGGGAAATTAAGCGCTTTGCCTGCCAATCAATGGCGGGCGGTTTGACGAAGGGACGGCGGCCTAAAAAAAGTCAATCAAAACAGACAGGCTTTAATATTATCATTTTCGAGGTTCAATCTCACAAAAAGAATGTTCAAAATAAAATTTATACCTTTCTCTATACTTACTGCATACTAAACGAAAAATTTACTCTTATTTTTTCACATTTTGACGTGCTCTTTTGATCTTTACACTGAATGCTCATTTGCCGCCATTTTGTAGTCAAGACGATTTGTTCTTGTTGTTGCTTTGTTGCTGCCAACAAATTAGACTCACAACATAAGTCCCACTAGACTCACTCCATAAGTCCCACTACTTCGCTCGATGTTGTTGTTGCTGTTTTCTAAAATCGGTCAGTGTGGGCTCACTGTGGAGTGACAAATCAAAATAAGGGGAGCGTAAACTAGAGACTCGTGTGGTACTTCGCTTGATGTTGTTGTTGCTGTTTTCTAGAATTGCTTCGTTTAATAACCAAGCATAATATCCACCACAGTAGTGATTTTCCATCACAGTACGCTAAAACTGCCACCACCCCACCACAAGTAATGATTATTCATTACAGTACGCCAAAACTGTCACCACCGCAAGCATAGTAACCCACCACACCACAAGTAGTGATTATTCATTACAGTACGCCAAATCTGCCACCACCGCAAGCATAGTAACCCACCACAAGTAGTGATTATTCATTACAGTACGCCAAAACTGTCACCACTGCAAGCATAGTAACCCATCACAAGTAGTGATTATCCACCACAGTACGCTAAAACTGCCACCACCGCAAGCATAGTAACCCACCACAAGTAGTGATTATCCACCACAGTACGCAGAAACTACCACCACAGTACGCAAATAGTGCCACCACAGTTGTAGTGATGATCCACCACAGTAGACAAGGACACCAAAAGTTAAAGGATTTATTAACTTTTTCTCATCATAATCACAAATAAAGCCAAATTATAATTTCAAGACATATTTTGACAGAAATATTGTAATTAAAGATCAGGGTTACTCTGAATGTTAACAACGTCTAATAAATTTGAAGTCGATTTTTCTGAATGCATATTCGCGAAATGCTTTCTTAATTTTTCCAGAGCATTCCTTGAAATCCTATGCCCATTGATTTCTTTTTCTAATTTTTCTTTCAAATTTGCATTTTCTATTTCTAATTGTCTGATTTCATGTAAATAATTCAACTCTAGGGCTGTTTTCAGTTGCGTTAACTTTTCCTCTCCTAGTTCTTGCTCACGCTTTAAAGAACTTTTTTGCTTCTTACAAACTTCTCTTATCTTCTCTAACTCTGATTTTTCTTTTACGAGCTCTCTTTTCAACATTAAAACTCGATTTTTCAACTCAGTTTCAATCCTTGAACAGCTATCTAATTGTTTGTTATAGAAGTCAGCATCTTTTTTTAATTCAACAACAGACGCATTTAGCTGTTTATTCTGCCTTGATATTCCACTAATGATAGTGTCTTTGTCCTTAATCGTCTTATCCTTAGCTTTACATTTCGTTTTAAGATCTTTAACCTCAAATTTTGCCATGGACAACAAAACAAGCAGACGCATGGCTTTCTTTTTCAAATTGAAATATCCATTCCTGAAGACTTCCAGCTCTTCTTTAGTCCACAGGCCTACGGAATCTTTTCTGGCCTTCACGGTTTCAGGTCCATTGCTCGTATCTTCTTTCTCAAGTTGAACTAGAAGAGCTTCTTCTGGGTCAGGGACAGGGTTATTAGGGAGGACTTGTTCAGCTTTTGTCCTAGCCCCTTTGCTGGCAATTTCCTTCGCTATAACCCGCTCGTAAATTTCTTTATAGTTATCACGTTTATTTCTTTCTTCTTTCAACAATGATTCCTTTTCTTCTGATGAGATTTTCAACACATCATCAACAGAAAATTTGACAGGAAAGAGTTCAGAAACCCAATGTTTTTCCGCCATTTTTTGAATTTCGATATCCTAACAACCTCGTTTTCGTTTAGCATTAATAATCTCCCTGGGAACGAGATTAGGATACGTCATGCGCAAAAGAATGTTTGTGCAAAGCAAGCATGCATTTAGAGTGTGGTAGCGTCGTCACCGAGCGTCACAATAAGGGTCTTGTTAGTTTTTCAATTTCTTGGACCTAGTAACTGGCACAAAAAACTTCACTTTAACAACAGAACGCTAAGAAGAGCTATATTTAGGCTGCGTCAAACCTACCCGTTTTCGGAATTCAGTACCACACGGACACCGCGATGCATGCAGTCAGTTTTATGGCAACATTACTGTTAAAGTTGACTCCGTATCTTATTCCCCCCGTCAGCGCTCAAACTTTATTTTAGAGCAAATACCGTCGACAAACTCATTTGCCTGTCACAGTGGCGTAGCGAAGGGGGAGGCAGGGTGGGGCAAGTGCCCTCAGGCGCCAAATAATTTGGGGCGTAAAATTGTTAAATTTGTAATAGAATCAGATAAAAAATCAAGGTTTGATTAAAATATAACGAAAAATAGGATATAGGGGCGCAACATTGGTGTTCACCCCTGGGCGCAGATGACGCTCGCTCACCGCTGGCCTGTTATCTGCAAGCGTGTGACGGCTTGTGGCACTTGCAAGTTATCACGACGATATTCCAAACAACAACTTAAAACTCACGTTCTTCCCCCACCGTTACCATTCGGCCAAGCTCCTTCTTTGTTGTGTAATACTTGAAATAATAGGGTACATTTCTTTTAAACATCATAATTCCTGGAAATATAAATTTATATATCTTGTAAATGTTAGTTCCTGAAAGCATAAGTAAATTCTAAAAACATGGTTGCTAACTCTCAAACATTTAAGAAACCACTGAATGAAAACGGACACCATTTTTAGACTATTTTCGCTTGATTCTTCATTAATATGGTGAATACCAATAGATAGTAAATACATCAGGCGACCTAGTTATTAATACTGCATAAGATTAAACAAGATATCCTTCTAATTCAGCGATTGCAGCATTGAAGAAATACCTGCACATTTGCAAACTGTCTAGACATCCTAGACATATGCAAGAACAGTTGACATCCGCTATCTCGACTGCCCGCTATCTCGAACATTCGCTATTTCGAACGATTTTCCATTTCCCCGCGTTTTGGTATAAGGGTTTGTATAGAAAAATCATTCGCTATCTCGAACCCCGTTATCTCGAACATTCGCTATTTTGAACCATTTTCGATTTCCCATGGAGGAAAACCTGCTCTTTATCTCGAACTTTGCCAAATTTCCTGCTGAACTGGATAAAGAGACAGGTTGAAAATATGTATAAGTTCGCCTAGCGGAGCGGGAATGGCAGCAGCTAAGTGATATGCTGCCCATATATGCAATAGATGAAGCTGTTCTCTTTCGAGATGTGCTGCATCGCCATTATCTCAACTTCGCCAATAGTGGGGATGAAAGCAGATGAGCTTTGACTCCTATGTAAAAAATGCCAAACTTGTTTAATGAAATTTGGGATAAGTAGCCCTGCATGTTAATAGGGGTTCCTTTTCTGACTTAAAAACTATATATTTTTATATTTATATGGGGCATCCGTTAATTCGAACATTCGCTATCTCGAACAAATTCCAGTTTCCCTTGAGAGTTCGAGATAGCGGATGTCAACTGAATATACTACTAAGGAGAAGAAGCGCGGAAAATAACAAAATAATAGAATTCGTCTTTCATTGATTGAAACTTGTGTGGATATTGCCCATTTCAAGCTTGTATAGACACTGCGCACAGTCCGAGTTGCCGACTGCTAATCGGCGATTTTTGGAATTAATTTATCGCAACTGTCTTTTCGAAAAAAGAGTGCTGGCAACTAGATTTTCTTTTTAACCGCACCGAGTCGGCGCACAGCTCCAGAAAGTTTGGCTTGTTCTACTTCTGCGATAAGCTGCCAACTGGTTCCCAGCAGTTGCAGTCGATATCAGCGCTCTTGCGACGGCGATTAACTGTGTTCTGATCAATTACCAAACACAGTTTCTTCAATTCTGCACAGTTGAGCTCAGTTATGTACTGAATTCTGTTCAAAATTTATCATAGTTTAACGTCTTTTGAGTTGGATAAAACGTTTTTCTCAGAACAGCTGCTTCCGTTAAACGATCTATTTCTTCGGTTAAGGAGATAACGCCTAAATTGCCTTCTTCTAAAGAAATATACATACGGATTGATAATGCTGCTAAAGGAAGCTAGGATTAGAAATAAACGATGCAGTACTTGAAGGTTAGGAGGTTTTATCACATGGTAGAGTCGATAACTTGTAAGAGGCAACCAGCATAAAATAAACACAAATATAATCACGATGCATTCTTTTGATACCTTGAGCTCGTCCAGTTTTGCTTTCGAATCCTTGCGCTGAGTTTTCGTGCAATTAGCGTTGCTGTCGCTGTTACTACCATTATGACAGTCGGCGGCAATTAAAGAGTCCACGGTATCGGTCCCGGGAAAGGATTTCTTGAACACAAGCATCTTTTTCGACTGCTTCTTGACTTCTCCATACAGAAACGAATTAGCCACGGCAAGAAATATACTGCCAGTGATTGTGAAGATCACTAATAAAATTCCTCTTGTCTTTAGCTCAGCTGTCCTCGAGAATTCCAAAATAACGTATTGCTGTCCAGTTAACAGCAACGGCACGACCCAACAGGCTATGATCAGAAAGCGCAGTCGTTTGCTGCTTACTATCATTGAATACCTAAGTGGAAATTTCACCGCAACAAGACGATCACCAATAAGAACTGCCATTGAAAATATCGAAACAAACATGCTGCCGAATAAAGGGATATTCGCAGTAACCCTGAAAATCTTCCCGTCTTGCTCCGTCAGTATGCAATAGCCAAGGTCGATTTGAAATATACCGACCATGCAGTCCGCAAAAGCCATTGAGAAAAGAATACGGTTGCTTTTTCTTCTAAATATACTTTTCCGAAATCGAATGAAAGTCACCAAGACAATCAGATTGAGAATCAGAGCAGTTAGGCCGAAGATGACCAGACTTGAAAAGTAGATTGCATCATTGGTGTGTGTCATCACGGAGACTTTAAACGACTTTAAACAACTGCTTCAGAAAGCCGATGTTAAGGTGAAGTTACCGAAGACGAGGAAATTAAACATATGCCCGCAGCTGCGACAGTTGTTTGCAATGAATTATGAAACACCTGCAATGCTTAATACCTCAGCCGACGTTTGACATTTCAATATTAGCTCAGTTTCATATTGAAAGATAACCGGCCTGTCAATGTTATGTATTGTAAACTGAAACATTTAGCTTTTGATTTAAAACGCTATGCCATAATATATGCACCCGCTTTGGTAGATAAATTCAAATTAAAGCCTGGTCGTTCGCAACCACAAACCCAAATCCGAACCACCATTAAATTTGCAAATATGCATGACAAAGTTCCCAACAATTTTCAGCCCTTTATACGCATGACAGCCTCGAAACGGCACAGAGAGACCCTGGTAAGAGGCCCAACAGGGAGACCAGAACGCTCACTCCCGCTTTAACTCAAATTAGAAATGCTTTCTAATTTTGATTAAACGTTATCCCAAATGCATTAGCTCAGGCGACTATCACAATACTGAATGCAAAGACGATACTGAATACGGTGTCAAATAAATGCGTTTACGAATGCGGATTGAAATGAATAGGATATCATTACAGCCCATCATTTCTAGCCTGCCTGCAGACTCAACTGGTATAAGGCTGTTTAACCTCCGAAGAGTGGAGTTGAAGCTCCTTATTTCAATTCAACTCAACTCGTCGGAGGTAAAACCAGTTGAGTCTGCAGGCAGGCCAACAATTTCGTGACAGATTGGTAGACTTATCACACAATTACCAGTTATCGCAAGACTTGCTACACAAGCACAAGTTCCTAGCTTTCTTCGCTTGCATTGAATTAAATCGAACAGAATTGTTGTTGGTGTTTGCTTCAGCTAGATTGAGCGCCCGTCAATTCAATTCAATAGCAATTAAAGCTAGGTAATAAGTCCAAGTTGTCGCTGCCACCACCTTAAGTTGTTGTTGTTGCGAATAAGTGGATCAGACTAGCAGCTCTTCGACTGCTCCCGAACTCAAGGAGAAAAGGCGCAACGAATATTTTTCGAAATTGCGAGTATTCTAGATAGCGGTTGGAGCGGAATGTTGGTCCTGACAACTTAAAAGAAGTGAGGTTCGCAGAGAAAGCGAATATTTGTGATAGCGACCATCTGGGTGCAGGGGATGTCGATTTCGGGGGGGGGGGGTACATGACTTATGAATGGACAGGGGTGTGCGCCCAGATTTCGGAAACCCATCCACTTATAATGTAAATGTTTGCAGAAACAGACCCTATTTTATGAGTAAGAATAAGCGGAATATAAGAGTAATAAGACTTTCTAGACCTTATTATTGCTTGATATTGAACTACGAACATTTTTGAGGCGGTTTTTACCACTTTTCTGAACGAATTAAAGTTTAACATTCGACTTTTCTTCAATTTGCCACCCACTTTTATGGGGTTTTGGTTAAAATCATACCCATGTTTAGAGAATGTCAGGGCAAAAACCCACCATATGGGCGGCACATACCTGTACCCAAATTATACTAAGTACCCCCTCGGGATGTCAATCAAATTGTAATTGCATCTCAAGAAAAAGTTAAGAAACTTTCGCTAATTCTGTTGAGATGCAGTGGTGCCGTGTGATCCAGCAAGATCATAGTCAGGAGCTCAGTAGGGTAACTGTTTGAGCTACAGTTAAGGTAGCGTCACAGCTAGGGTCGAGGTCTCGTTAGTCCATAGTAAATATGTTGTACTCCTCTCCTGAGATCCTCTATTACATGAGTCATAGTTATGGCTAAGATCGAATACAATCCATACAACCTCGCAACGATGGGAATATTTTTTCATAAATCAACACTGTTATGACTACACGGTTGTACTTTTTTCTCTCCCTTCAATGTGATAAAGGCAAGGAAGGCACATGGAGACAATTGAATAGGACTTGCTCAGGGCTTATCTGAGCTGTCCGACCCCAGTCCTTTATCTTGATGTGACCACACCTCGTGATTCATTTTGCCTTTTGCTTGAAATTGCCTCACCCACCCTTATGGCAATGATGATGGTGATGGTGATAATGACGATGAAGGTGATGATGATAGATGATGTAATAATGATGATAATGGTGATGATGATGATGATGATGATGATGATGATGATGGTGATGATGATGATGGTGATTATGATGGATGATGATGATGGATGATGATGATGATGATAATGGTGGTGACGATGTTGATAATGGTGATGATGATGATGATGATGATGATGATGATGATGATGATGATGATGATGATGATGATGATGGAGATAATGACGATGAAGGTGATGATGATAGATGATATAATAATGATGATAATGGTGATGATGATGATGATGATGATGATGATGATGATGATTATGATGGATGATGATGATGGATGATGATGATGATGATAATGGTGGTGGCGATGTTGATAATGGTGATGATGATGATGATGATGATGATGATGATGATGATAATGGTGGTGGCGATGATGATGATGGTGATTATGATGGATGATGATGATGATGATAATGGTGGTGGCGATGTTGATGATGGTGTTTATGATGATGATGATGACGATGATGATAATGATGACCAAGACAACGACTATGATGACGATGATGATTGTGACATGGTGAGAATGATTATCATGATAATGACAATAGTGATAATGACGATGAGTATACTTTCGGCCCGTTCCGGATGAACTTTAGAATCTGGATCGGATCCAAATAAAAGAGAAAGGAACCAAATGGGTCTCATTCTTGTATGCACAGGTTCTTTCCCTACGATTCAGTCAACTGTTGTTTTCAAACAAAATGTTTTCAACCAATGCTGAAATATATCACTCAAGACATGTAAGCTTGTTTTGCGGGAATTCTCAAAATGACGTCATCATCCTAAACCATCAAAGATCTTTATCACCAAAATGATCGTTTTCTCACCTTAACTGTTACTCAAATTGAATAGGATTGTCACATTAGAAAGCTCTCATGTCATCTATGATGCACTATCGAAAAACAACAATCGCGAGAAAGCACGAAAAATTCTTTTGCTAGCACTGAAACAGGTTTCTCGTTATGGCATAAGATGAAGCAGTTCATTGCCTGATTGCACACAGGCAAGCGAAGAAAGTGAAACTGTGCAACATGTTGCGAAAGGTTCAATTGCTATCTGGATTAAAGGTACCCATTAGCCATGTTTGAAGAATGAGATCAGCTAAGATCAGCCTGAGATAAGCCTAAACATTGCAGCTTGCAGTGTGGATAAATCTCCACAATTGTTCCCTGTGATTCTAGCTGTTTCAGGCTTTGTTCCTGCTTTCACCCGCAATCGTCATTGATCCCCATTTAGTATCAATTTGCTCTCGCTTGTTTGCGGTAATTTCCTTTTTCTGAGTTGTTCCTCCATCTTCTTCAGTGATTCCCCGTTTGTTCCACCTTGTCACCTCTCGTTCTCATTTATTCCCACCGATTTCTACTTTGTTCCTTTTGTTCCTCCGATTCCAAGTTATTCCACTTTTTTCAGCATGCCTACAATGGTTCCATTCAGTTCCGTTTATTCCCACTCATTCCACGAGTTCCCAGCTTTTCTGTTTGTTCCAGATTTTAACGCATGCTGGCTAATGGTTTCCTAATGAGTTTGTTGTTCAAACTGATGCCAAATTTCGAAGACTGGGAACAACCTCTTCGATTGTTTTGATTGTATGCATTTGAATTGCAATTAAAATAATTAATCAACTCAATGATTGTTTAAATTGTGTGCACAGAGAATAGAAATTCCGATCTTATTGTTACAACATTCCTGATTCCTATCTATCTAGGTAGGTATATTTCTTCCGGTTTGCAGAAAACCCCTACATAATGTTTGAATTCTTCAAACATAAAAACCAAGTTTGTTGTTGCGTGCTTTGCAGAACATCCGGATAAACAGGATTTGTTCACGTGACCAAATTTTCAATGGCTGTGTTTACTACTTTTTACCCCGGATTTTCAAGTTTCAAAAAGGATCAATGTCGAGAATTCGAGAAGATTCCAGAACATTCAAGGCATGCGAACAATCTAGAAACATTAGTAACTTAGCTTTAATCCTTTGATTTTCAGCATAATCAGCCATTGCGTATTTGTAGATCGCCATTTAGGCCTAATCATAATTGTAACCATGTAGCCTCGCTTTCGAAATTAGCCTCAGAATGATTCAGCTTCTAGAAACTAATGGACTTTACGAGAACTTTCTAGGGTACTAAAAATAGCTAGATTGTAATGATGATTTTTGCGTAATTATCTTACTAGAACATTCGTTACAAATAGTATATAAGCAAACAACGGTAGAATGCGTAGTGTTAAGTTGTGAGTTGTGAACACAGAGAATTGTGAGTAGTGAATTAACTTCGCTGAGACTATATACGCTCAAAAGTATTATTTCTGAGAGGTTTATTCTACGCGTGAGTTTATTGTCGCGGTTAACAGTATCTAATTCCCGACAAAGTGGCACCCCAGATGGGAGAATCGTTAACAAAGTAACATCGAAGATATACATCAAGAGAAACAAACTTTATTCAAGGGAGAGAAGAAACATGGAGACAGCGGATACAGTACAGGAGAAAATCAATGCAGCAATTCAAATGCTAAAGTACACTCAACAAAATACAGGAACGATTTTGAGCAAGAATGCGATAAAGCCTTTGCAGCGTCATTTGAAGACAATCGAAAATCAATTAGAGGAGGTTGAAGATCTGAAAGTTCAAATGCAGAAACTGAAAATCGCGAGTGGAAAAGATCTCGAAGAAGTCAGAGATTGGAGTCAAGGGATAGACGAAAATATCGCTCTATACGAAGAAACTGTTGGTGAGGTTCAAGAAAAAATAGCAGCCTTGAAAGAAAAGGCACTGGGGGAGGAGAGACAACGAGAGGAAGAGATCATAGAACTGAGAAGACGACGCCAGCTCGAAGAGGACCTCAGACTCGAAGAAGAGAAGCTGAAAATAAAGAGAGAGTTCGACAGAAGATTGGAGGAAGAACGAGAGAAATTACAGTTGCACAAAGATCGTACACCAAAAGCCAAACTACCGAAGCTGATCATCACAAAGTTTCAAGGGACGCACATTGATTGGCAAAGGTTTTGGAGCCAATTTGAAGCTGAAATTGACCATGCGGAAATTGGACAAGTGGCAAAATTTTCATACCTGAAGGAGCTGCTGATACCAAAGGTACGTCTGATAATTGATGGACTACCGTTCACGACCGAGGGTTATGAGCGTGCTAAACAAATCCTGAAAACTAGATACGGGAAGCCAAGTGAAGTCGCCAATGCCCACATCCAAAACCTGCTGAATTTACCATCAATTCACGGAACAAGCCCTGCCAAGATCCACGAATTTTACGAGAAGTTGGTTACAAATGTGCAAGTTTTAGAAACCATGGGGAAGTTGAGAGAAGTAACTGGTTACGTACGCTTGACATTGGACAAATTACCAGGCATTAGAGCTGATTTAGTCAGAATGGATGATGATTGGCAAGAGTGGGGGTTTAGTCAACTAGTCGAGGCCCTTCGTAAATGGTGTGAACGAAATCCGATTCCACTAAATGAGAGCAAACATGATGCATTTACTAATGACAAGGGATTCAAAGTACAAAGAAGAGATAAAGTGCTTCAAGTGAAACAGCAAGAATGGAAGCTGCGAGGTTGTGTCTACTGTGAGGCGAGCAATCACAAATCCAGTGAATGTGACAATGTAACAGATGTAGCTGAGAGGAGAAAGATGCTTAGTTCCAAAAGACTTTGTTTCAACTGCACTGGTACCAAGCACAGAGCATCTGAATGCCGCAGTAAAGCCGACTGTCAAAAGTGTAAAGGCAGACACCACACCTCAATCTGCGACAAAGGAGCGAATCAAGTCCTGGTAACAACTGGAGAGGGAGCTGTAATTTACCCAGTTGTTGTAGTAAAAGTGGATGGAATAAAATGCAGAGCACTACTAGATACTGGTGCAGGAAGCTCTTATATCTCGGCAACGCTGAGTGAAAAACTTAACAAGGGACCTACTCGGAGAGAACACAGACAAATCGACATGATGATGCATTCCACGAGCAAGAGAATGGATATTTATGCAGTCACGGTTTCAAACCTCAAAGACAATTTTCAGCTGAGCATTAATGTGAGCAAAGTTGACAAGCCTGTTTTATTATCTCTATCAAACCCCAACTATAAGCAATTGATTATAGCACACAAACACTTAGAAGGGGTCGAAATGGATGATACTGATACCAAGCCCGAGCTGCCAATACATATGATCTTAGGAGCAAGCGAATATTCGAAGATCAAGATGAACGCGAGCCCAAGAGTAGGACAGCCTGGAGAACCAGTTGCAGAGCAGACAGCATTGGGATGGGCACTGATGTCACCTGGCGCAGAGTCAAACCTGGACAATGTCTACTTAACTCAATCCTCTGCAGCAGACTACGAGAAGCTGTGCAGCCTGGACGTCTTAGGGCTAAAAGACAGACCAACTGGAGACCAGATGTCAGTTTACGATGAATTCAAAGCTCAGCTGGTCCGGAGTCCTGAAGGCTGGTATGAGACAGGACTGTTGTGGAAAATAGGGCACCCTCAACTTCAAAACAATCAAAATGGAAGCTTGGGAAGACTTTCAAGCCTGGTGAGAAGACTTAAAAGAGATCCAGCACTACTTGCAGAATACGATCAAATCATTCAAAAACAATTAGAAGAGGGAATCATTGAAAAAGCGCCATCAGAATCAAAGGGCAAAGAATTCTACATACCACACAAACCAGTTGTGAGAGAGCTTGCAGAGAGTACAAAAACACGAATCGTTTACGACGCATCAGCAAGAGCAAGTGAAAATACTCCATCACTGAATGACTGCTTAGAGATAGGACCTCCACTGCAAAACCTCATGTGGAGCGTCTTGGTGCGAAACCGGTTCAAGCCAGTTGCGCTGACGGGAGATCTGGAGAAGGCTTTTCTGCAGGTGAGGATTAGAGAGGAGGACAGGGACGCCTTAAGATTTCACTGGATAAAGAACAAAAACCCGTCACAAGTTGAAGTTTACCGTTTTACGAGGGCATTATTCGGCCTTGTCCAAAGTCCATTCATTTTGGGAGGCACCATTGAAGAACATCTAAAGAGCTACGAATCTGAGTATCCAGAAGAAGTCAAGGAAATATCGAAGTCGCTTTATGTTGATGACATAATCACCGGTGCAAACAGCATTCAAGAAGTTCATCATCTGAAAGACAGTGCAGTGGAAATTTTTGGGAAGGCACAGTTCAAGCTGCATAAATGGCACTCAAACATCCCAGAGTTAGAAGGTGAAGATGTTGATCCAGATGCAGAGAATACTTATGCTAAACAACAACTTGGAGCAAAGCCCAACGAAACAAGGATACTAGGTTTAACTTGGAACAAGACGAGTGACACCCTAAAGGTCATGTTTCCACAAGAGAAAGAGGATGGCACAAAACGAGGTATTTTGCGATTTCTTGCTTCAATTTTTGACCCACTTGGTCTTGCATCACCAATAACATTGAATGGGAAAAAGGTCTACCGAGCTATATGCGACGAAAACATACCATGGGATAAAGAGGTTCCAGACTTCATACATAAACAGTGGAAGACGTTCCTGAAGACTTTACCGTCAGAGGTTGAAGTGCCACGCAGCATTGTAGCCTATCAGGAGCAGATCGAAGCAATTGATTTGCACGTATTTGGTGACACGAGTGGAACAGGAACCGCAGCAGTCGTCTATGCAGTTGTGCATCAAAAGTCAGGACTAAGTCAGGGACTTGTAGCTGCAAGATCTCGTTTAGCAAAGAAAGGATTGACGATTCCAAGACTTGAACTCGTTTCTGCTCATATGGCGGCGAATCTGGTAGAGAATGTCAAGGATGCGTTGGAAGGACTGCCATTCCGAAAAGTAACCGGCTGGCTTGACAGTTCAGTAGCACTACATTGGATCAGAGGGAGCGGTGATTACAAGCAATTCGTGGCGAATAGAGTAAGAAAGATTCAAGAGAAAAGTTTTATCCAATGGCGTCACGTTCCAACAGAAAAGAATCCTGCTGATGTAGCTAGCAGAGGAGCAGTATCATCGAAGTTAGGAGAAACCTGGTGGATTGGACCTCATTGGTTATCAGCAATTGAGCAATGGCCAGACGACATAAAAACTGAGCCAAATATAGATACTGAAGCAGAAGCTAAGCTAACTAAACAGGTTCTGGCAACAACCATTGACAGAGAAGATCTAATCATCAAGCTCCTCGAAAAGCACAGCTTTTGGAAAACGATACGCATCTGTGCCTGGATTTCACGATTTCTGAATAACTGCAAGGTGCAGAGATCTGAGAGAATTCGAGGACCACTGACAACAGACGAGACAGAGAAGCAGATACGGTTCTGGGTGAGGAAGGAGCAGAGAGCTGTTGCTGACACAGAATTCTTCAAACGAGACTGTCTAAGGTTGAACCTTAAGCAAAACAGCAATGGGATCTATGAATGTCAAGGGAGAATTCAAGGGTTTTATCCTGTGTACCTGCCGTCGAATAGACTTTACAGTGAGAAGTTTGTAATGGATGCCCATTTAAAGACTCTGCATGGGGGAGTTGGACTGACAATGACAGAAGTACGCCGCAAATACTGGATTCCTCGACTGAGGCAGCTGACAAAACGAGTGATACGAAGTTGCAATGGATGCAAACGATTTCAAGCAGTAGCTTTCAATGCGCCACCTGCAGGACAACTACCAGTTGATAGAACCGAAGGAAACATGCCGTTTCAAGTGATCGGATTAGACTATGCAGGACCGCTGAAGTATAAAAGGAAAGCTAACCAGCTGGGTAAGGCTTACATTCTACTATTTTCATGCAGTTTAACGAGAGCGATTTACCTTGAGATGTTGCCCGACCAAAGTCTGCCAGAGTTCGTCAAGAACTTCAAGCGATTCGTAGCACGGAAAGGTCGCCCAGAGAAAATCTACTCCGATAACGGGAGAACATTTGTTGCAGCATCGAAATGGTTACAAAAAATCATGAAGGAAGAGCGAGTCAGCAACCTGTTGGCACACGATAACATCGCATGGCAGTTCAATCTAAGCAGGGCTCCCTGGTGGGGAGGCCAGTTTGAAAGACTGATTGGTCTAGTGAAGCAATCCCTGTACAAAACAATAGGAAGTGCCAATCTCAAATGGAACGAGCTAGAAGAGATCATCTTGGATATTGAAGTGACACTTAACAACCGACCATTAAGTTATGTTGAGGACGACGTTCAACTTCCAATACTAACTCCAAATGCACTTCAGTTTGGTTTACCAAACACAATTCCAGAAGGAGAGGTCGAGGACATAGAAGATCAAGACATGAGAAAGCGTGCAAAATATCTTCGGAAGTGCAAGGACGTGCTTTGGTCTAGATGGACAAGAGAATACATCAGAGCTTTACGTGAAAGACACAACCTGAAATACAAGTCCAAATTGCCAACGATCAAGATCGGTGATGTAGTAGTTATAAAGAACGATGAAAGGAACAGAGGAAAGTGGAACTTGGGCATTGTTGATGGACTGATAGAAGGGAAAGACAAGGTCATCAGAGGAGCGAAAATCAGGACCGGGAAATCTTATTTGGAGCGCGCAATTCAACTGTTGTATCCGCTGGAGTTATCCTGTGACATAGAGCCAGAACGGAAAGACGGGCAGTTAAATCCAACCGCTACCGAGTTTCGCCCGAAGAGAAGAGCTGCAGTGGACGCTAGGGAGATCACTAGGGTGATAGCAGAAGAAGAAGAAGAACTATAACTACATTTACAACGTAATCAATATTTGCTCTCTGCGAGAACAAATAGGGGGAGTGTGTCGAGAATTCGAGAAGATTCCAGAGCATTCAAGGCATGCGAACAATCTAGAAACATTAGTAACTTAGCTTTAATCCTTTGATTTTCAGCATAATCAGCCATTGCGTATTTGTAGATCGCCATTTAGGCCTAATCATAATTGTAACCATGTAGCCTCGCTTTCGAAATTAGCCTCAGAATGATTCAGCTTCTAGAAACTAATGGACTTTACGAGAACTTTCTAGGGTACTAAAAATAGCTAGATTGTAATGATGATTTTTGCGTAATTATCTTACTAGAACATTCGTTACAAATAGTATATAAGCAAACAACGGTAGAATGCGTAGTGTTAAGTTGTGAGTTGTGAACACAGAGAATTGTGAGTAGTGAATTAACTTCGCTGAGACTATATACGCTCAAAAGTATTATTTCTGAGAGGTTTATTCTACGCGTGAGTTTATTGTCGCGGTTAACAGTATCTAATTCCCGACAATCAACAAAAACACTTCAAATCAAATATCAATTATTTTTCAATTCAACTTCGTCTTCTAACAAATAAATTTTATCCAAATACATAGTAAATATAAACTAGATAGTCTAGTTTGAATTCAAATTAAAAAAAATTACTACAAATTACTACCTCTAAGGTAAGTTTAATCAACATTTATCAATTTAAAAAATGTTTGTAGAACTAGAACATAACAAACGCAGCTAACTTAAAAAAGTTCAAGATCGAATGTTTCTTTTAATTTTTCTTAAAAGTCTTTATTCTCTTTCCTTTTTGTCACTTTCACTGGTGCAGCATCAGATGATTCAAACTTGTTCTTTACTTCAGGCTCCTATGACTGTCCACAACTTTAGCCGGTTGCATTTTCGTTTGCCTCAATGGCCAACTACCATAGTAAATTGCTGGTGATCTCTTCTGTTGTATGATAGACCAAAGCAGATAAGGCCATCATCGGATAGGCCCCAACGAAATCTGTCTTGCTTGGTTCTTTTTCCAGGTCGACTTCAGGATTCTGAAAAGGCCAAAATTTATTTCAAACTATTCAAAATCACTCTTTAGCTGTCATCAGACTGTGGAAAGTTCTTTCTCGTAAACACAGACGACAAAAAATCTCGATGCATGTTGCTTGTTTGGTCGATTTCCGTCCCAAAACTTCTGGCCGGATTCATCTCCGAAGTATTTGAGGTTCCGCTGTTCGTTTTCTGGAATGCATTTGGTGAAGATCCTAATATCAACACTGGTTTAGTTCTCCAGAAACCAAAGTTGTTATTTGTTTGACAACTATCCATATTTAACAAGAATTTCCTTGCTTGAAACTACAGTGAACTTTGCGAACTAAGATTTCGGATGTTTTCAGAATCGCGTGTGAAGATAGACTGGCTGTATTGTTGACAGTAATCTAATATGAGTGCTTTAATGCTTTGGCGCTGTGCTTCCTGATTGGACAAAAATATAATTTCCAGCTTGCTCATTAGCTGAAATTGGACGAATCCAGAAACAGTTCAATGTGCATGCCGATTGCACATGTGGAATGAAAGTTCATAGCGAATGAGCACAACGGATTCATGCTTACACGTGATAAATGTTCACGTGTACCATGCTATTATCATGCCTTTGGACACGTTTCATTCACGAGAACATCTCAGAAAATTCTTGGGGATTTTACTGACAGCCTCTTGAAGTCGAGGATTCAATTCAACTCAATAATCGTAAAAAGAAAAAGAAAGACCATCATATTAAGCATGAAGCTCAGGAAGAAGCATGCATGAAGATTGAAAAGACAGAAGAGGAGTAAGAATAAAAAGCAAGAAGGAATAAAAAGTAACACACATTCGTTTTGCATAGTCATATGGAAGAAACTAAAGAAGACATGGCAGACCAGGTAGCCCAGCCAAGAGATGTATTGGATGAGGAAAGGCCAAGTTCTTCTTGCACCAACAAGAATAATAAAAGGAAAACCCCAGAAGAAAATAATGATGACCAATTTGAAAATAATTCTTGTTTTGAACGAAATTTTTCTAAAAAGCCAAGAAAAAAAAGCAAACCAGGGTTTGACAATCAGATGTTTAAAGAAACTTCATTTGAACGTAAAAATGGTTTGCGTTATATCAAGCCCTATTTCTTTACTTTTACAGCTCACTGTAAAGGAAGGTGGCTTGGCCAATCACTTATTGATGTTTTTAAGAAAGAGTTTAGAATGCAAACTGTGGAATACTATGAAAAGGCAATAAAAATTGGGAAAATAACTCTCAATGATAAAGTAGTTAGTAAAGATACAGTACTGACATCAAATCATATATTAAAAACAAAGGTTCATCGTCATGAGCCACCAGTTATTGACAAACCATTTGAGTTCATTGAAAACAGTGAGTTGATGGTTGTAATCGATAAACCATCATCGATTCCTGTGCATCCATGTGGCAGATATAGACACAATACTGCTGTTTTTATACTGGGTGAAGAATATGGCTTGAAAAATTTACATACCATACACAGGATAGACAGGCTAACATCAGGTATTCTTATGTTTGCAAAGACAAAAGAGAAGGCTCAAGAGCTGGAGCAATGTGTTAAAGGAAGACTTGTTCAGAAGGAATATTTATGTAGAGTAAAAGGAAATTTCCTGAAGACCCTGTGATATGTAAGGAGCCAATCAAAGTTGTTTCCCACAAAGTAGGTGTTTGTCAAGTTGACAAGGAGGGAAAGAAGCAACAACAGAATTTATATTTCAAAGTTACAATGGCCAGTCAAGTGTTGTGAGGTGCACCCCATCTACTGGAAGAATGCATCAAATACGTGTACATCTTCAGTATATTGGGTTTCCTATCATTAACGACCCTGTTTATAATCACCCATCAGCCTGGGGTTCTAATAAGGAAAGGGGGCACTGAAAGA
>JACTAT010000009.1:1286644-1304608 GCA_014526335.1 Chrysaora quinquecirrha | reverse complement strand
ACAAAGAATGATTGTTTTTGATGGACTAACTGAGTAATCAAGGTGGTACGTCATCCCCACCCTATCCTCTTCGTGGTTATTTTCATGTCTTTTACATTGTTACGCATTCTGACTATTTTCACAACTATTTTAGGTCTTTGCTGTTAACTGTTTCACTTCATACAACAATTGACGTCATTTGACAGAGAAGAATCGTTGAAGATGGCGGGCAACGGACAAAATGATCTCGAGGAGGAAATGTCAAGGTGTGTACCTATATGACAAATAAGCCATTCTTCCAATGAATAATCTAGTTGGTATACACCTTAAATTTATGCAATAGACGGGATTCGAACCTGAACTGCATGACCAGAGAGAGCCAAAAAAGTTTCTACTGATCTACAAATCTTGATGAAATCACAGTTAGTTAGTTAAACGGAAGGAGAGCCTTGGGCTGTATGACTTGGAGAGTTACTCGGCGATTTCACTGAGTTCTATAGCTCAGTAGTAACGTCATTGGCTCTCTCTAGTCATGCAAATGTCATGTACCATAAAGTTTTTGAGCGCTCAACTGACACTGCATCCCCCTAAACCAATGCTGTTGGCCAAACGATCAAACAGTGCTCATCAAACGTTTGAAATTTGCTTATGATGCAGCAATGTTTCAAAGTCTGGTCACCTCATCAAACATTGATTGACAAGCATGAATAAGCAGGATTTATTGTGCGATGATCTAAAACATTTTTTGCTTGATGGCTTGATGCAAGAAAAAAAATTTACAAAGTTTGCTTGCAACGTGGCAAATCGTGGCAAAGTTTGCAATGCTAGCCGTGAATTTATAGCCTTTCACAGACCTTGACATAGGCGTGCATTTATAGATTTTTTTTGTTTATTGTTGACAGATTCGAGCAAGAAATTGCCGGTCAACTTCCTCCTCCTCCACGACCACCGATGACTGGTGGCTTCGCAGCAGCGGAAGATGATACTGAAATCGCTCGTCATGGTGACTTCCAACACGAACCCACCTCCGCAGTGGACCAGTCAAATCAAATGTCCTCATACTCACAAAACGATCATCAACATATGCTTCATCCATTCCCCCAGTTACCCCATCTACCACCACTTCCTCCATTACCCCATGGCCTACCTATGCCCCCATCTCTTGGAAATCGCTCAGCACCTAGCAATATGCCTCAGTTTATCCCTCCACCGCTACCACCAATGATGCTGAATCCAGTGACAGTTTCAAAGCAGAGTGCACCAATAATTAAACCACCTACAGTACCAATAGACAACTATGATCCATCAGAAGCATTGGATGAAAAGAATGTGGATGCTGGTTCATCCAGTGCGAACGTTGAAAGTGGAGAAAAGACAAAGAGCGACAGGAAAAGGAAGTTTGTTCGAGTTGGTGGCGGACAAACGTGGGAAGACGAAAGCCTTGCAGAATGGGATACAAGTAAGCATAAAGCGTTTCATTTTAATCAAATACCTAACTACCAAGCTACCTTTTGATTTATTCAGATATTACCTGCACTTTTCTGAACGTATTAGGGATATCAACGAATGAAGGTTTCAGGCTCAACCTAAAGGCCCACAATAAGCTTTTTTATACATCCTAGCGCGGAATGTAAATTCAGGAGCGCTGCGTTGTCTTGTAGAGACGTATGAATACCGAAATTCGTGGGTTTCAGATATAGATAACCCCCGTATCGCACGAAAACGGCCTTGTTTCTAGATAATTTTTACAAAAGAAGCGCTAGTCACCTTTGCATGCAGCCTTTGCTAGCTTTGGTTCAAAAAGCGTTGCAAATCGACCGAGGAACAAAAGCCATCAGAGCCAATTCTGATTGATCCCAAGTAACAACTTAAGATCGGATCCCATCTAGTACTTATAAGAAACGACGCCGGAACAGCTCGGAGCCGATCCAATTCCCCATGTTGCAAATAAACTAGATCCGGACCTTTCTGGCTATAAGCTAAACATTTCTGTACAATAAATTTTGAAATTTTAGAAACTGTTTCCAGAGTGTCTTTATGTCATGTTTATATGGGTATGCTCAGACTTCCCTGACTTTGAAATGAAAAACTCACCTAAACAGTGATAAAGCTAATAACGAGACACGTGATTTTCCTGCCTAACGCACAACCATGGGTGTAGGAGGATTCCGGGGCATATGGCCCTAGGAAATTTTTTAAAAGGATTGTTACGAGAATCACTCTAATGGCCATTTTCACGGCTCCATATGTAAACATTAACTACAACAGAATACAGTTTAACCAACCAATTAAAGTGGCTGTAATTTTCCCCAATTTTCCGATCATTTTGGAAACCGAGGAGAGAAAGCAGTACCGATTTTCATCCAGTTTCTCTCTTGTAAACAAGGCCGTAATTATTTAAAAGTGACCACTTCAACAAAAACAGGACACCTTATTCGTATTCAGTGAAGAAAAGTTCAACCTTCATCTAACATTTATTTTGTCTTTGCATTGCTAGATGACTTTCGACTGTTTTGTGGTGATCTCGGCAATGAAGTTACTGATGAATATCTATACAGAGCATTCGCGGGTTATCCGTCTATAGTCAAGGCTAAAGTCGTCAGAGATAAAAAAACGAAGAAAACAAAAGGATTTGGATTCATCAGCTTTAAAGACCCACAAGACTATCTCAAGGCTATGAGAGAAATGAACGGTATGTAATGACTAATGCTACAATCTTGGTCAAATTTCCTGAGACCAGAAGCAAAACTAGCCACATCGTCTTTTCATACTCCTCCCCTTCCCCCCAAGTCAATGTTGTTAGTAATTTGGAAGTTGCATAATGTGAATGTGTCAATGTCCTATCAAAAAACACAACATTGACTTGGGAGGTTGGGGGTTTTGGTGAAAAACTGATGACGTAGAGTAATGGATTCGATTTTGGTTACAAATAGTCCTCAGTCTCAGTTAATTTTGACCACGATTGTAGTTAGATCCCCCTTGAACTCTAGTATGTCGGATCCCCTTCAAAATTCATAGATAGAGATACCGTTTATGATGATGGTATAGATAGATGGTATTTTGTGGCCGTCATAGAGGTTTCGTTCTGGTATCCTGTGAATGAAATTTCATGGTCAGATACCGGTGAGTAAATGGAGATTCTGTTTCTCTAAATCTAGGCTCTAGTCAGAACTACAGTAGTTGCCGACTGCTAATCAGCGATTTTTTGGGAGTTATTTTTATCATAACTAATCTGTCGACATAAGCGCTCTGGCAACTAGTTCCTGACGGCACGGTCGACCTGAGCGCTCTTGTGACCGTGATCAACTGTACCCTATAAGTTCTGACTAGTTGTTGACATGTCAACATAAGTTAGCAGTTACAACTAGCTGGCGTTTGTTCTTTCGTATAGCAGGTCGACATAATCCTTTGACTCGTCGTAGCTTTGTTAGGTAAATTTTCTTGTTTCACCTCAGGCCAAGCCACTGTTTGCAGCAATTTATGTCAGGCTTTTTCCTGCTTTTGTCCTCGTCAGGCCGAGCTAAACTAGGAGAAATATCGCACGTGCCTTATCGCGGGTGACATGTCCCCTCGATGTCAGTTTAGTCACCTCCGAAACTTTGCAGCGCGCGACAAAATTTGTAGCGAGAGACACGCAAAAGTTTCTTGGAGACACTTCTTGTTTCGGCAACTCGGGGGACATGTTGCTCGCTTGTCACTCGCATACACGCCGAATACCAAGTCGCACGCGAAATGTCTCCAAGTTTAGCCACAGCTTTACTGTATACAAAAAAATGTACGGTATTGGCCCGGAATTAGATGATTAATTGTTATTTTTGTTCTATATTCTGCAGGCAGATATGTGGGAAATAGGCCGATAAAACTGCGTAAGAGTACATGGAAAGACAGAAACATTGAAGTAGCTCGAAAGAAAGATAAAGAAAAGAAACGGCTGGGTCTCAGATAGGTAATTTCATCTGTTCGTTCGGATTATCAAATATTGAGGCACTGGAGACCTCTCCATACAACGCTGGACATCTCTCATTCTCAAGCGAGGTATGGATAAGTCACGTGGTGAGTTGGATGACACAAAATGAACAATGAACGTTGAGTTGTTTGGAAACAAAAGCTCAGACAATAGAAATTGACAATACGTAACAAAAGAATTTCTTTGTGTAATTTTGATAACCCTGCTCCTTTTGCTTTCAAACAATGTAGTGGCAAGTTTGGCAAAAAGTTCGCAAACGCTTTACAAACAAATTCGTTTTTTTGGCCAGATGGACCTTTTTCCTGTACCATGATTTGACATGTTTCTCCTGGTGGCTAAGTAAACATTGCCAGTTAAGAAAATATAGCGAATTTAGCTTGCATTATGACTAAAGGATGAAGAAATTAAATTAATAACTGTTTATTTTTGTATTTGCTCTTGTTACACTCTTCTACACTTTGGAAATTTAAAATATGAATTTGCCAGCTTGTTAGTCACTTGAATAAGCGAAATGACAGTGGTAAATGGCAGGGACGGATTTAACAGACAATGACTGGGGGGGGTGCCAGGCTGAAAAAGTCAAAAAAATTTTTGAGGGACACGCCCTTTACTTTGGCGGAAAAGGCGCGGGCAACGCCCTTTTTATATATTTTTTTCTAGTTAAAAATCGGTTACAAAATCATAGTTTTTTTGAAAGGAATGTAGACATTCGCCACCCTCCCAATCAAGAAATATCAATTACACTCAGAAAATGATGGAAACACCCATTGCCCATGTTTACATTTATTTTCGCAAATATAATTTCGCTAATGTTCGCTTTATGTAACAGCAATTTCAAATATTGATGTCAAACTTTAATTCTTCTTGCTTTCAGTTTCGACCATTTATCAGCAAGCTTATTAACGTCTATGTTGTCAACTACATCACTTTCACAAGCAATGATCATGAGGTTATTCAGTCGATGATCAGTCATTTTTGACCGCAAATAGGTCTTCAGCAACTTGAGCCTTGAAAAAGAGCGCTCATTACTAGCTACGGACACTGGCGCAGTCAGGGCAATTTGATAAGCTTTTGCAAGATGTGATACAGATGCCTTTTGCCAACAAATGGCAGAATAGAAAATAGAAAAATTCAATGCTTCGAGTCAACTAACTACAAATGATTTCAAAAATATTTTTACCGAATAAGACTAAAGTTTACCGAATAACACTAGAACATTGGGGGTGGGGTGTCACTATTAAGAGGCCCTGGCAGCTTTTATAATTCAGCCTGAAGCATTAATTAACTTCCATAGGCCCCGAAACTGCATTGTTTGTCAGATATTTGTTGTTTGCGTCAAGACAATAAATCAAAACAAAACAATATTTGTCAAAACGTTAATTGTCAGACATTTGTTGTTTGCGTCAAGACAATAAATCAAAACAAAACAATATTTGTCAAAACATTGTTTGTCAGATATTTGTTGTTTGCGTCAAGAAAATAAATCAAAACAAAACAATATTTGTCAAAACGTTAATTGTCAGACATTTGTTGTTTGCGTCAAGACAATAAATCAAAACAAAACAATATTTGTCAAAACGTTAATTGTCAGACATTTGTTGTTTGCGTCAAGACAATAAATCAAAACAAAACAATATTTGTCAAAACATTGTTTGTCAGATATTTGTTGTTTGCGTCAAGAAAATAAATCAAAACAAAACAATATTTGTCAAAACGTTAATTGTCAGACATTTGTTGTTTGCGTCAAGACAATAAATCAAAACAAAACAATATTTGTCAAAACGTTAATTGTCAGACATTTGTTGTTTGCGTCAAGACAATAAATCAAAACAAAACAATATTTGTCAAAACATTGTTTGTCAGATATTTGTTGTTTGCGTCAAGAAAATAAATCAAAACAAAACAATATTTGTCAAAACGTTAATTGTCAGACATTTGTTGTTTGCGTCAAGACAATAAATCAAAACAAAACAATATTTGTCAAAACATTGTTCGTCAGATATTTGTTGTTTGCGTCAAGAAAATAAATCAAACAAAACATTGTTGTCAAAACATTATTCGTCAGATATTATTTGTCTACGTCAAGAAAATAAACCAAAACAAAACAATGTTTGTCACAACATTAATTGTTAGACATTTGTTGTTTGCGTCAAGAAAATAAAATCAAAACAAAACATTGTTTTTCAAAACGTTAATTGTCAGACATTTGTTGTTTGCGTCAAGACAATAAATCAAAACAAAACAATATTTGTCAAAACATTGTTCGTCAGATATTTGTTGTTTGCGTCAAGAAAATAAATCAAACAAAACATTGTTGTCAAAACATTATTCGTCAGATATTATTTGTCTACGTCAAGAAAATAAACCAAAACAAAACAATGTTTGTCACAACATTAATTGTTAGACATTTGTTGTTTGCATCAAGAAAATAAATCAAAACAAAACAATGTTTGTCAAAACGTTAATTGTCAGACATTTGTTGTTTGCGTCAAGACAATAAATCAAAACAAAACAATATTTGTCAAAACGTTAATTGTCAGACATTTGTTGTTTGCGTCAAGACAATAAATCAAAACAAAACAATATTTGTCAAAACATTGTTTGTCAGATATTTGTTGTTTGCGTCAAGAAAATAAATCAAAACAAAACAATATTTGTCAAAACGTTAATTGTCAGACATTTGTTGTTTGCGTCAAGACAATAAATCAAAACAAAACAATATTTGTCAAAACGTTAATTGTCAGACATTTGTTGTTTGCGTCAAGACAATAAATCAAAACAAAACAATATTTGTCAAAACATTGTTTGTCAGATATTTGTTGTTTGCGTCAAGAAAATAAATCAAAACAAAACAATATTTGTCAAAACGTTAATTGTCAGACATTTGTTGTTTGCGTCAAGACAATAAATCAAAACAAAACAATATTTGTCAAAACGTTAATTGTCAGACATTTGTTGTTTGCGTCAAGACAATAAATCAAAACAAAACAATATTTGTCAAAACATTGTTTGTCAGATATTTGTTGTTTGCGTCAAGAAAATAAATCAAAACAAAACAATATTTGTCAAAACGTTAATTGTCAGACATTTGTTGTTTGCGTCAAGACAATAAATCAAAACAAAACAATATTTGTCAAAACATTGTTCGTCAGATATTTGTTGTTTGCGTCAAGAAAATAAATCAAACAAAACATTGTTGTCAAAACATTATTCGTCAGATATTATTTGTCTACGTCAAGAAAATAAACCAAAACAAAACAATGTTTGTCACAACATTAATTGTTAGACATTTGTTGTTTGCGTCAAGAAAATAAAATCAAAACAAAACATTGTTTTTCAAAACGTTAATTGTCAGACATTTGTTGTTTGCGTCAAGACAATAAATCAAAACAAAACAATATTTGTCAAAACATTGTTCGTCAGATATTTGTTGTTTGCGTCAAGAAAATAAATCAAACAAAACATTGTTGTCAAAACATTATTCGTCAGATATTATTTGTCTACGTCAAGAAAATAAACCAAAACAAAACAATGTTTGTCACAACATTAATTGTTAGACATTTGTTGTTTGCATCAAGAAAATAAATCAAAACAAAACAATGTTTGTCAAAACGTTAATTGTCAGACATTTGTTGTTTGCGTCAAGACAATAAATCAAAACAAAACAATATTTGTCAAAACATTGTTCGTCAGATATTTGTTGTTTGCGTCAAGAAAATAAATCAAACAAAACATTGTTGTCAAAACATTATTCGTCAGATATTATTTGTTTACGTCAAGAAAATAAACCAAAACAAAACAATGTTTGTCACAAAATTAATTGTTAGACATTTGTTGTTTGCATCAAGAAAATAAATCAAAACAAAACAATGTTTGTCAAAACGTTAATTGTCAGACATTTGTTGTTTGCGTCAAGACAATAAATCAAAACAAAACAATATTTGTCAAAACATTGTTCGTCAGATATTTGTTGTTTGCGTCAAGAAAATAAATCAAACAAAACATTGTTGTCAAAACATTATTCGTCAGATATTATTTGTCTACGTCAAGAAAATAAACCAAAACAAAACAATGTTTGTCACAACATTAATTGTTAGACATTTGTTGTTTGCATCAAGAAAATAAATCAAAACAAAACAATGTTTGTCAAAACGTTAATTGTCAGACATTTGTTGTTTGCGTCAAGACAATAAATCAAAACAAAACAATATTTGTCAAAACATTGTTCGTCAGATATTTGTTGTTTGCGTCAAGAAAATAAATCAAACAAAACATTGTTGTCAAAACATTATTCGTCAGATATTATTTGTTTACGTCAAGAAAATAAACCAAAACAAAACAATGTTTGTCACAAAATTAATTGTTAGACATTTGTTGTTTGCATCAAGAAAATAAATCAAAACAAAACAATGTTTGTCAAAACGTTAATTGTCAGACATTTGTTGTTTGCGTCAAGACAATAAATCAAAACAAAACAATATTTGTCAAAACATTGTTCGTCAGATATTTGTTGTTTGCGTCAAGAAAATAAATCAAACAAAACATTGTTGTCAAGACATTATTCGTCAGATATTATTTGTCTACGTCAAGAAAATAAACCAAAACAAAACAATGTTTGTCACAACATTAATTGTTAGACATTTGTTGTTTGCGTCAAGAAAATAAAATCAAAACAAAACATTGTTTTTCAAAACGTTAATTGTCAGACATTTGTTGTTTGCGTCAAGACAATAAATCAAAACAAAACAATATTTGTCAAAACATTGTTCGTCAGATATTTGTTGTTTGCGTCAAGAAAATAAATCAAACAAAACATTGTTGTCAAAACATTATTCGTCAGATATTATTTGTCTACGTCAAGAAAATAAACCAAAACAAAACAATGTTTGTCACAACATTAATTGTTAGACATTTGTTGTTTGCATCAAGAAAATAAATCAAAACAAAACAATGTTTGTCAAAACGTTAATTGTCAGACATTTGTTGTTTGCGTCAAGACAATAAATCAAAACAAAACAATATTTGTCAAAACGTTAATTGTCAGACATTTGTTGTTTGCGTCAAGACAATAAATCAAAACAAAACAATATTTGTCAAAACATTGTTTGTCAGATATTTGTTGTTTGCGTCAAGAAAATAAATCAAAACAAAACAATATTTGTCAAAACGTTAATTGTCAGACATTTGTTGTTTGCGTCAAGACAATAAATCAAAACAAAACAATATTTGTCAAAACGTTAATTGTCAGACATTTGTTGTTTGCGTCAAGACAATAAATCAAAACAAAACAATATTTGTCAAAACATTGTTTGTCAGATATTTGTTGTTTGCGTCAAGAAAATAAATCAAAACAAAACAATATTTGTCAAAACGTTAATTGTCAGACATTTGTTGTTTGCGTCAAGACAATAAATCAAAACAAAACAATATTTGTCAAAACGTTAATTGTCAGACATTTGTTGTTTGCGTCAAGACAATAAATCAAAACAAAACAATATTTGTCAAAACATTGTTTGTCAGATATTTGTTGTTTGCGTCAAGAAAATAAATCAAAACAAAACAATATTTGTCAAAACGTTAATTGTCAGACATTTGTTGTTTGCGTCAAGACAATAAATCAAAACAAAACAATATTTGTCAAAACGTTAATTGTCAGACATTTGTTGTTTGCGTCAAGACAATAAATCAAAACAAAACAATATTTGTCAAAACATTGTTTGTCAGATATTTGTTGTTTGCGTCAAGAAAATAAATCAAACAAAACATTGTTGTCAAGACATTATTCGTCAGATATTATTTGTCTACGTCAAGAAAATAAACCAAAACAAAACAATGTTTGTCACAACATTAATTGTTAGACATTTGTTGTTTGCGTCAAGAAAATAAAATCAAAACAAAACATTGTTTTTCAAAACGTTAATTGTCAGACATTTGTTGTTTGCGTCAAGACAATAAATCAAAACAAAACAATATTTGTCAAAACATTGTTCGTCAGATATTTGTTGTTTGCGTCAAGAAAATAAATCAAACAAAACATTGTTGTCAAAACATTATTCGTCAGATATTATTTGTCTACGTCAAGAAAATAAACCAAAACAAAACAATGTTTGTCACAACATTAATTGTTAGACATTTGTTGTTTGCATCAAGAAAATAAATCAAAACAAAACAATGTTTGTCAAAACGTTAATTGTCAGACATTTGTTGTTTGCGTCAAGACAATAAATCAAAACAAAACAATATTTGTCAAAACATTGTTCGTCAGATATTTGTTGTTTGCGTCAAGAAAATAAATCAAAACAAAACAATATTTGTCAAAACGTTAATTGTCAGACATTTGTTGTTTGCGTCAAGACAATAAATCAAAACAAAACAATATTTGTCAAAACGTTAATTGTCAGACATTTGTTGTTTGCGTCAAGACAATAAATCAAAACAAAACATTGTTTTTCAAAACATTGTTTGTCAGATATTTGTTGTTTGCATCAAGAAAATAAATCAAAACAAAACAATGTTTGTCAAAACATTTTTTGTCAGATATTTGTTGTTTGCGTCAAGCAAATAAATGTTTTTGAACCTCTTCAAAACACGGTTTAGCAAACTGGCCAAACCCAAACGTTCAAGCATTTATTGATAAGCAAAGTTAAAATGTTTGGCAAACAATGTTTGATTGTTTGACCAGGACTTGCAGATACAGGATAGAAATCTTATTGGTATTACACGATTTCTGAATTTCAATATCGAAACGAAATTTAAATTACTTATATACAGTAAAAATAGATGATAGGAATAGATAGTTCATTTATTAAACAAAGTTATTTCTTATGAGTTGCTTATAATCCTAGTTTAATTCTCAAACCCAAAATATAACAACTTAATAAAAACAACAAAACATTCACATGTAGAATCAAGATTAGAAAATCAAATGAATATATAAATATAACAGCATTCTAAAAACCAAAAAATATTCTCCTAATTTTGATGATTATTAGCGAGCACAGCTTCGGGGCTAACAGGAAAAGAATTCTCGTGTTTAATTCCAATTTTTAATATTCTTTTAATACATGCAGATAATAGATCGCTAGCGTCCTTTGCCTCGCTACTCGCGAAGTTGAAATTCAAGAATCCGTGAGGGAGATCATCAACAATGAAGAGTTCTGCATTTTTACCCAGTTTTTTGAGGCGCCGAGTGAATTCTATGGAGTCGTCCAAAAGTGGGTCTAACGTACAGGCCTACAGACAGAAAATGAAAACCTTTTTTAGTAGACGTATGTTTGAAAAGCAGATCAATAGATATGTTTCGCGCTATTTCCTAGCCTAATTCAGAACATTTTATCGCGTGATTCAAATATTCAGGAAATTGACTGAGAGGATGCCCAAGCGGCTTAGTCAGTTTCCGTTAGGCATTGAAGTTAAGGTTGGCCATGCGAGATGATCATCCGGACTTTCCGGATAGATAACAAACCAACTCACTCCACCGTCCTTCGGAAGAAAAGTTAAACATGCCTGGATGCGGCATGCATAGTAGGCGTAAATTAGATGTCAAGTAGCTAATACGCTGTCTGAAAAAGATCAGCGTCTCGTGGTACACAAAAAGGTTTAAAATCTGTATCATAGAATGGGTATGATCCGTCCATGCACCGCTCTGAGAAATGGCAACAAGCGAGAAAAAGAGAGCCACTAATAAGCCCCAAGGCAGCCAGGAACAAACAGAATGAGAAGTAAAGAAAATCGATGAACTAAGATAAGCTGAAAGAAGCAGATATTTGCAAACTGAACGTCAACGCTTTAAAGAAGCTTTTAACTGTTATTTGGTTGGCTTTCCAATTCCTCTAGATTTTAAAAAGTGCATACAGTCATCGTGTGATAACTAAGCATTGATCATTAAATGAAGGGTAACATTTTTATGTGGAGTATTTTGGAAGAACGTGCCTGAAGGCCGTGCAGCAAAGTACACGCAAAAATCTGCATTATCAGAAATTTACTGATTTCAAACTACGGTGCTGGTGTGCTGACTTTGTAGTTTTGCCGTGCAACAATAATTCGGAATTGAATGCAAGGTTCCGAGAACGATCTAGTTTGGATTTGATTTTCTATAATTTCATTTTTCACATACTGGCCAATTTTAAAATCAAACGGACCAAGCAATATGTCAAGTCTCATTTGAGAACCGTATCCAAGAAATATCTTTGAGATATGACAACTTTTGATTCGTCGTGTTCAGCTAAAAGTTGCAGTTGCGTCGTGGCCTAATCCAGCTGGCTAGTGGTGTCAGAAGCTCAGCGCAGTCGGGGTTCGAGCCCCAGCTACGGTTGCATCACAGCCAGGGTTGAGGTAAAAATTAGTTAACCTAACCGAGATCGCTCAAACTCATAGTAATTGTAGTTTGAGCGTCAAGTCAATAGCGATGACTACGACTGAGGTTATAAGTCTAAGTAAAGGAGAAAGGAGGACAAATCAGCAAGTAGAAAACGATGTTTGTACTTTGCGTAAAAGGAGCAAAAATGAAATTTACTTACCACAGTGAGAACAAGCGGCATTTTCATCAGGAGCTCATCTGAAGCCAATAATGGAGACATGAATGGATCTTTAGTTCTTCGTTTTATTGAACTGGTTATCGAATCACTAGATGATGTGTTCCTATCAGAATCACTACCATCGATATCCGGATCTATCTCACAGAACGAGGAAGTAGCTGATACTTCCGTATTCTCGCTTCCAAGAATTACACAGTCTTCAGTTTCTTTGATGAAAACAGCGCTAAATTCCGTTTTTGTAAAGGTTTCGTGGTGAATTCTCACACGATCTGTGATTTTCAAATCAACTACTTTAGACTCCAATCGTTTGTCTATTTCAATATTTGGGATTCTTCCAGCATCCTGCGGCAGTTCAACGAACTCTTCCGATTTGGAGCGAAGCCGGTGAAATCGCTCGGCAAGACTGTCGCTAAGTGATCGACGATGATGCGATAAGTTTCGAGGACGATTTTCGCGAAGCTGTACACTGAAGTTGTCAACTATTTCTTCGTTAGCCTCTGCTTCTATCTCTGTATTTACAGCCTTTTCATGTTTATCACTTTTACACTCTTCATTACCGATGTTAGGCCGATTCAAGTTAATGTCCTTGAAATCATTAATGCGATTCTCCTGTATTTTCGCAGGGTCTGAATCATTACTTTTGTTGCCGATGAGATTTTCAGAAGCTGAGTCCACAGAGTCACAGGTCACTGAGCTGTTATGAATGTCAGCAGTGTTCGTGACGTCCTCGTTGTTGTCAGTGCAGCTTGGATGCATCCGGTCCGCAACAAATGCCGGCTCGATAGCGTGCATATGCAGTCCATCTTCATCGTCGTCCTCCACATGACTTTCTACAAGGCTTGATATCTTAGACGAATCCCCAATTAAACTATCTTTTCGCTTCAGGCTATTCAGTTTCTGTAAGCGCAAAGAATATTGTCCACTGACGACTAAATTCGAGTCAGAATAGGACCGCTTGCCTGTCACATTAATTAAGCTGTTTTTACGTGCTACGAAAGCTCCATCACCCAGGTCGACATCAAACGGGTTATAAGAGTGTTCAAATGATCTCAATGACTTACAGCTTCCTGTGTCCTCAGGTAATGTCTCCTCGTGCACATCGCCAGCATACGCACGTAAACAAACCTTGAGAATGCCGGGCGGTAACAAGGGATCCATAAGGCTGAGTAATCGAGACGGTGATGCCATGTATTGCACTCGCATTGGTGGGTATGCGATTGCCAAACCATCTGGTATGCGTATGCCAGCTTCAATTGCTTTGAGAGTAACGGCAACCATTAAATTCCCTCCTGAAAGAGAAACAAAAGCTTTAAAATCTGAATTTTATGCACAAAAGTGAATACAAGATAAGGCTTGTTTACTGTCAATGCCAGGAAATGAAGACGGTAATGAATACGAAATGAAATGAAGATGCTACAGAAAAGGATATGAAAATCAGATGCTAATCTAATTGGTAAGGTACTAGAGGAATATGGCAATGGATGCGGTATGGAATGAAGATGCCAGTGAATACGGTATGAAATGGACATGCTAATGAATCCGGTATGGAAAAAAGATGTTAATGAAAACGCAATTAAAGACGATGCTAAAGAATACGGTATGAAATGAAGACGCTTATGAATACGGTATGAAACGAAGACACTAATGAAAACGGTATGAAATGAAGATGCTAGTAATAGTAAATAAGGTACGAAATGAGGATGCTAGAAAATACTAAATGAAATGAAGATACTATCGAATACGGGTATAGAAAGAGAACGCTAATGAATAGATGATCAAAGGAAATGCTATTGAATACGATATGAAATGAAGATGCTAAACAAAACGATAATAAACGAAGAGCCCAATGAAGATGATAGGTATTGATGAATACAGCATGAAATGAAGATGCGACTACTGGATGAACTGAAGATTCTTATTAATGCAGTATAGAGAAAATAATCCGTCTAAGGCCACGCAATAAGATTTATGAACAATCTTCTTTTGGAAAATATATAGAGTTAGCAGGAGTCTTAGATAAAAAGAGGTTACCTGCGGAATCTCCAGTTAAAGAAATTCTTTCAGCTGTTGTCCCAAGTGTCCGAGAATTCATCAGTGTCCAAACGTACACATAAAAGCATTCATTTAATGCTTCAGGATACGGAGAGTCAGGTGCAAGCGAATAGTCGATTGACAAAATCGGACAGTCCAATTCTTTAGCCCAGTTCCTCAGATATATCTAAAAAAGGAAACAGCCGTCAATCAATTGAAAATTATAAAACAGATTTCAGAAGTTAATTCAGCAAGCTAGTTATTGCACTGATAAACAAAGTGACTTAATTGCCGCAGGTTCGTTTCAATCCAGAGTACAATGTCATTTTTCACATGGATCTTTGTACCTTTTCTGTGGGTCGTTTTCTTTCAGTCATCTAAAAAGACTTCGATTCTCAAGGACGAGATTTGTGGATTTTCTGGGGTTTGTTCAATCAAAATTTTCGTATTACCTACCAGGTTCGAAAACGACAGATAAGTTATGGCAGTGGTCAAAACTGCCAGCCGTTCCACAGGAAATCTCTACGTGGGACCATTTCGTTACTTATACAAATGATTGTTATTGTTAGTTAAGGTTTTTTCCTCTTTTGAAGAATGAACCATATTATAAATGCCCTGACCAAACGATCAAACATTGTTCACCAATCATTTGAAATTTGCTTGTCAAGGAAACTGTTTTACCGTTTGGACACATCGCAAAACATTGCTCGTCATACATTTTCCTTGTCAAGAAATGTTTTGTGACTCTGCCAAATATTCAAACATTGTTTGCAAAGCAAATTTCAAATGTTTTTCAGACTATATTCCATAGTTTGGCCAGGGCGTGTGTGATGAGAAAAACGTGATCGAAACACAACTAACTTCATGTGATTTTGAGGATTGAGCAACGAATCCTCCTCCATGGCAATGAAGTACAAGGTTCTTTGACAAGCCATGATTTCTTCTGCCTAATGCTTCAGCTAAGCTATCCGTGCTGCCAGCTTTACCCTGAGAAAGCAAAAAGAGAAACTTCAGCTAAATAATGGCAAAAACAAGTTAAATGTCATTTTTTTGCGAAGTACAGTATAGAAAATGATATAATTTGATTGTGACTTGCGAGACCAAGAGATTCTCTACTAACTGCGAAACAACCAAGCCTTCGAGGCAGAAGGTTTATTAGAAGGCTTAGAAGATGCCAGGTGTGGAGGTGTCCAGGATAGACATCTACAGAAGAGTGATTGTGAGAAAGCTATAAGCGCGGACGTGAACAACCAATTCTATGATAGAGCTTTTCATCAATTTTGTGGGAATATTTGCAATAATCCTTCCTTCTGGGGTGCAATTTGTTCCCCATAACAACATTACAAGTTACAAACTTTTCACAACCAAAACTGACATGTAAAACGTTCAGAGCAAAATGGAGTAACCAAAGGGATTTAGCCATTCCGCACTTCACTTGGCAGTGGTACATGAAAAAACTCATGAGTTGCATACCTGTCCTTCTCTGTGTGAGTATGAAAGAAGTCTAGTTGATATCCTCTTTAGCTTGGAAGCTGCAAAGTAAGGATGAATCGTTTTTACTCCATTTTCTACTGGAATTTGAAGAGGCTCGACTTCAATTATGATTTCTTTGTTAATTGCCAAGTTCGGACAAATCAGCATTGGAACATGCTGGAATAAAGAAGACAAAGTTAAAGAGTTTGAAACATAAGAGATATACGAACAAAATAGGAGATGCCAGAAACAATGCAAACAAGGTCCGAAAATCTTCTGAGTTCTTTAATTTCAGTCAAGAAAAATGTCTGTGAAAACGATGAGTAAGAAAGGAACAGTCAGATGCTTCAAAAAATCAAGTCCTTAGAAATAAGTAAGCAGCGAATTTTGGTACAACAATCATGTCAATGCCTACTTGCTGATAATGTACTTTCCGACAAGGCGTACCATTAATATTGTCCCAGGACCCGGAACCACAGAACAAAACCAAATGCTCTGTTTATAATGCATTTGCGTATAACGCAATAACGTGTCAAATACCATGGTTAGAATCAAATACATTTTAATGAGATTAAACTGTATCAAACATCGAAAACAGGTAATGCAAAATATGCCTGTTTGGTAAATAGAGACTGGATATTGTTGTTAAGGGATTGCAACCATGTATGCAATGGTGTCAGCAGGGCAAGGGGGCAAGGGAGCAGAATATCGGAACACTTTGTTCTTATTTTCAGCATTTTGATTTTGATTGACATCATAAGACAACTTGCCAGCTATAGGGAATTTACAAAACATAACTTGGCAAATATTTGGGGGCAACTGCCTCAACGCTCCTTTAGCTATGCTACTCATTTCAGATCAGAGCTCGTTTAAGAGCAGGTGTTTAATAGAGGCTATGGCAATAATGCACAAAACAGGTTGGATACAGGATATTCTGATAACATAGAAAACTTTTAGAAACCTTACCTGAATACCATGGTTCTCTGTAAGTGACCAAAATGCTTTACAAAATGGCATATTGACATGTTTTGTGAGCTCCACAATCCTCTTTGCTCTTAGCTCTGGATCAACGACATACTTTCCACTATGAAGAACTGATGATAACGCTCTTGCAGTTGACCCATTATGATGCTTAAAACCATCACCATATGCTGCCATGGCAACTGCAACCACCTGAAGACTCTGCTGCAATGCTGTGCTAAACTGGCAAGAAAAAAACTCCTCAGTTACAAGAATTCAATGAATTGAAAGTTTTTGGGCTCAGCTGGAGCTGTGTAAAATATGGAACCATGGGGATTATGCCCATTTATCCCTCCACACACCCAATTGAGGTATGCCCCCATGGTGCATTGCATGTATAGTGGGGGTGGCAGCTATGATCAATGTAACAGTGTACCAGCATTCTTTTGTACCAGGTTGATTTTTAGCCTGCCGTACTGTACCGGCATACTGGGAAGCTGTCACCCTCCACTGTGTATGCCATGCTAAAGAATAAACAATAGAACAATAGAAAGAACAATAGAAATCGTACTTCCACCCTAGAGACTTTCTGTATTTAGAATGCAGACTGAATGCCCCAAATCACATCACCCAATACCCCAGCAAGTTAAATAATTAAAATTTGTCTTTTGTACCTGAAATCCAAAACTTCGTCCATAAAAGCATTCTCTACCAATTGTCTCAAAGTCATCCATAAGCCCATCTAATTCCTCAGAGTACCTGTCTTCATCAGGAAATAATGAGCCATTCTCCAAAATAGTCCTTACACTTAACGAGAGCTGTATGACAGTAAAAAGTCTAGATATCACTTGTGCAAACGATTCAATCTCCATGTAAAAATGATATGATCTGAAGAAAAATCTATCTCGATTTTTCTGGATATAGATACTGATTTCCAAAATTTTAACCATGCATTTCTCTGTTATGCAAATCAGACTTCGAAATCCATTTCCTTTAACATCCTCTGCAAGGTCAAAT
>JACTAT010000009.1:1261234-1278659 GCA_014526335.1 Chrysaora quinquecirrha | reverse complement strand
AAGTGCTACTAATTATCGAATATAGTCATCTGCATAGTATGCGAAATTCTTATGATAGCTTTTGGAGATTCTAGAATTAAATTAATCTTTTGAAGCGAAGATTACAGGTTTCGGTGCACTGAAGGGAGTTATTTGTTACACAGTTTAACCTATGAGTTCAAATTTATTAGTACATATACGTTACTAGAGGTTTTCTATTTTCGATTCAAAGCTTTGGGCTTCTTCCAGGAACGATTCATTTGATCGCATTGTCAACAATCGCATCATCATCATAATGGATCATTATCATCATCATCATCATCATCACAAATTTTCTTATATCTAAATGCGGAAATTTGTCACAGTTCTTTATCAGATAATCGTCAAAACGGATACCGTCCCCTATACCAACTTCGTAAAAAGGCTACCGTTTAGTTCGCCACGTCCAGAGTACAAAAAATATAAACAGTTCTCCTCCAGGAATAATACGTGTAGAATGCAGAAAGTCAGGAAAAAACAAGGTCAAACTCAACTTTTCCTCTTGTCCGTCGCGTTTAGCGGCAGACCAAAAACGAACTATCGAATAGACGAACAGATTTTTATAACTTGCTAATGTTCTTAAAAGGCAGCACATAGGAAGGACAACACTGCTGAATACACTTTAAACAACGCTTCCATTTCTTCAAAGTTATTTTGGAAATCTTAGAACAGAGAACTTCTTAGAACAGAGGAGAAATGAAAATCTAACAAGCAAACCTTGATAGAGGCACTTGTGAGTGACTGCCTGTCCATGTATTTGTAAAGTTTCTGAAATAATTCCTTTCTCTTGTCCAACTCATTTGCGTAGTTCCCAGCAACCAAATCAATTGATTCACTCACTCCTCCTGTAAAGTCGACCAATGCCTCTGAAGGGTTTCCAGCTTCAAGTGCTTCATATGATCCTGCAAGCCTGAAATACAAAGAGTTAATAAATTTTTCAAAGCAATTCGTTTCTGACACAGTGTAAGTAAGACATAATAGTCAAGCCACCTTGTACAAAAATCGTTAATTTTGTTTTGTATCTGACTTTGCAGCTGTAGAAAATGCATCTTAGGATATCGAGTCCACAAATAATAATCACCGCTTATCAAGACAAGCCTTAGATCTTTATCGGGCAACTTTCAGGAGAGCGATATCTCGCCTCATCGGGCATAATTGTATCATTCCATCAATTGCCATGTTAGCATGACAAATCAAAGTAAGGGAATGCAAACTTGAGACCCGTGTAGTAAGTCTACAAATTGCTTCGTTGAATCGATGGAATATGCAATTCGTTTGTAATTCATAAAATGAGAAATCCAGGTTTCCAGGGTTACACCATTACATGCTTCAGCCCTTCTACTGGTTAAGATGACGAAAGTGAAATGGTGTATTCAGGGTCAATCCCTAGGATCTCAGTACCAGGTTAACTGCTTACAGAACACAAAGTGATGTGCCTAAAGTGGTATGGAATTACTTACTTTGCATAAGCCTTTTCCAGCAACGCACTCCAAAACTCATTTCTTGTTTTTGATTTGACATAGCAAAGTTCGCCATTAGAAACAGGTAGAAGATCATCAACAACAACTTCAATCCAGTCACCAAAACGCCAAAATCTAAATCGAAAAATTCCCTGGTAGTCCTCAGGCTTCTCTGGCTCAAATTCTTGATTTTTGTAGTCTGGAATAACCTGTAATTTCACAAAAAGTTCAAATGTTATTATTTTGGAACACTTTTACTAAAGAAGTTTTTCTGTTTATTATAGTTGTAGTAATCCTCCTGATGATGATGGTGATAAAGATGATGATGACGATGATGATGATGATGATGATGATGAAGATGATGATGGTCGTGGTGATTGCTGTGGTGGTGTTGGTGGTGGTGATGATGACAATGGTGATGACAATGATGATGATGATCATTAAGAGTGGGATGAAAATGATAATGGCAATGATGATGATGATGAAACTAATTACGATAATGGAAGTTTTGATTATGATGATGATGATGATTATGATGATGATTGCATGACGATGATGGTGAAGAAGATGACAATGATCAAGATGATGAAAATGATTAAGATGATGACATTGATTTCAAACACAGTCCTAATGATAATGAAGATGTTGAAGATTATCTTGATGATTATGATGATGATTGTGATTATGCTGATGGTCATGGCAGTGATTGTGATGAAGGTAACATTATGATCATTATGATTATTATAGTGATGACAAATGCTAATGATGATGATGGCATTGATGATAATTATTACAATGATAATGATTATTGAAGATTAACTTTATGAAAATAATGAGGATGATGATTAATATCAGGAAAATTTAATGATGGCGATAAAAATCCCACTTGCCAAACACAATAAGGATACAATAATATGCCTTAATTTGCAATTAAAATCTATTTTTACCTTAGTCCATAAATTCTTTTCTTCAGCTAATGATGCAGCAGCTGCAACAAACCAGCAGTTGCCAAGACGACCTTGTGTGACATCAGCACTGCTTGCACCATCGATTGTGAACCTTGGATTGTCACAAATTTCCTAAGTAAAGCAAACCGGCATACATTTAAAGAGCTCTGTAGAAAATGGGTGTGGTCTATAGGATTCTACTTTAAGTGTTGCCTAGCAATAACAGTTTAATTGATAATTTCAGTTACCAATTAAAATATTTTCATTCTTAGCAATCAGCATGAATCATTATACTCCTTTGCTCTTTTACCCTTAATTGGTAGTGTTGCTCTTTTTCACCCTTGATTGTATGGTCTTGGGTTGATAGGACACAGGTCCAGGAGGGTGAGAACATCACAAAAAGGGCTATTTCCATTGTTAAAAAGCAACAGATCTATTGTATACAAACATGCAATGCGTGGGACACCCCCACCAACCAAAGTTCAATGTTCTCAGTTCCAAATAATATTATCTAGGGGGATTGTTTTGTTTTTAATAGATTTTTTTACCAAAAATCCACTCAAAACGCAAATTATTGATATTGATTCATGAAACACATAATTAAAACTAAATACATACGGGTTCAACACACCCAATCCCTGGGTTACGATAAATCTGAAGTCACACCTACCTTTGGTCTTTTCCATTCAACTGGAAAGGGCGGGGACGATTTGCTGTAGAAAAGCGATCCTGTTTCGGCTCTGAACTTATCGTCGACAAAAAGCTGGCCTGCTTTTTGAGCTTTAGACTTTAGGTCATCGTATGATTGCCCTGCGTATTTAGCATACCTTACCATGGCTGAAGCTTTCAAGTTGTTGTGAAATAGCTAAAAATTTAGAAGTTTTTTGCAGCAAACAAATGGCAAGTGCCTCTTCCTTCCATTCCATAAACAATAACATGACAACTAACAAAAGAATGGAATGTTAGTTGAAGCAAAGTAACATTCATCAAAGTATGGTATAAAAACAAAAACTTCGTGAGTGGAAGAAAGAAAGAACAAAAAAAGAACAAAAAGGCACTTTAAAACATTAATTTCGCGAAAAGGGATGAAAATGTGGGAAATTTAGTTATAAATTACAAAATAGTCGCAATAGAATATAGGATAAAACGGGGAAAACGGCAGATCACAAAGTTAAATATAGATAAGTGGGAGAGATAACAGAATGCGCAGCGCACGTTTTCACAATCAGAATCGAGACAAAAATATTGTGCGCATCTGCAAAGTGCGCAGGAGGCAGGAAAAAATTGGTCCGCTCTAAGCTTGGTGAGGTCATCTTCAGTTTGTCTCCGTTTCTCTTTGGGAATTTTCAATTTGAATCAGCCATGCCCAGCAAGAACAAGCCAAATGCCTTTATTGTGTACGCCCAATCTATCAAGCCAAGACTTATCAGAGAAGGTCACACCATAAATTCGATGGCGGATCTGGTTGCAGTTGCAGGACCATTTTGGAAAGTGAGTTGAGAATCATGAGACAGCTTGGGCCTAAGTTGTTTTCCTTTTCCTGTGGTTGGTGCCTACGCGCATGCGGCAAAGAATAATTACGTCATTTTAGTTGACACCCGCTTTAAACTAAACTATATTAACCTGGAGAAAGGATTGTTTTTAAAGAGAAAATAAAATATTTATTCATCTAAGTAAAAGAGAAAAATAATCAAACGAATAATTATATATTTCTTCTTATTTTAGGAACTTGGTGAAGATGAAAAAGAACAATATAAGGAAATGGCTAAACACCAAAAAGATCAGTGGTCACGAAACAGCAAAGGGCAAGAAAGACCGGGCAGGAGAGACAACACTGGGGAACTTATATCTGTAATTTAACTGCCATGTTCCGTCAAACATTTTTGCTTTGCCCCAACTCAAATACCCCTCTCAGCTGGGATATTGAAAGGCAAATAATCCTGAATTTCAGGGTGTAGCCCCCTTGTTGCCTTCTAGCACTGGCACAAAAGTGGTCATTATTGGGGGCTGAGTTACTGCTACAGTAAAAAAAGCATCGCTTTCAACTCAATAGTGCATTCCATGTTCCCATTTGCAGTGTACGCAGTTTTCCGCAATATCTCCAGTGTACACGAGCCCTTTCTATTGCTCTATCCTATTGTTGGCCTATTGTTCTATTAAGAAACTAGGTTGTGCAAATGCCATACTCTGCAAAACAAATAGAACAACAGAGTTGTTCTGCACCAGAGTATTTCAGTGTATAACTGGTTTAACTGTCTTCAAGCAAATGGTTGTCCCATCACTGGGACGGAAAATTGTCTCCCCTGGCCCTTAGTATCCAAATTTGTTATAAATGGAAATCAATGCCTTTAATTCTTTTGTAGGAACGTGTTGATATGGTTCAAGTTAAAAAGCAGAGAAGGATGAAAGAAAGATTAGAGATGGCTAGGCAATGGCCCCCAGCCAGAGGTAAAATAGTGACTAATCGATTACTGTGAGATAGGGTCAAGCCAATGGTATATATTGATACCGATATTAAAAATAATAATAATAATTAAAATTCTATTGCATTTAAACTCAGAAACTGACCACTGTGTGACCAACGTTATTGTATGTTGTCAGTTGTATGGATGTATGACCTTTGGGAGAACAGTTGTCCATTAATTGAAGGTGTCCCGAATTATCATTGCCCCAGGATGGAAGATGGAGCTCTTCCTAAACATTGCCCTGATAAATATGAAAGGCATGCAGTTGGTTAATTTGAGATGCTCACAGACTATCAGTACAATACAAATTACAGTATTCCTGTGGTGCAAATACCCTGTCTAATATATTGCTATGCTAATCTACATTTTAGATGTCATTTATGAGAGGTTCTACTTGATTGCATTTTCTGTCATGTGTGATCTCAGAAGTGAGAAAATTCCAGAGCATCTGAAAGTTATACCTTGTGAAGTCAGTCTAGCGGAATACAGCATTGATTCTGGTATAGAACGGGTCATGCACAAGTTTATCAACCCTGGTATGTACACTTCAAAAACTTTGAAATACTTATTGTTGCCAGTCAAAGCAGTTTAGGAACTAAGGGCCCCTGAAAAATATTTGGTTTGATCTTTGGCCCCGGGGGTGCACTATGTATAATTTGGGTACTGGGGACGTGCTGCCTGTAACGGTATCAATTTTCACAGTTTTGGTATATGGAACACTAACAGTCTCAATTTTCATGATTTTCATGATTTTCATGTTCGAAGAATAGAAAATTTGTTTAAGGTCAGGTATAGATACATTTTCGAAAAATTTGGATAAGGTGGGTGTTCTTTTATGCTTGGGTGGCACGTCCCTTATTACACAATTTGACAAAGTGCCCCCCGGGTCTTAGGTCCATGCTATGCTACAAGGCCTCCTAAGGCCATCCCATCAACTTTTATTAACCAGGGGACATGTAACATGAATTTTTCAAGGTTGCCAATGCTCTAAAGGGCATGTTTTAAAAAAATTTCAAACTTCTCTGAGCCCACTTCTGCATTAAGCTCACTTTGCTTCAGTATCCCTGCATAAGGACCCAGTATTACTAAATTCCTTATGGAACCCTGGGAGCGTCCTATTATGCTACTGATGGTTGTCATGCAGTTTGGTGGAATTGGATACTTGGGAGAATTTGGACCAATATTGTCTGGCATTTGTTTTTTTATGCTTTACTGAATGCTCTCACATCATTTTAGGTAAAATTCCATTAGGACACAGATACAATGCAACAGCAAAGAGTAAGTGTATTAAGAGAAATATTATTATCTAAAAAGAAATTGGTAAGAAAATATACAGTGTAATCTAGCTGTGTTACATATTCTCACTCGTAAAGTAAACCATTCCAAAGAAAAGTTTGAGGCTGTACAAAGGCTAAGACTGTGGCCAAACAATCAAACATTTTTCATCAAACTGACAGCTTAAGTTCGCTTTTGAAACAAAATGTTTGGCAACTTCACAAACATTGCTTTTGAAACATTTTTTAATTGCTACAAGCAGAAAATGTTTTGAAATTTCTCAAAGACATTCAGGAGATTTGTGGGTTGAAATAAGTTAGTCAAGTAGGTAACTTTAACTGAATATACCTAACATCTTATTTTCTTAGGTGAGGCAACTCATCAGATACCAATCGAAGGCATGGATGAGGCTAATGAAACTTACAGTGAAATTTATCAAGATATTATTAGATTCGTAATGCAAGGGAAGAAAATAGTTCCTCCCTTGTTTTGCAAGGTAGGTAATATTTGGGTTTTTTAAAAGGTCAAAATTGAAGTTGCAATTAATTGCAGAAACATCTCTAATTTGACAAAGTAATACTTTTCGTGTGACGATTCCCAGAGAGTATCAACCTCAGAAACAGACCACGCACGAACAAACAAACAATCGACTCAACGGAAGGTATACCAAGATATGGTGTGAAATGCACCAATCAGAAACGTGAAGCTGAATAGGTATGTTGTTTTGAACGCTGATTGAAGGTGCTGTGACGTTGTGGTGTATTCCAGCTGACTGGTGGTGTCAGGGGCCAGGGCCGAGGTTTCCACTAGTAGACGTACCACTGGGATCCCAGCGACTGACGCTGAAACAACATTTCACCTTCAGATTCGCTAATAAGCTCATAGGATAAAGAGAGATAAGCAATATAATTAAGTTTAAGAGTCCATGCGAAAAAGGAACTCTTTCTGTTACACAGAACCGGCATTCTGGTTTGATTAAGACGGATTCCAAATCCCTCAAAGCAAGAAAGACCTTGATATATTATCCGTTAGATCTAGATATGTTTGCTTTTTGTCGCAATTTTGATTAGCCGGACATCCTTTGGACTACAGACTTAATTTTTAAAATTTTGTTTATGTAGCTCTCAAATGATACGGATTTAATTTTAGGCTTCAGAAACAGAGATTGTCGAAGGAGCTTTAAAATGGCTTTCTTATAATTCTGGTAAGAACCTAAAGAAGTTGATTTAAGGAAATGCGGTATATAAATGATATTATTTAACTTTCCTCTTGGGTTACTCTTTCGATCGTTATTGTCTTACGAAAATCACGAGTAAATTTCTTTTGAGGTTCTTGTTTGATTATACTGACAAATATTTTTTCCTACACAGATTCAGATCTGATATTTAGAAGAGTTTGTGAACTCGAAGGCCTCTTGTTAGACTTGGACTCACATCTTGAAGGGCATCGTCCAAATATTAACGCATCAGAGGCAGCTGCCACGAAATTACTTTCATCAAGCGTTTATGATTACGAAAGAAACACAAGGTAGGTAGAGTAGTCAAGTTTAACCTACTTGGCCCTCAGTTACCCAGGGGCAGCTTGGCTTGCTGTTGCTCGTAGCAAAATCGCTAAATACACTGCGGTCTCGGTGACGCAGTGATTAGCGTGCAGGGTTCTCTAAACGAAAATTTTATGGGTTCGAGCCACGGTCTTTCCATCTGTAATTGCAGAGAAAACAACCTTGGGTGGTTGTTGACGCAAATGTGCCCCTCTGTCTACCAAGGTGTATGAATGGTTACCTGGTCGTTAGTTATGAGCGCCGAATGTCGCTGCACTCTGCTATATGCATAAAGTGTAAAGTGTAAAGTCGGATTGGCAGCCCTAGGCTAGAAATAAGACTATAAAATTACACCATTACTTTTCTACCTTATGCCCTGACAAAACAATTAAACATTGTTTGACAAACATTTAAAATTGCTTGCCAAACATAATTTTTGACCGTCCAACCACCTCGCGAAATATCAATCGTCAAAACAATTTTAATTGCAAGAGAAAGAAAATGTTTTTGGAATTTTAGCAGTTTTGCTTTTCGAACAATGTTTTGTGACGTAGCCAAACGGTCAACATTGGTAGTAAATCAAATCTTTTAATTTTTGAAAAGCAATGTTTGATTGCTCCTGTACATGCATAGCGGACCTTTTTTACTCTAACTCGTATGTTTTATTTTTAGATGTAAATATCACGAAGAGAAAGACGTAAAGTTTTGTTCTCTTGGCATGGTAAAGAAATGGAGGTAAAAATAAAAAAAACATATAAAAAATTTAACTCAGTATATTTCTGTTTGACAAGTAGCTACTCTTATTTTTTCATATAAGCTAAAAAATCGATCCAGCACTGAGGTTTTCTTGGAATGGTCAGATTTCTAGCCATGCATATTTCTGCAGAGTTTCTTAAATATCTGTATTGGTGGCATGGACATCGTATCTGAATGAAGTTTTCAAAACATTTATCGATCGTATTTGAATGCTTGTTGCTTTCCAAACTGTCTGCGTGTCACAAAAAATATTGACACGAAACGCGGGACTTCAAAGAAAATATTTCGTAGATTGAGGTTTCGAGAATCTTGGTTTCGTGAAAAAGTTCCTTATTCTAGAAATCGTGCATGCCCACATGTTCATTAGATCATTTATTTTGCAGCTATTTTATTTCGGATTACTTATGCTCCAAAGCTGGCGTCACCCTGACTATCAATCATTTACCATGCGTGGAGGATATCGATACAAGAAGTTCTTCCATGATAAACGGAAATCCTCAGTTCCAGCAGCAACCCCCGTCGTAATGTCAAGGCAACCACAGCAACAACGACCGCCACAACAGCAACAACAACACCAACAACAACAACAACAAAACTACAGAGGTGAGGCTTAAGGCCAAATAAGTTAATGTTTTATGGAATCAAAAGAAAGCGTGTCAAGCGCCAAAACGTGAAACTTGTCTAGCTACACCCTAAAACCTTGAAAACTTGCAGAATAATAAGTTTGCATACAGAAGAAGTTTGGGCTGACGAATCAGAATAATCTAGGAGTCAAAATTGCATATTATAAAGAAATTTTCTAAAATTCCAAAATGAGGCCGTTAAGATGGAAGATGTATCATATCAACAATGGTTGCTGGAAGTGTTGGAACGCCTGTGCTGAAATTTTCTTTCACTGCTGTTATTGCTTCGTTCTTTCCCTCCTCCCTCTTGAACAAAGTTTAGCACTAAAATTTCCAGCTATTCTGGCCTTGCATTATAGCTAAGAGAGCCATCAATAGTCTCAACATTGTTTGAGGTGGGAGGGGGATTTTTCTCGTGAATATGCCAGATTTACCGAAAATGTCTACGAAAAATCTAGGGCGTTCCAAATACATTTCGCAGCCACTGAAGCTTTAATTTTGAAATTTTTATACTAGGATTCAATATTCGTTAATCTGTAAACTTTCAATGTTTATAACGCAGACAGAATAGAGTAAAGTTAAATTGGAAACAAATTTAGATTGTAGCTTTTCTAATCCAAAAACATTGATTTGTAGATCTTGGAGCTTCTAATCGTGTTCCCGCACAGAACAACAACAGTTCATCTGCTCAGCAGCAACCACAACAACCTCGAACAATCGGAAGGGGCCGTGCCTGGGCAGCTGCGTTATCCAGTCAGCCAAGGCGACCGGGCGAAGCTCCAAGAGAACCAGAATACCAACCCTCTGATAACAATATAACGATTGGTAGAGGCAGGGGCAGCAGACTGATGAATCCGCCTGCGTCATCCCAACAAAGCTACCCCGCAGCACCTGTTTCAGTTGGCAGAGGAATGTTGGGAATGAGAGATGCAATGACTAACATGTCGATTGGCCAAGGTATATAGTCACTTTTTCCTTTCTAAACCTGATAGGCCGTATCAGCTAAGTCCTTCAGAGGCTGTGACAAACGACCAGTAAAAATATCAAACGACAAATAATAGAGGAGAGGTACCAGCGATGATTACGAGTACAGACAAACTTCCGTATAACGGACGCCTGTGGGACCAATTTTGGACAAATTCCATTGAATAGAGGTGTTCATTGATTGAGATTCCACTGTGATCTAGAGCTGTTATAATGTTTTCGCATCTCAAAACCAGGGTTTTTTTAACATTGTCATTTATATGGTCATCTCCTCGTTAGGCACTAGCGGTTGTAGTCTTTGGTTTTCATGCCTGTGTAGGTTTGAATCTCGCTCTTGTTAGAGTCGTGAAGTAAAAGTAAAACTTAATATACACTTTTTTTTCAATAAGCAACTTGACTTTGGTCCAGCCCTCAAGAGTTGCTTAACATATCTAGGATTTCAGCCGTCACAGAATGCCTGGTACCCCCTAAAACCTCTTATTTTGGCTCTTTTCTGGCTTCTCAATGTAATTGACAAGTTTGCAAGGATGTACTGTATAAAGAAAGCTTTTCATCAGAAATTTTAACAAAATCTCAGCCCTGGTTGCTTATTGAACAGTTGCTTATTAAAAAAAAGAGTGTAAAGCCAAGACAACCAGCTATGGCAATGAACCCTGCTATGAACACGAATAAATTTGCTATGTCGATGGCTGCACCGCCAGCCTCTTTTGCACCTCAGCCTCCTTCCAACTGGAGAAGCTGACTGACATGAAAGTAATTTGTACATATACATAGCCAGTTTTGTTTAGTTGTACTTTGTACTTTCGAAAAAAAAGAGAAAATCGTTTTGTTTAGTTGTACTTTGTACTTTCGAAAAAAAGAGAAAATCGTTGCGGTGTTCTATTTCACCAGACAGGCTCAATGGAAATTATAGCTTAAGTCAATTTTCCGCAAGCGGACACTGGAAAGTGGATATCACTCTAAGACGGACGTAAATTTGTGCAAGACGAACATCTCATTAGATTGGACGAGACAGTAAGGTCAGTAAGTCCCGAACCGAAGATGTCCGCTTTGGAGATAGCTGTTTTCGTAGCTTTCACTATAGTGTTTGTTGCTGGATCGTAGACAGTTTGCTAAATACCACGTAATTGTGAAATGTCTAGAATTATTACCTGATCCCCAGTTATTGCTCATCAAACCGAGGCTTACACAAAACTTAGATCAGACCCCCCCCCAAACTGTTCGAGAGTCCAGCAGTTGAACCACTGATCAGTAATGTGAACTCAATAGTGATAATCGCGACTCAAGTAATAAGTCTAAAGCCGGTTTTCCACTAGGCGAATTTGTTCGCGCGACGCGAAGCGATGAGATATTACGCATGCGTATTACACTTTTGACAAGCGAAATCCATCGCTGCAGCTCTTCGCCGCGATCAATTTCGTAGTTCGACCAGTTTCTACTTTTTTGAAGCGATCGAAAGCGATAACCAATCAAATCTTTAGAAAATAATCACAAGTCGCCAAAACAAATCAAACAGAAAAAGAACTCGTTTCCAAATTTTCTGAAAGGAAGTCATTCAGATTTTCTAATTGTTAGATGAGCGCCTAGTGGAAAACCTATGTCAAACTTTCGATGCGAAAAAATTCGCCCAGTGGAAAACCGGCTTAAAGAATGCCTGAAAATTTTATTGTAAAAGCTACATAACTAGGTTGCGTTGTAAAATTCTATCATATACGATATTTGTTAATTAGTATATTCTTTGAATTTTGTTTTTGTTTATGTTTTGCATTAAAGATGTTACTTTATCCTTTAGTTTTTCTTTAATTTGTCCGTGTCTAAACCATCCGCCTCTTGACAAATGACCTCTACCTCACCTGAGGGTATCTTGTGGAGAAACAGTTTTGTTTAAACATAGTTCTAATGATTACGGTTTGGCAGGGATAGCCTGAATACCTTACTGGTATTTTCGCGTTTGATATGTGTGATGAAGTTAGGGTAGTGAGAAACAATAGTGAAATGAAGGAGATGAACGATCGCGTTGCGAGATCGGCAAACCGGATCTTCGTCACATGGTGGTATAAGTGATATCTGGATAACAGCACAAATGATAACGATTTCGGAAGGGATAGCCTGGAAAGCTAAACGGTATACGCGCTTGATATGTGATAAAGTTAGGGACAAAAGAACCCTCACCGTAGTAGCTAATCTAGTTCACAGTAGTTGGATGAAGGAAACGAGAGACCGCGTTGCAAGAGATGGGTTATGCGGTAGCATCATAAAGTTGATAAAGTTGATTTTGAAAAATTTCGATCCTGGCGGCCTTTCGTCAATCAGGCAAGTTTCCAACAAGTCCCTGTCTCTATATCTTGCACAGATGTCGAGGCTCCGTTACTGAGTCAAATAACGATAACTTGTAGATTTACATACAACAGCTTACTTTAATGCAAGGAAAGATCTTTCCAGCGATGCGAAAATACTTATCTATAAAATCAATGCCAACAATCAATCTCCTAAGGTTCATAAGAATTAACTGTGGTGCCATGAATAAAAATGTATATACGAACAAATACTACGAATTATCAAGAGAATATCAACCCCAAAATTGGTGAAATTTGCAAATTCAGAGTTTTATAGGTCCATATTTACTTAATACCACTTACCACTATTTTGTTAACAAAGAAATTCTGAAATGCGGATTTATTTTCCGACGTTTTCTCTGCCGTGCGGAAGGTTGAAATCGATGTCCGGTCCAATGGAAACAATCGCAAATGGATTTATGAATTGGTGACTTTCCTAAAAGGTAACGTAATTTTATGCTAAGTGTATGATTTACGTCTATTTAACCTTACACAGGAACAACATGCTTGTTCGATTCTGATTACTGCAAAAATCTACCTCGACAACTAGAGATGCGAAATTGAAAAATTTCCAATTCTCTCTGTTCTGCTCTGATCACACAAATCTCCCCTGGTGGCTCGAAATTTGTGAAATCAAAATAAATTCAATACTGATTTTGCTCAAAAACGTTTTCCTCATCTACTATGTACTGATATACTTATTAAAATTCGGGTGGTCTTGTTAGACTTATTACCTGAGTCGTAGTTATCGCTATTGAAATGAACCGCTTGAACGCTCAAACAACGAGCCTCGGTCTGATAAGCGAAAACTGAGAATCCCCTGGGATTATAAGTCTATGGACTTGTTAGATTACAGAGTTTCTAAATGGAACTAATAAGAGAGGGAGTGCGCTTAAAAAAATCAAGATCAACGTTATGCAGCCTTTTTTCCGAAAAACCCAAAGTCCACTCCTCTCCTCTTGGGTCCGCTAAAAACCGTCGAAATCCGACATCAGCAAGTGGTTCTAGAGCCAGGTAACACCCGGAGGTATCAAGCAAGCTGTCACTGAAGTAGTTAGTAGAGTTTTTCTAAAATGTCGTCGGTACAAATTAAAAACTCGGCAACACTCAGGGACATTCAGCGACACATTGGAAAACAAGCGTAACATATCTTGTCAATTCAAATTGCGGATTTTCCTACATTCAAACTCTGCCATTACAACTGAAAATGTTTTCGTCTCTGGGTAAACTATCTAGCTTACTATATCCTAATTTCCACAAAAAAAAATCATTCAATTGACCAAATCTTTAATTAACTCCAGTATAGCAAACTTTATGGAGAAGACTTTCGATCATAGTCAATACAACAAACACTGTGTATTTTGTTAACCATGCAAAAGTTTCACCGCGAGTCACTTTTCACGGTCAAATCGGGAACTTTGAAGGCTTATAAAATCAATAGCACTATCGCTAGGAGAGCGAAACTTTTTCATCTAGACTAAGTTCCAAATGTTTCATACGATTTGAGCATCGAAAACTCAATACCTCAAAGTTGTGAAAATTTAAATTTCGGCAGTCTTTCGTCGAAAAATTCATGAAAACGTCTATTGCGTTTAGCAGTTTAAATCAAATATCAAACACTTACCATGTAATGATGACATATATGGAACATGTTCACTGTCTCTCCAATCCCTCCGAACTGGTGTAGATCACGTGTGTATCCAAATATGTTCGGATATTCTATCAATCTTCTCTTATTGCACTAAAACGAAACACGTATGAGTTTAGCTAATTAACAGAGATTGATAGTGTAATCTTAATCTAACTTTCATTCTAACAACAGGGGGGGGGATTATCCTACTTCGTTTTCTAGCGCCACAGGGCCCTCTTCACGCATATTCCTTGTGAACTTCAGAATGTATGTAGTCTTTTTTCCGCTCATAAGCCACAGCCGCATGCACAATGCCGCAAACCGACGTCAATATACACCAAAAAACGCAAGCCGCAACTTTTTCCAAAGCCGCAAACCGTAGAAAAAGCATCGCAAAATCCGTAAGCCGCACTCAAAATAGGGGTCGAAGCCGTGAAGTCGCAAACCTATAATAGGCCACCATCAGGCAAAGCTTCACTTTCTACCTCCTTTTTACAGTTCTATAGTCCGATATCTTCTAGACGATTTTCACAACCTCCGAACGATCGTTGAAGATTTTGCTGTGAAAAAGTTTTCAATCTCTTCTTACTTCTTACTTTAGTATTACGAACGAAAAACACATTAGATTATTGAAAATGCAGCTTAAAGGTGAACATAACTGGGAATTGGATTTGACCGTTACCCAGTAGTTAGCAAAGGGGACACAGATGGGGCTTAATCTGAAGTAAAAGGTTGCAGGGTACAATGTCGTTATTTGCTCTGAACCATGCCCTAACTTTCCCTGACTTCAGCTTTTCACCCTTCATTGTTGAATATCTAGCAACATAACTGGCATTAGGTGCTGTGGCGTCGTGGTGTAATCCAGCTGACTCGTGGTGTCAGAAGCTCAGTGTGGTCAGGGTTTGAGCCCAGCCACGGTAGCGTCACAGCCAGGGTTGAGGTCTCGATTAGTTAACCTACTACTGAGATCCTAGCCTTCACCATTAACAACATAGTACTTATTCCCTTATATCTACCTTAAAGTGACCATGGTAAACATGATCAAATCTGATAAGGGTTGTAAACAATCTGATATCTGCTTCTGTTACATTTGGCCCTGTTAAATATCTCTTCTTTGAAAGGATTGCTTCAACCTGCAAAAAAACAATGCATGCAATAGCTTTCAAAGTTGATGGCTTGAAAGACAATTACATCAATCTGAGTAATATGATATATAATAATCCTTTCTGAAAAGGATTTATCTACATCTGCACTAATCATGGAGTTATTGCTCATCACTGCTCTGCTTCTTCACTTTGCTCAATGCTGCTCATTGCCATCAAATGCATCATTACATACGATATCCTTTACATATACATATATGCATACAATATCATTGCATATGCTATCATCTGCATCATTGCTAATCCCCGCTTGCTGCATCAAGCTATCGCTCATCGCTCATTTTTAGTATTACAGTATGCATAAGTCATAGACTCCACAAAGCTATTGATCAAATATATAAAGAACTTCACCTTATCAAGTCCAACAAAAACATCTTTTACTGCTTCATCATATGCTTCCTGTGATTTTGCAAATCCAGCTCTATAAACCCCATTATTGATCATCCTAGAAACAAAATAAACGGTATTAAGAAAAAAATGCTAGCAGGGGTACCAGGGGTGTTACTGCCCACTTGCCCTCACCAAAATTGCCAATCATTAATTTGGTAACAGGACAATTTGTCACACTGGCAACTTGCCACAGTCAAGTTGCCACACATCTGGTCAAATCCCCTCTTCAAAAGATGACCAACCATGCTTAACTCAACAAGTCAACTCTATTAGCATGATAAATGGGGGTTTAGGGGCAGTCCCCCCAATGTTTTTAAATAAATCGCTGCCAAACATTCTCAAAAGCTTTTAAGAGATCTTCATGAAGAAACACTTAACAATTTCATCTTAATTTGAATTTTATCTTTTTTGGCAAGTTTACTAGACCACAGTGGTGACTTGACCTGAAACGTGTGCCAGGTAACCTAAAAAAAACCACCAAGTTGTACGCTAGGACATTTTTACCATATATTTAGTCTACATACATGGAAAACCTATCTTGGCTATGATTCAAGGGGGTACCCCCTGCCCCAAGATGCCCCCTTGCTATGCTACTTCTTGTAACCCATTAACCCATTTCAAAACTCTAAATACTTACGGATATATCCAGGCATTTAAATCATCGATTTCATCTCTGAGGGCTTCTGGATAAAGATCCAAGGCAGCTTGTTCTTTGGTCTTGCAGAATGCATTAAACTCACTGTTAAGCATGCGGATAATCTCACTAGACTCATTATTGACAATTTTCTTTGTCTTCGTGTCAAACAAGACTGGCACGGTGACTCTTCCATTATACTCTTTGCCATCCTGACTCAATTCATAGATTTGTCTCAAGAACTGGAAATTATTAATGGTATCAGGGGTGCAGTCGACTTTCTCGGGACTGAATTGCCAGCCAGTTTGGGTTTTGAAATCCAAGAAATAATCAACAACATTGAGGGATATCACATCTTCCAGACCTTTCAATTTGCGGTAGATGAGCGTTCTGTGCGCCCAAGGGCATGCATAGGAAATGTAAATATGATACCGATTGGGTTCAGCTTTGTATTCAGTAGAACCATCAGCAGATATAAAGTTTCTGAAAACAGCATCTTTCCTGATAAATGCTCCTTTTGTTGACTTGCTTTCGGACATTATGAATGATCAACTATTGATTCAGTATTGACTAAGAAAGAGCACTCTGACAGCTCCAGGAAATAGCTTTTAACTGAAATGAGTTAGTTAGGCAGGAAGAAAACGTTCTAGTTGCAAACAAGTGTTGACGAAAAGAACCTTGATCCTCCCCGTTTTGAATTCACTCGACCCTAACAAACCCGAGGCATTGTTTGTCTTTTGTTTTTTGTCTTTGTTTTTTGTGTCTTATAGCAAAAGAGTTGGTAAAAGGGTAAATAAAAGATAATGCGGTAAAACAATACCTCCTTTGTCTCAATGTTTGGTGGTGCTGTTTTTTCAAAGAACACAAGTCAAATAGTCAAAAAATTTTCAGGGAGTTCCCGCCATGATTCCAGCCTTCCCGCCTTTCTGCGAAACTGCAAAGTCATGCTGACTGCTGACGAAATCTACCTCGCCTCGCTTCCAATAAGTTTCTTAGCAACAATGTCTCAAAGCGAGACTAGGAAGGAAGTCCTATTTCCAGCATCTTTCGTCATTGGAACTTGGAAGCAATAAATTTTCAGCACTCAGCAAGGTTCGAGTCAGAGATCTCTATCGTCTTCACTTCGAAAATCTATAAGATATGGCTCAGCCACCGCCAGGATATCCACAGAAACCATATCCACAGCAATATAACGCCTACCAGC
>JACTAT010000009.1:1240765-1259295 GCA_014526335.1 Chrysaora quinquecirrha | reverse complement strand
AAAATTGTTAATTAATGGTTACTAAAACTACAAATGATAACTAATAAACTCGTTTTTTCTAACTTAGGGAATTGGAGATCAAGCTAGCACCTTTAGACTTCATGAAACCTTGGATCATTACGTTACTCTGCAACATACAATGACAGGAAATTACTTTGGAATCGACAAACAAGGACAAGTGGTACCACCTGCTTACCTAAATAATTCAAAAGATGAATGCAAATTTGAGGTTCACCTTGTGGTAAGAAAGATGTTTAACTATGATATGAAATATATAACACATTAATAAAGTGATGCTTTTGCTGCAAGAAAAAACTGTTTGACAAGCAATTTTTTGCGATGTGGCAAAACATTAAAACATTTTGCTTGAAATGCAAATTTCGAATGTTTGACAAACGGTGTTTGGTCGTTTGAAAAGGGCCTTACTTTGTAGTTAGTTACTTTAGTTTGTGCCGCATTTTAATTTCTCGTTACTTTTCTTTGCAGTACAGCCCATTTGGTCACCGCTACACACCATCTCACTGAAAACGACCAAGACATATGAACATTCTAATAACAAAGAATCCACAGTTATTAACTAGCTGTTGTATAACTGTAATATGTTTATTATTAAAAGGCCTGTTCATGCGAAAGCGAGTCAGAAACAAGCCTGGTTAAAGCCTTCGCGAATGAGTCTGCAATTATGTTCATACAGGATAATTCTTGGCCTGCCTGTTACTGGCCAGTGGCAGGGTAATGTTGAGCTACTTGCATGTTAAGTTGGCAAGATAAATTATCAGCGAGAGTTCGCTTAATATTTTCACTTTCTGCGGTTTTTGGTTGACGTCGAATTTTCATATTGAATTGAAGAATCTTGCCAGTTTCGATAAAAAGCATAAAAGTTTTCAAACATAGCTAAAAGCTGTCATACTCAAGATCCTAAGAGCTCCTAAGAGTTGGAGAGAAATAGACTCAGTCGATTAGTGAAAGCCACGTTCATTCATTTCTATCTATACCAGATGTTTAATATTATGGGGAGTGTCGGACACAAAATCTTTAACTTTGTTAGAAAAGCTTTCATGTTTCAGATATTAGGCCTTGTATCTTGGAATTAAAACCTACTTAAATTCGCAGAGTTAAACATACTTAAACGCTCGGGGCTGTGCTCAACAAGGCTTGTCCGGAACAAAATTAACAGGCGATTAATGTTCATTACAAGTACATTTGCCTATTTTATCAGACCCGCATTTCGAATTATATTATTAATTGATTTAGAATTAAATATTTACATATCTATGGATTAATTTGCACACATGAATTAAATGAGCCGATAAATTTAAGATTTAGAGATATCGAGTGTCAAGAATCTTAAGAGTTCAAATTTTAAAAAATTTAAGAAACTCCAGTCGTTGTTATTCTGGCTTTTTCTCCTATATCGCTGCAAAATTACAGGGACTCACAAAACCGTTAAGAGCTGAGTGGGTAAAGAGCTTTATTTTGGCTTGTTGGAACAAACTACAGTTGATTTCGTATATTAATAATGGTAAAGTTGGTAATGGTAAATCATGGTAATTCATACTGATGATGCACAAACCCCGACCAATTTTTAAGTAAAATAAAGAAAAACTCACCAATTCGAAGAGAAATTCATTTTTAGTATTCTCAAACAATTTCTTTGGCTCACAACATTTCTTCTAAAGATTTTATTTACAAAAGTTCAGATCATTTTGTCAGTACCTTTTCTTGTTGTCCACAATTCAAATTAACGATCAACTTCACCAAATACAATATCTTGTGTTCCTGGAAAAATAAATGCGTTTTAGACACTAGTTTTTGAATCTTTTAACAGGTATCTATAGTTTAAGTCCCTGTTAACTCTCCAAAAAACAAAACGAGCATTAAATCAGCTTTGTCGGAAGATGCCTCAAATATCAGTATGAGCAACAAAGAATAAACGTTGTGACATAATAGTTCCTCTGAGCTAAAGAGATCGATAAAATAGTGGATTACACGCTTTTTATTTTATAAAGAACTTAGCTCGAGGTCTAGTTCCTAAAGTTTCTTATTTTTGGACCTCTTTAGTTCCAAAAGTTCCTTAATAGTTCCTATTTGTAAATGCATTTTTAGTGCTGTTTAGTGCAATGGCTTTTATATAGAGAGACATATATGTGACTGCTCGACGAAACATTTGATTCAAGCGTAGCAAACACAGTCTATGATACAATAGATGCGAGTTTTTACTGCAAATGAATAGAGCAGTTTCTTAATTCTTGAGTAACGAATAAAGCAGTTTCTTAATTCTTGATTGTTTGCAGTTAAAAGAATATTCAAAAATGAAAAGTTCCTTAGCAATTTTTTCTCTAGTAGCATAAGTTCTTACAGATTTTTCAGTCTTCTAAATGTAGGTTTCTTATGAAGTGGTTCTTTATAAGAAATGCGTGTAGCTCTCCAATTCATGGTTCTCAAGGCTCTCCTCCATTTTTGTTCGTGTCTCGGCATTTTGAGCCTTCTATGTTAACCATCAAGGCGCCATAAAGGCCAGCTTCGAATCCCATTAATTCTGGTGTGCCACTCGTGAAAGGTCTATCCTAGTGTTTGTCATACGGAAAATATAAACATCTGTATACACACTGAAAAAGGTTCAACATAACTGAATCAAAAAGCCCAAACAAAAGGAAAGCCTTCGGCTTTATGATTTCGAGAGTTAATTGACGATAAGAACCTTTTTTAAGAAAGGAAAGCTAAGAAAGTTGCAGTTCTAAAAGCTGGTTTAATCGTAAAACTCACCGATAATAGCCACAACGTCAGCCAACATGTGGCCCTTAGACATCAGATCCAAGGAGGCCTGAAAAAACGATAAGTTTTTTTACAAACATAGTTGATTTCTGTAATATCTAAGTTCAGTACCAAAAACAATCCGAACAAGAAAGGACCCAGGGCCTTAGTCGCTTTAGATCCGGACGGCAATCATCATCCATGGGGTCATACTATTATTTATTGCCAGCCAGCTATACTCCCACCTTATAATCATGTTTTGCCGTCCCCGATCAGGATCGACGACCATGGGAATTACTATTGCTTTCTCTAAAGAAATAACCAGGGCTCGTCCTCCCACTTTTGCTTCGTAAAAAGCTACAAAACCCTAGGACTAAAGAGGCTGAACGATCAAACATTTGTTCGTCAAACATTTGAAATTTGCTTCTCAAACAAAATGTGATCCAATTCGGCCACCAAAACATTGTGCGTCAAACATTTTTTTGCTTGTCACAAGCAGAAAATGCTTTTGAAGTTTTTCAAAAACATTGTGCAACAAATTTAGATTATTTTTGCTTGTCAAGCAATGTTTAGTGACGCGACCAAACGGTCAAACAGTGCTTGTAAAGCAAATGGCAAACGTTCCAACAATATTTGTGCCAGGGCCTCGGCCTTAGGCCCTGCCAAAAGATCAAACATTTTTAGTCGAACATCTAAAATTTGCTTGTCCAACAAATCTGATCGTTTGGCTACATCACAACATTGCTCATCAAACATTTTTCGCTTACGGCAAGCAGAAAAATGTTTCTCATGTTTTTCAAAAAACATTGCCAGGCAAGTTCTACTTGTCGATCAATGTTTTGCAATGTAACCAAACGGTCAAGCATTGTTTGTCAGGTAAATACCAAATGTTTGACCAACAATGTTTGATCGTTTGGCCATGGTCTTACTGTTTCAAGACACAGATAACTGGTAGTTATTTGCTTAGAAGATAAGCTAATTCGAGCGGGGCTTGTGCAAGGGGAGGGGACTAATTCAAGGATTCATGAGATCCGCGCTTCCCATAAACACAGTACCTTTAGTACAGTAGACATTTGCAACGATTTCGCAGGCAGACATGCTTAAAGTCAAGGGAAGTTAGGTTGTATTGCATGCCTAAGATCAGTGCGACTATTTGTAAAACTCTGTGTATATCCTCTTACCAAATGGAAAAAACCAGGTGCCCTGATCTTGCATCTGTAAGGGCGATTTGTTCCGTCAGATACTAAATAGACAGCCATTTCTCCCTGAAATTGAAAATGATAACATTGCTAACAGCACAATGACAAGTTTACGAAAAACGGAATAAAATCTTAGCTCTAGAGAAAACCTTTAGCACTTCGCTAAACAGATAAGCTAATTTGGGGGGTCTAATACCAAGGGACCTTGAATAATTTTATGTGACATCTGCTGCCGATGTCGAAAATCATTCAGATGCTAACATGAATAACAGGGTAGGGGCTCATTCAAGGGTAGGAGCCTTATTACCAATTTTAGCCCAAGGGTGGGGTTTAGTCGATAGAGGCTGATAAAAGGGGGGCTAAGTCGACGATTTATGGAATTTGTAAAGAAGAAAATATCACTGGCGGTTACTGTAGATATGAGAAGAACTTCTGTTGTAAGAGAGAAATTTTGCTTCAGACTTGCATCTCTTAATTGGAGAGAAATTCTTATAGCAAGGAACAAAACTTGTCTTCCGGTTTTAATGATATCAGAAAAAACATCCCAGCAAGCAGGGACGGGAGGTTTGCTCATTGGGTATATCAAGTAACGATAAAAATACGCATCAATGAAGATTAATCAATACCATTTTTATCTTTTCTTTAGACAACGCATGTGCAACCAGAACAAAAGCATCTTGACAAACATTCCGTCTCCGCAAGATGGAACGTTTTTCTGGTATAGAGAGGTTCTAAACTTGGAGAACCAAGTAACAGCGTTATCTTATAGGTTGGCAAGTGTATAGTAGGAGAGATATGGTTCATTATAATACCTTTGGCGCTTCAATGGCACTGTATGTGCAACCTGGTGGCACGTTATATCCTTCAGTGTAAAGTTTAAAATGATGAATCAAAGCTTCCATTGAGTCCTTTTGAAGAAAAGAAAAATGAAATTACAACACCAAATACAGAAGCGATACAAGAAAGAAAAAATTCAAATAATCATGGTATGAAACTCTGACTTTGTTGGCATTTCAGCTCTGAAGAAGCCTTGAATCCCAGGGCAAAATATTCAGTTAGGCAGAATTAGGAATAAGACGTCCTTACCTTCATTTCTGATCGCTTTGGTGGAGAGACTTTTGCATCATCGACTTTAATCGGTCCTTCTGGCATTTTATTCAAACACTAACAAGAGAAATGAATTTTGAAGTCAGCGATACAAACGCAAAGTTAACAAGAACAATGGCATGAGTTTGAACGGAGAGTTATTACGATTGAGGGTTTGCTTTAGGCGAACTCTGTGGCTTGCAGGTAATGGTCTATGTTTTTATCACGAAGCAAGCAAGCATATACTTGCAAGCCGCTTTATGGGCAATAAAACTGCCAACTTACTCTACTACTGCCCGCTACTGCCCCAAAACTGATATCCCAGAACCAATACTTTCCTTGGTATATCATAGCTATAACTAAAAGGTTTAAAATTCAGTCTTGAAGTTTGAACTTTACGCATGGAACAATTCCTCACCTGGTGGATAATTTTCATACTTTCTCGCATTTCTTGCACACGGCAAAGATATCTATTTGAACAAAATTTACGAATAAAATTAATAAAATTAAAGACATGAGTAGTGAAGCGCTTAGAATAATTTATTTACACGTTCAGCTGTATGGCCTATTAAAATTCATATAATTTGGCATTAGACTTTAAATTAAAGAATGCACTTCTGATACAAAGCAGTATGATCAATTTCTGATGATGTGCAAAAAAGAGCTCTTAAACTGCGGGCTAGTTTCAGTAGTAGAATCTGTATTAACAGGAGCAGTAGTATTAACAGCAGCAGCAGCAGCAGCAAGAGCAGCAGTATTGATAGCAGTAGCAGCAGAAGAAGCATTAGTAGTGGCATCAACAGCAGTAACAGCAGCACTACTAGTAGCAACAGCAGAAACGGCAGCAGCAGCAGCTGTAGTAGTAGCAGTAGCACAAAGAACATGCAGGTATGAAGCATGAAACGATGCTTCAACAAAAGCATATTCCTTTAAAAGTGAAGGTCATTGCGAGGCGGAGGTCCTTACATAGCGATGGTCAGAGACGGGCAAGGGCTAGTCCTATATTACTAAAATTCTTATTATGCAAATTAAGCGAACAATGTTTACCTGTCATAGCTATCTCCGTTTTTACCAATGGGAACGTCAAAGTCCACTTTGTCATAGGCATCGTACGGTTGTGACTTTCGCAAATCCCATTTGAATCCTGATCCACGAAGCATCACACCTCTGTCAATGAATAAGAAGTAGAATAAAACACAGACACAGCAAAAATAGAAGCTTTCGATCTTCCGCTATCACTATTGATAATGCAGTAAAATAGAATTTTCATCCTTAATAGAATATGGCCCTGGCCAAACGATCAAAAATTTGACCGGGCTGTGATGCAAATAGGCTGGGGCTCGAACCCTGACTATACGGACCTCACTGACACCACAAACCACCTTGCTTAGGATTATGACACCAAAGCAATTTCAACCAAATTTCAATCTTTAAGGATTGACAACACTGATGAGGGGGTGGGGTTCACAGATTAATGGCACAGGATAATAAACGATAAAAGGTTGATTGATAACTTACGAAAAGCCATAATCTAAAGCATCCTGCATTGATACAACACCAATATCGACCAGTCTTTGCTTCCAGATACGATTACTTGTCAACATCTATAAGGGAAATAGCATATCCAGCTAGATTTCAATATTTCACTTGCTGTATATTTTATTGGTCAAATGATATTAAATATTCCGTTATATCGAACGATAAAAGAACTTAACAAATCGCCTTACTTCTTCTACTTCATCAATTCTTTGTCCATACTTTTTCAGCCAGTCATAGATATCGTCCATCAGACCGAGAGGGAGATCCTATAAAGAAATTTATATTACTAGTCGTCGAGTCGTACATAACAAGCATACTAGAAAGCTTTTTTCATTTGTCACAGTTTACCTCAGAGTATATACGGCAGAAAAAGGCCAAAGTCAAGGCTGAGATCGGAGCAAAGTGTTCTTGTGTTTTTGAATGAAACTTCTAAACTTGTCAAATTCTTAAAAAAAAGGTAGACTTTACAGAAATGCAATAATATTTCCTAATTTCGCACAAATAATAAAAAACGCTTTCTAGAGGAGATTCAAATTCGTTTCAACTTTGTAGTTCACCACTGTGATAACGAGGGAAGGCACTTGATCAAATTTTGTAAGGGACGAGCCGCCCAAGTATCAAAAACATACCTGACCTTATACGAATCTTTTGAGGATATATACCCGACCTTATAACCAATTCTGTGAAAATATCACAATATCCAATTTGTGAAAATATTATACCTTACTATTATCATACGACTAGCAAAAGGTGTCTCTTGATTCATCCCATCAAAATCTTGCACATACACCATTAAAGAGATGCCAGGGACCAATCTGATAGGTGGCTGAATCCAAAGGGGGCGCTTATTCGAGAGAGGACTATTAGAGGAAACACGGTACTACTATACGAATCTGAAATATCATACCTGTGAAACACCACCAGGTCTTACGTAAGCAGCATGCAATCTTGCTCCAGAAACTCGTTCATAGAACTCCATCAACTGAAACGAGTGAATTTATTAAATATAAGAAAGGTATATTGAAGCCGTAATTTTTGGTCACGAAGTTTACCATTGTAGTCTGCCTGGGGAAAGTGTTTCCGGCGAGCCCGCGTCTAGTATTTATATCTCCTCCCATCCTGCTTTGCAAGACGAGCAAAGGAAGTGAATCTGATTGGACCAATCAAGAAAAGGAAGAAATCTAATTGGATTAATAGGACAAGAGAAATAACATAATCACTTTTGATTGGTGAAGGGAACATAGGACGGGGGTACTGAGTGTGAAGCCAAATTCTGTGGCAAAATCTGGAGAGTGCAAAGGTAGACTTATCACATGAGTCTCGTGTTCCGCTCATAAAATCTAGACAGACAACAACAACAACAACAGTAGCAACAACAACAACTAAAGATGGTAGCTGCGATAAATGGGACTCGTGTAACAAGTCTATGATGAAAACGTAACTGCTATTGAGAATCGTTTAGGGGCGTTATATGCTCCCCTGTTCCCTTGAGAATATTCCCTTGTTCCCTGGAGTTTTGTAGGATTATTTTTCAGATTGACAGTGAAGTTGATTGATAGGGAGCATTTTATCTGACCCCTATTTACCTCTGTTCCCTTTTAATTTTGGCCATGTTCACTTGTTTCTTTGATTTGGGTTCGGCAGGTGAGGTGTTTTCCCTGATATAAACATGCCTTTAATTGCTACATATCAACAAGATAATGAATAATACTACAGACCTCTTATCCATTTCGCTCTTTCTGGTATTTGTATGTTGAGCAGTTTTTCTACTGCTAATGAGTAACATTGCTCGTTTGTCATCATAGAGACGTAATCCAGCCGGTCAAAATATGGCAGAGCCTGTAAAAACAGAGAGAGAAAATTTCAAGGGGCAGTTCACTACTTGAAAACGCGCACGAGAAATTCAAAGGATTTCCAAAGGGTTTCTTAAATGACGTTGAATGATCTTACAGTCTTTTCTACAGTAAGGAAGCAACGTAAAATGACGTTAAATCATCTACAGTCTTTTCTACAGTAAAGAAAGTGACGTTAAATGATCTTACAGTCTTTTCTACACAAAGGAAGCGACGTTAAATGACGGAAAATGATCTACAGACTTTTCTACGGTACAAGAAACGACTTTAAATGACATTGAATGATCTTACAGTCTTGCCTATAGTGAAGATGCAACGTTAAATAACGCTGAATGATCTTACGGCCTTGTCTACAGTAAAGAAGCGGCGTTAAATGACATTGAATGATCTTACAGTCTTGTCTACAGTAAAGAAGCAACGTTAAATAACGCTGAATGATCTACAGTCTTGTCTACAGTAAAGAAGCGGCGTTAAATGACATTGAATGATCTTACAGTCTTGCCTATAGTGAAGAAGCAACGTTAAATAACGCTGAATGATCTTACGGCCTTGTCTACAGTAAAGAAACGACTTTAAATGACATTGAATGATCTTACAGTCTTGCCTATCGTGAAGAAGCAACGTTAAATAACGCTGAATGATCTTACGGCCTTGTCTACAGTAAAGAAACGACTTTAAATGACATTGAATGATCTTACAGTCTTGCCTATAGTGAAGAAGCAACGTTAAATGACGTTGAATGATCTTACAGCCTTTTCTACAGTAAAGAAGCGGCGTTAAATGACATTGAATGATCTTACAGTCTTGTCTACAGTAAAGAAGCAACGTTAAATAACGCTGAATGATCTACAGTCTTGTCTACAGTAAAGAAGCGGCGTTAAATGACATTGAATGATCTTACAGTCTTGCCTATAGTGAAGAAGCAACGTTAAATAACGCTGAATGATCTTACGGCCTTGTCTACAGTAAAGAAGCGGCGTTAAATGACATTGAATGATCTTACAGTCTTGTCTACAGTAAAGAAGCGGCGTTAAATGACATTGAATGATCTTACAGTCTTGCCTATAGTGAAGAAGCAACGTTAAATAACGCTGAATGATCTTACGGCCTTGTCTACAGTAAAGAAACGACTTTAAATGACATTGAATGATCTTACAGTCTTGCCTATAGTGAAGAAGCAACGTTAAATGACGTTGAATGATCTTACAGCCTTTTCTACAGTAAAGAAGCGGCGTTAAATGACATTGAATGATCTTACAGTCTTGTCTACAGTAAAGAAGCAACGTTAAATAACGCTGAATGATCTTACGGCCTTGTCTACAGTAAAGAAACGACTTTAAATGACATTGAATGATCTTACAGTCTTGCCTATAGTGAAGAAGCAACGTTAAATGACGTTGAATGATCTTACAGCCTTTTCTACAGTAAAGAAGCAACGTTAAATGACATTGAATGATCTTACAGTCTTGTCTACAGTAAAGAAGCAACGTTAAATAACGCTGAATGATCTTACGGCCTTGTCTACAGTAAAGAAACGACTTTAAATGACATTGAATGATCTTACAGTCTTGCCTATAGTGAAGAAGCAACGTTAAATGACGTTGAATGATCTTACAGCCTTTTCTACAGTAAAGAAGCGGCGTTAAATGACATTGAATGATCTTACAGTCTTGTCTACAGTAAAGAAGCAACGTTAAATAACGCTGAATGATCTTACGGCCTTGTCTACAGTAAAGAAACGACTTTAAATGACATTGAATGATCTTACAGTCTTGCCTATAGTGAAGAAGCAACGTTAAATGACGTTGAATGATCTTACAGCCTTTTCTACAGTAAAGAAGCAACGTTAAATGACATTGAATGATCTTACAGTCTTGTCTACAGTAAAGAAGCAACGTTAAATAACGCTGAATGATCTTACGGCCTTGTCTACAGTAAAGAAACGACTTTAAATGACATTGAATGATCTTACAGTCTTGCCTATAGTGAAGAAGCAACGTTAAATGACGTTGAATGATCTTACAGCCTTTTCTACAGTAAAGAAGCGGCGTTAAATGACATTGAATGATCTTACAGTCTTGTCTACAGTAAAGAAGCAACGTTAAATAACGCTGAATGATCTTACGGCCTTGTCTACAGTAAAGAAACGACTTTAAATGACATTGAATGATCTTACAGTCTTGCCTATAGTGAAGAAGCAACGTTAAATGACGTTGAATGATCTTAGAGCCTTTTCTACAGTAAAGAAGCAACGTTAAATGACATTGAATGATCTTACAGTCTTGTCTACAGTAAAGAAGCAACGTTAAATAACGCTGAATGATCTTACGGCCTTGTCTACAGTAAAGAAACGACTTTAAATGACATTGAATGATCTTACAGTCTTGCCTATAGTGAAGAAGCAACGTTAAATGACGTTGAATGATCTTACAGCCTTTTCTACAGTAAAGAAGCGGCGTTAAATGACATTGAATGATCTTACAGTCTTGTCTACAGTAAAGAAGCAACGTTAAATAACGCTGAATGATCTTACGGCCTTGTCTACAGTAAAGAAACGACTTTAAATGACATTGAATGATCTTACAGTCTTGTCTACAGTAAAGAAGCGGCGTTAAATGACATTGAATGATCTTACAGTCTTGCCTATAGTGAAGAAGCAACGTTAAATAACGCTGAATGATCTTACGGCCTTGTCTACAGTAAAGAAACGACTTTAAATGACATTGAATGATCTTACAGTCTTGCCTATAGTGAAGAAGCAACGTTAAATGACGTTGAATGATCTTACAGCCTTTTCTACAGTAAAGAAGCGGCGTTAAATGACATTGAATGATCTTACAGTCTTGTCTACAGTAAAGAAGCAACGTTAAATAACGCTGAATGATCTTACGGCCTTGTCTACAGTAAAGAAACGACTTTAAATGACATTGAATGATCTTACAGTCTTGCCTATAGTGAAGAAGCAACGTTAAATGACGTTGAATGATCTTACAGCCTTTTCTACAGTAAAGAAGCAACGTTAAATGACATTGAATGATCTTACAGTCTTGTCTACAGTAAAGAAGCAACGTTAAATAACGCTGAATGATCTTACGGCCTTGTCTACAGTAAAGAAACGACTTTAAATGACATTGAATGATCTTACAGTCTTGCCTATAGTGAAGAAGCAACGTTAAATGACGTTGAATGATCTTACAGCCTTTTCTACAGTAAAGAAGCGGCGTTAAATGACATTGAATGATCTTACAGTCTTGTCTACAGTAAAGAAGCAACGTTAAATAACGCTGAATGATCTTACGGCCTTGTCTACAGTAAAGAAACGACTTTAAATGACATTGAATGATCTTACAGTCTTGCCTATAGTGAAGAAGCAACGTTAAATGACGTTGAATGATCTTACAGCCTTTTCTACAGTAAAGAAGCAACGTTAAATGACATTGAATGATCTTACAGTCTTGTCTACAGTAAAGAAGCAACGTTAAATAACGCTGAATGATCTTACGGCCTTGTCTACAGTAAAGAAACGACTTTAAATGACATTGAATGATCTTACAGTCTTGCCTATAGTGAAGAAGCAACGTTAAATGACGTTGAATGATCTTACAGCCTTTTCTACAGTAAAGAAGCGGCGTTAAATGACATTGAATGATCTTACAGTCTTGTCTACAGTAAAGAAGCAACGTTAAATAACGCTGAATGATCTTACGGCCTTGTCTACAGTAAAGAAACGACTTTAAATGACATTGAATGATCTTACAGTCTTGCCTATAGTGAAGAAGCAACGTTAAATGACGTTGAATGATCTTACAGCCTTTTCTACAGTAAAGAAGCAACGTTAAATGACATTGAATGATCTTACAGTCTTGTCTACAGTAAAGAAGCAACGTTAAATAACGCTGAATGATCTTACGGCCTTGTCTACAGTAAAGAAACGACTTTAAATGACATTGAATGATCTTACAGTCTTGCCTATAGTGAAGAAGCAACGTTAAATGACGTTGAATGATCTTACAGCCTTTTCTACAGTAAAGAAGCGGCGTTAAATGACATTGAATGATCTTACAGTCTTGTCTACAGTAAAGAAGCAACGTTAAATAACGCTGAATGATCTTACGGCCTTGTCTACAGTAAAGAAACGACTTTAAATGACATTGAATGATCTTACAGTCTTGCCTATAGTGAAGAAGCAACGTTAAATGACGTTGAATGATCTTACAGCCTTTTCTACAGTAAAGAAGCAACGTTAAATGACATTGAATGATCTTACAGTCTTGTCTACAGTAAAGAAGCAACGTTAAATAACGCTGAATGATCTTACGGCCTTGTCTACAGTAAAGAAACGACTTTAAATGACATTGAATGATCTTACAGTCTTGCCTATAGTGAAGAAGCAACGTTAAATGACGTTGAATGATCTTACAGCCTTTTCTACAGTAAAGAAGCGGCGTTAAATGACATTGAATGATCTTACAGTCTTGTCTACAGTAAAGAAGCAACGTTAAATAACGCTGAATGATCTTACGGCCTTGTGTACAGTAAAGAAACGACTTTAAATGACATTGAATGATCTTACAGTCTTGCCTATAGTGAAGAAGCAACGTTAAATGACGTTGAATGATCTTACAGCCTTTTCTACAGTAAAGAAGCAACGTTAAATGACATTGAATGATCTTACAGTCTTGTCTACAGTAAAGAAGCAACGTTAAATAACGCTGAATGATCTTACGGCCTTGTCTACAGTAAAGAAACGACTTTAAATGACATTGAATGATCTTACAGTCTTGCCTATAGTGAAGAAGCAACGTTAAATGACGTTGAATGATCTTACAGCCTTTTCTACAGTAAAGAAGCGGCGTTAAATGACATTGAATGATCTTACAGTCTTGTCTACAGTAAAGAAGCAACGTTAAATAACGCTGAATGATCTTACGGCCTTGTCTACAGTAAAGAAACGACTTTAAATGACATTGAATGATCTTACAGTCTTGCCTATAGTGAAGAAGCAACGTTAAATGACGTTGAATGATCTTACAGCCTTTTCTACAGTAAAGAAGCAACGTTAAATGACATTGAATGATCTTACAGTCTTGTCTACAGTAAAGAAGCAACGTTAAATAACGCTGAATGATCTTACGGCCTTGTCTACAGTAAAGAAACGACTTTAAATGACATTGAATGATCTTACAGTCTTGCCTATAGTGAAGAAGCAACGTTAAATGACGTTGAATGATCTTACAGCCTTTTCTACAGTAAAGAAGCGGCGTTAAATGACATTGAATGATCTTACAGTCTTGTCTACAGTAAAGAAGCAACGTTAAATAACGCTGAATGATCTTACGGCCTTGTCTACAGTAAAGAAACGACTTTAAATGACATTGAATGATCTTACAGTCTTGCCTATAGTGAAGAAGCAACGTTAAATGACGTTGAATGATCTTACAGCCTTTTCTACAGTAAAGAAACGACTTTAAATGACATTGAATGATCTTACAGTCTTGCCTATCGTGAAGAAGCAACGTTAAATGACGTTGAATGATCTTACAGCCTTTTCTACAGTAAAGAAACGACTTTAAATGACATTGAATGATCTTACAGTCTTGCCTATCGTGAAGAAGCAACGTTAAATGACGTTGAATGATCTTACAGCCTTTTCTACAGTAAAGAAACGACTTTAAATGACATTGAATGATCTTACAGTCTTGTCTACAGTAAAGAAGCAACGTTAAATAACGCTGAATGATCTTACGGCCTTGTCTACAGTAAAGAAACGACTTTAAATGACATTGAATGATCTTACAGTCTTGCCTATAGTGAAGAAGCAACGTTAAATGACGTTGAATGATCTTACAGCCTTTTCTACAGTAAAGAAGCAACGTTAAATGACATTGAATGATCTACAGTCTTGTCTACAGTAAAGAAGCGGCGTTAAATGACATTGAATTGAATGATCTTATGGTCTTGTCTACAGTAAAGAAGCAGCATTAAAAGTTTTGAACTTCGTGATCATATCTAATCTTCACGTCTTCGTCTTAATCAAGTGTTGGAATATTGTGAGCTTGTAAGGATTAAACAAGCAATGCACCTGTAAATAGCTTTTGTATTCAATCAGTTTTTCTGTTCCCCTGTGCAACAATCCGATATGTGGATCTGCTCTCTCAACAACCTAAAGACAATAACAGTTTATAGAATTATTTAACGTTGCTTTATACGTTAATACAGCAGAGACGTGGGTAGAGGGAGTATTTTGTCCAAGGGGTGCGATCCTGCTTGACATTTTCCAGTTTGAAAAACAGTACAATCATTTTTTCAGTGATATTGGTTTTACAAGCTGACTTTGCTGACTATTGTAGCAAGGTATTTAACCATATTCATCCTCTCAATTAGTGGCATGTTATTTGCTAGGGAGTACCAGAAATTCAGAAGACATAACTTCCAAAAGACTGATTTTAATGCAAAAACTTTAAGCTTTCGATGACCAAAGTTTTCCAGAAAATGCTTAATTTGGTATTGGTTATTCTCCATCAATCTGTGGCAATTCTAAGGACAATCTTGTTGCATGCAAGGAGAAAATTCAGGGCCCCATTCTTTTATTGGTTGGCACCTCCAAGCCTGTTTGTTGAGTATGGGTGTTTATAACAAGATCTCAGATGTGCAAGAACCCCAAAACCCATTCTATTTTAGCCTATTATAGTTCTATTGAAAAACTCAGGTTTGTGAATGCCCTATTCTGCAGCATGAAAACCCCCAGCATTCCTACACCAATGTAGCTAACAGCAAACCTACGAATAACCTTTTTTGACAACAATCTTAGCAGATCTACTCACCTCTCCATTAAGCTCAAGAACAAGACGCAAGACTCCATGGGCTGCTGGATGTTGTGGTCCAAAGTTCAATGTCAAGTTGGTAACACCTTTCTCAATCACAATTTCTGAAAAAGAAAGTATGCTACTTAAAATGGGATGTATTAATTAGGTATGGCAGGGGCATTTTTTGCCCCCCCCCCTCCTACTTTTGCTCATGTATCGTCTAGAAGAACTCCTCAGTAGCTTCAGTAAGGGTCTGATTCTTCCTAGAATTTTCCAGGAAATCTTGTAGTACAGGTTATGGTGTTGCAAATATAGTCATGTGACCAGCAACTGCCCATTTTTGGACGCAGATTTGGCAACTTTTGTCACTTGTCCGTGATCAATAACGTAAAATATATGTTTAAAATATATGTTTTTATCAAGAGTTTCTTATGAGGAAATTCTGTATTACCTTCATTATCCCATTTGGATGTTACTTCATCAGGATACAACACAGCCCCACTCATCTCAGCAAGTTCTCCTGGAAGCTTTGGTCTTTCAAGTTCTTTTAAAGTCTCTTCTGCAGGCACATGTTGCAAAGATCTAAAAGGGATAAAAAATATTGGTAAATTGAAATGTTACTGTTTTTTACAACCATAAACAATGAAAGCTCAAATGACCTATTGTTTCTCTATGCCAGCTTCATGGGAAAGATATAGTTGTCTAGAATGGGTTGACAAAATTTGTCTGGAATTGCAGCCCACTCTGCAAGGTTTCTAGTCAAATCACTGCACTGCCAACTTGCCAAACAACCAAGTTTGCCACTCATTTCATTCAGGTTAAGTCGCCACTGTGTTCTGGTCAACTTGCCTCAGTTTGAAATTCAAATTTTGAAAAATTTGGTTATTTTTTCTTCATGAAAATCTCGCAAAAGCTTTCTAGAAGGCTTTTTCGAGATTTATCAAAGGATATTGGGGCGCTGGGCACACTGCCAACAAATCTTCCCTGGCCCTGCTGCCCTGCTTGCTTCTGCTGCCTTGTTTCTGGCCCTGTTGCTGCCTTGCTTGTTGTTCTGGCCCCCGGGCCCCTCTGGTGGGGGCCTTTCAATTCTTTCCCTTTTGCTGCAACAAAAATAAAAACAAGCTTTCTAATTTACACATCAACAATCTTAAATGGTATTCAAATAAGTTACCTTGTTGAAACCAAAGGAAGGACTTGTCGAAGGCATACTTTTCTCGACAAATTTTTCCCTGCAGCTTGGCTTATTCTGAAGAGAAGGGACGCCATTTTCCTTGTGATCGATCAACCTCTTTGTCAAACACAGCGCTCTCGTTTTCACGCCCTCACTTTTCACAGGGATCTGAGGTTAATTAAATTCTTTGGAAACAAAATGGAGGATAGAAAGTGAGGGAAATTTCTGTGTTTTGCCATAAAATCGAAATAACAGGCAAAATGGACTACAGAAATAAAGAAGAATTAACAGATTTGGTAAATCTACGACTTTTTAATGGTAATTCACTGCCGTTAAAGCTACACGAAGCTGCTGTTTCTTCTGATGCCTTGACAAAGTTAGGAGTTTTGAACAACTCTTGGGTGTCCATCATCAAGATGACTAACGAAATGGACGACAATGTTAGCAGAAATAATAGAGAAGACAAGCAAGAAATTATATTGAAGCTAGTTTCATTTGAAGATCTTTCGATCAATACCAATGATTTCAACTTTGAGATTATTTCAAGTTTAAATACTGGGGCAATTTACATAAAAGAGGAAACAGCTTTTAATGTGTGTTATGATCAAATAAGCCTGTTCCAGTCATTCATGAAAGGAGATAATCCTCCAATCACTGTGCAACCTGTGAATATGTTACTATATTCCCAACCACTGGTAACAAGCGCCACTATCTCAGTTATAAGATCCGCAAATGTCCCCTTAGATAACAATTATAATGAAAGCTTGAAAAAATATTTCAGTAAGATGAGACATCTAACCCTCAATCAGATATTCAAGGTTGATTACAATGATTCTGATTCAAATCATCTGGATGGTAGTAATCACTGCTTGTGGTTCAAAGTGATTAGTCTAGAATTGGAGAATAGTATGGTCAGGTCAGGGTGGATTCAAGAAGGCAAGACCTTGCTTTATGCAAGCAACAGCACAAACAGTTTTGTACCCATGATTAGAGACCAGTTAGCTTGTAACCTTGAGCCTCTTACTAGAGGACTCAATGATTATTATACAAGGATTAAAGACATAGCATGGCCTGTTATAGAACAGAAAATTATTTCATCTGAGGCAGCTGTGCTTCTTCATGGCCCAGCAGCTGCTGGCAAGCGTTTGCTTGTTTGTTATTTGCAAGAGCAATATTGCATGCATTTGTATGAAGTTAACTGCTTTAATGTCATCGGAGAGTCTATAGCAGCAGTAGAACAAAGAATTGAGGCCATTTTCAATAAAGCTGTATACTGTTCACCCTGTGTATTACTACTTAGAAATATCCATGCTTTTTCTAAGTACAAAGATGGTGATGAAAATGAACCAAGGCTTGTTCATTGTTTGTCTAAATGTATCAAAAGTGTGCCATCATCAAGCATAGTGTTTGTTGTTGCTACAACAAATCACTTCAATGAACTTAGCACAGATATATGCCGCTGTTTTATGTATGAAATTGAAGTAGAAGCTCCAGATGAGGAAGCAAGATTGCAGACACTAATAGGAATAACTCAGGATCTTGATGTTAGTGAATGTTGTCTTTCATCAACAACTAAAAGAACTGCAGGAATGGTGTTAGGAGATCTCCGTATGCTGGTCTCCAAAGCAGTTACTTTTATGAGATCAAGAATGGAGAGCTGTGAGAGTCATATAGTGGATGCCCCTGTTCTCAAGAGCCAGAATGATGCTCTTGAGAACCCTGACTGTCATTTGAGGAATTCACCTGGTTTTGAGAACTGTGTTAATAAAACTTGCCTTATCCAAGCAGATATAGACATAGCTCTAGATAAGATTCACACAGAATACAAAGATACACTAGGCATGCCAAAAATCCCAGATGTTTCTTGGAGCGATGTTGGTGGCTTAGCAGATGTAAAATCAGAGATAATGGACACTATCAAGATACCATTACTCCACCCTGAGTTGACTGCCAAAGGTCTCCGAAGATCTGGTCTGCTGTTATATGGGCCGCCAGGGTGCGGGAAAACTCTTCTGGCTAAAGCCGTTGCTACTGAATTCTCATTGAATTTCTTCAGCGTGAAAGGTCCGGAGCTCATTAACATGTACGTTGGACAAAGCGAGCAAAACGTTCGGGATATGTT
>JACTAT010000009.1:0-25702 GCA_014526335.1 Chrysaora quinquecirrha | reverse complement strand
CGTTGATTTTAAGAAGAGGCAGTGTTTATCCAAATTTAGAATGAGTGCACACAATCTAGAAATTGAAGCTGGAAGATTTGGAAATAACAGGATTCCTAGGAATGAAAGATATTGTAAATACTGCTCCACAACAGGAACAAATATCTTAGGAGATGAAATGCACTTTTTAATGATTTGCCCACTATTCGAAATGGAACGAAATGTCTTCAACAATAAAATAGAAGAAAATTTCCTTTTTGTAAGACACTTAAGTACTTGGAATAGGTTTCTGTGGTTGCTTAGCCAAGAAGATGATAAATGCCTCAACATGTTATCTTCGTATTTGGCCAAATGCTTCAAGATAAAAACAAATTTCCAACCTTAAGAACAACTTTCGCATGGTTGCCAGTTCCTTTGTTTTTCCTTCCATTTTAGATGTATTTTCCGTTTTTTAAATAGTTCAACGCTTCTTTTTTCGTGTCGTTTATGAACTTTATTATGTATTTAGTGTTGGTAGTTTAGTTTCTTTTAGATATTGTATTTTAGATTATAATTGCTATCAGGTTAGAGGCCATTTTGGCCTAGATACCTTGTTATAAAAAAAAAAAAAAAAAAAAAAGAAAAAAGAATTACAACTTTGAATAGTTTTACTCAGTATTCTATTAGTTTTGTTACATTTACTATTGTTACTCCTCATTTGATAATTTGGTGTTGAACTGCGAACTGTATGTAGATTGATATTAGTTATTTCTCTTTAGATCATGGCGGTAAATTAATTTTCTTTTTTAATAACCTTAAACCTTAACTTTTACTAATTATTGTAGTTGTTGTTTTGTTTCTAGGTTAGAGTATTAATTTGGTATGTTTATGACTGATAATCTTTGGCAATAAAATTAGCGATAGTCAGAGCAAAGGCTGCATCTTATTAAGTTGCATTATGCTATATGAATAAAAGTAGCTCTTTATTTCAAGTATCTTCATTGAATCATTCTCTGTCAAGACATAACTTCACCTGGTTAGCCAGTAGCACTCTCTGATGTGTATCCTAAAGCTGTGGCTAAACTTTAAACTAGGATACATGTCACCCATGACACTGTATTTGGCGTGTCTCCCGGGCCCCAGGGTGGTTAAACATGCGAATGTCATCCTCACCCGAGTTGCCGAGACTTGATCAATTTGTCACCCTCACCCGAGTTGATTTATTAGACCGATCCATACTTTGATAATGACTGTTCTTTGTTTCAAAGAAGAGAGAACGAGACAACCGCATTTCGTATTGAAATGTTCTAAATCTTGAACTTAAGACAAAATTGCCAAAAAATCACCCAAAATCCGGGGTTGCCAAATGGCTCCAAATCTTCAAAAACACGCTTCCTAGTGTACAATAAACAATTCCAATGCCGGAGTCATAAAACAAAGCCCTCATAAATCTGCCAATTTGAAAAAACGGCAAGGCTATACAAGGGCAAAATGTCCAATAAAACGCACCTGAGTCATAAAATCAACAAAATGAAAAACCCTAAAATATCGGCCATTTCTGACCAAAAAGGCAAGGCTATACAAAGGCAAAATGGAAAATAAACCATCCAACATCAGCCTGATTGCATCAGGGGTTACCAAATGGTCGGAATCATTCAAAATACACTTTAAAAAGTTTAAAAATTTTATAGGCCAGAATACAGGTATCGGAGTCGTAAATTGACAGTATAAAAGCCTGAAAAATCGGCCATTTTTGCCAATAACGCCAGGCTATACATGGACGAAAATCGCCACTTTCTGGTATAACTAAGGTATTTTTAGGTAGAAATATGAGATATCTGGGAGAAAAAAGCAGCCTTACTAAATGGCCAAAATCAGATAAAAACAGGGGTTTTCAAAACTAGCTTTTTTCATCAAAAATAAATAATTTAGCAAACTAAAAGCATCCCAAGATGCCTTTATGGGTTGGATACGCTTTGGAAATGGAAATATGAGAGATCTGGAAGAAAAAAGTACCCTTGAAAAATCGCAAAAAAGGAAAGTCTATAGCCATACTAAATCTCCAAAAATCGGCGAAAATCAAGGGTTTTAAAAACTCGCTTTTTCTTCAAAAATAAACACCAAAACCTACCAAATACCCCCTGAATGGCCTTTATGGGGTATAAAAGTGTTTTTGATCAGATTTGGAAAACTTTGGAGGAAAAATTTTCCCCGAAAAATCGAAAAAATTGTAAGTCTATAGCCTTGCGAAATGGCAAAAAATAAGCCAAATTTAGGGGTTTAAAAAACTCGCTTTTTCTTCAAAATAAACGCCAAAGCCTACCAAATATCCCCTGAATAGCCTAAATGGGGTATAAAAAAGGGTTTTTTGATCAGAATGGGGAAAATTAGGAGGAAATATTTGCCTGAAAAATGGCCAAAATAGTAAGTCTATAGCCTTGCCAAATGGCCAAAAAACAGCCAGAATCAGGGGTTTTGAAAAATCACTTTTCCTTCAAAAATAAACACCAAAACCTACCAAATACCCCCTGAATAGCCTTTATGGGGGTATAAAAAGTGTTTTTGATCAGATTTGGGAGAATTAGGAAGAAAAAATTTTCCCCTAAAAATCGCAAAAATAGTAAGTCTATAACCTTGCCAAATGGCCGAGAAGAAGCCAAAATCAGAGGTTTTGAAACTCGTTTTTTTCTTCAAAAATAAATTCAAAAGCTACCGAATTCTCTTTAATAGCTTTTATGGGGTATAAAAATTGTTTTTTGATCAGATTGGGAACAATTAGGAGGAAATTTTTGCCTGAAAAATCGTCAAAATAATAAGTCTATAGCATTGCCAAATGGCCAAAGATAAGCCTGAATCAGGAGATTTGAAAGCTCGTTTTTTCTTGAAAATCAAACACCAAAACCTACCAAATACCCCCTGAATAGCCTTTATGGGGGTATAAAAAGTGTTTTTTTGATCAGATTTGGGAGAATTAGGAAGAAAAAATTTTCCCCTAAAAATCGCCAAAATAGTAAGTCTATAGCCTTGCCAAATGGCCAAGAAGCAGCCAAAATCAGAGGTTTTGAAAATCGTTTTTTCTTCAAAAATAAATTCGAAAAGCTACCGAATTCTCTTTAATAGCTTTTTTATGGGGTATAAAAATTGTTTCTTGATCAGATTGGGAACAATTAGGAGGAAATTTTTGCCAGAAAAATCGTCAAAATAGTAAGTCTATAGCATTGCCAAATGGCCAAAGATAAGCCTGAATCAGGAGATTTGAAAGCTCGTTTTTTCTTGAAAATCAAACACCAAAACCTACCAAATACCCCCTGAATAGCCTTTATAGGGGTATAAAAGGTGTTTTTTTGATCAGATTTGGGAGAATTAGGAAGAAAAAATTTTCCCCTAAAAATCGCCAAAATAGTAAGTCTATAGCCTTGCCAAATGGCCAAGAAGCAGCCAAAATCAGAGGTTTTGAAAATCGTTTTTTCTTCAAAAATAAATTCGAAAAGCTACCGAATTCTCTTTAATAGCTTTTATGGGGTACAAAAATTGTTTCTTGATCAGATTGGGAACAATTAGGAGGAAGTTTTTGCAAGAAAAATCGCCAAAATAGTAAGTCTATAGCATTGCCAAATGGCCAAAGATAAGCCTGAATCAGGGGATTTGAAAGCTCGCTTTTTCTTCAAAATCAAACAACAAAACCTACCAAATACCGTCTGAATATTCTTTATGGGGAATACAAAGTGTTTTTTGATCAGATTGGGAAGAATTAGGAAGAAAAATTTTTTCCCAAAAATTGCCAAAATAGTAAGCCTATAGCCTTGCCAAATGGCAAAAAATCACCCAGAATCAAAGGTTTTGAAAAATCGCTTTTCCTTCAAAAATAAACACCAAAACCTACCAAATACCCCCTGAATAGCTTATAGGGGTATAAAAAGTGTCTTTTGATCAGATTTGGAAGAATTAGGAAGAAAAATTTTCTCTGAAAAATCGCCAAAATAGTAAGTCTATAGCCTTGCCAAATGGCCAAAAATCAGCCAGAATCAGGGGTTTTGAAAAATCGCTTTTTATTCAAAAAGAAACACCAAAACCTACCAAATACCCCCTGAACAGCCTTTATGGGGTATAAAAAGTGCTTTTTGATCAGATTGGGAAAAATTAGGAAGATAAAATTTTCCACGAGAAATCAAAAAAATGTAAGTCTATAGCCTTGCCAAATGGCCAAAGGTCAGCCAAGTTCAGGGGATTTGAAAGATCGCTTTTTCTTCAAAAATAAACAGCAAAACCTACCAAATACCCACTGAATAGCTTATATGGGGTATAAAAGGTGTTTTTTGGTCAGATTCGGAAGAATTAGGAAGAAAAATTTTCTCTGAAAAATCGCCAAAATAGTAAGTCTATAGCCTTGCAAAATGGCCAAAAATCAGCCAAAATCAGGGGTTTTGAAAAATCCCTTTTTCTTCAAAAATAAACAGCAAATCCTACCAAATGCCCACTGAATAGCTTATATGGGGTATAAAAAGTGTCTTTTGATCAGATTCGGAAGAATTAGGAAGAAAAATTTTCTCTCAAAAATCGCCAAAATAGTAAGTCTATAGCCTTGCCAAATGGCCAAAAATCAGCTAGAATCAGGGGTATTGAAAAATCGCTTTTTCTTCAAAAATAAACACCAAAACCTACCGAATACCCCCTGCATAGCCTTTATGGGTTATGAAAAGTGTTTCTTGATCAGATTGGGAAAAATTAGGAAGATAAAATTTTCCCCGAAAAATAGAAAAAATGTAAGTCTATAGCCTGGCCAAATGGCCAAAAATCAGCCAAATTCAGGGCATTTGAAAAATCGCTTTTTCTTCAAAAATAAAAAGCAAAACCTACCAAATACCCACTGAATAGCTTATATAGGGTATAAAAAGTGTCTTTTGATCAGATTGGGAAGAATTAGGAAGAAAGATTTTCTCTGAAAAATCGCCAAAAATGTAAGTATATAGCCTTGCCAAATTGCCAAAAATCAGCCAGAATCAGGGGTTTTGAAAAATCGCTTTTTATTCAAAACGAAACACCAAAACCTACCAAATACCCCCTGAATAGCCTTTATGGGGTATAAAAAGTGCTTTTTGATCAGATTGGGAAAAATTAGGAAGATAAAATTTTCCACGAGAAGTCAAAAAAGTGTAAGTCTATAGCCTTGCCAAAGGGCCAAAGGTCAGCCAAGTTCAGGGGATTTGAAAGATCGCTTTTTCTTCAAAAACAAACAGCAACACCTACCAAATACCCACTGAATAGCTTATATGGGGTATAAAAAGTGTCTTTTGATCAGATTCAGAAGAATTAGGAAGAAAAATTTTCTCTGAAAAATCGCCAAAATAGTAAGTCTATAGCCTTGCCAAATGGCCAAAAATCAGCCAAAATCAGGGGTTTTGAAAAATCCCTTTTTCTTCAAAAATAAACAGCAAAACCTACCAAATACCCACTGAATAGCTTATATGGGGTATAAAAAGTGTCTTTTGATCAGATTCGGAAGAATTAGGAAGAAAAATTTTCTCTCAAAAATCGCCAAAATAGTAAGTCTATAGCCTTGCCAAATGGCCAAAAGTCAGCCAGAATCAGGGGTATTGAAAAATCGCTTTTTCTTCAAAAATAAGCACCAAAACCTACCAAATACCCCCTGAATAGCTTTTATGGGTTATGAAAAGTGTTTCTTGATCAGATTGGGAAAAATTAGGAAGATAAAATTTTCCCCGAAAAATAGAAAAAATGTAAGTCTATAGCCTGGCCAAATGGCAAAAAATCAGCCAAATTCAGGGCATTTGAAAAATCACTTTTTCAACAAAAATAAAAAGCAAAACCTACCAAATACCCACTGAATAGCTTATATAGGGTATAAAAAGTGTCTTTTGATCAGATTGGGAAGAATTAGGAAGAAAATTTTCTCTGAAAAGTTGCCAAAAATGTAAGTATATAGCCTTGCCAAATGGCCAATAATCAGCCAGAATCAAGGGTATTGAAAAATCGCTTTTTCTTCAAAAATAAACACCAAAACCTACCAAATACCCCCTGAATAGCCTTTATGGGGTATGAAAAGTGTTTCTTGATCAGATTGGGAAAAATTAGGAAGATAAAATTTTCCCCGAAAAATAGAAAAAATGTAAGTCTATAGCCTGGCCAAATGGCCAAAGATCAGCCAGAATCGAGGGTTTTGAAAAATCGCTTTTTCTTCAAAAATAAACACCAAAACCTACCAAATACCCACTGAATAGCTTATATGGGGTATAAAAAGTGTCTTTTGATCAGATTGGCAAGAATTAGGAAGAAAAATTTTCTCTGAAAAATCGCCAAAATAGTAAGTCTATAGCATTGCCAAATGGCCAAAGATAAGCCTGAATCAGGAGATTTGAAAGCTCGTTTTTTCTTGAAAATCAAACACCAAAACCTACCAAATACCCCCTGAATAGCCTTTATGGGGGTATAAAAAGTGTTTTTTTGATCAGATTTGGGAGAATTAGGAAGAAAAAATTTTCCCCTAAAAATCACCAAAATAGTAAGTCTATAGCCTTGCCAAATGGCCAAGAAGCAGCCAAAATCAGAGGTTTTGAAAATCGTTTTTTCTTCAAAAATAAATTCGAAAAGCTACCGAATTCTCTTTAATAGCTTTTATGGGGTATAAAAATTGTTTCTTGATCAGATTGGGAACAATTAGGAGGAAGTTTTTGCAAGAAAAATCGCCAAAATAGTAAGTCTATAGCATTGCCAAATGGCCAAAGATAAGCCTGAATCAGGGGATTTGAAAGCTCGCTTTTTCTTCAAAATCAAACAACAAAACCTACCAAATACCGTCTGAATATTCTTTATGGGGAATACAAAGTGTTTTTTGATCAGATTGGGAAGAATTAGGAAGAAAAATTTTTTCCCAAAAATTGCCAAAATAGTAAGCCTATAGCCTTGCCAAATGGCAAAAAATCACCCAGAATCAAAGGTTTTGAAAAATCGCTTTTCCTTCAAAAATAAACACCAAAACCTACCAAATACCCCCTGAATAGCTTATAGGGGTATAAAAAGTGTCTTTTGATCAGATTTGGAAGAATTAGGAAGAAAAATTTTCTCTGAAAAATCGCCAAAATAGTAAGTCTATAGCCTTGCCAAATGGCCAAAAATCAGCCAGAATCAGGGGTTTTGAAAAATCGATTTTTATTCAAAAATAAACATCAAAACCCACCAAATATCCACTGAATAGCATAAATGGGGTATAAAAAGTGTTTTTTGATCAGATTTGGGAGAATTTGGAAGAAAAAATTTTCTCTGAAAAATCGCCAAAATAGTAAGTCTATAGCCTTGCCAAATGGCCAAAAATCAGCCAGAATCAGGGGTTTTGAAAAATCGCTTTTTCTTCAAAAATAAACAGCAAATCCTACCAAATACCCACTGAATAGCTTATATGGGGTATAAAAAGTGTCTTTTGATCAGATTCGGAAGAATTAGGAAGAAAAATTTTCTCTCAAATATCGCCAAAATAGTAAGTCTATAGCCTTGCCAAATGGCCAAAAGTCAGCTAGAATCAGGGGTATTGAAAAATCGCTTTTTCGTCAAAAATAAACACCAAAACCTACCGAATACCCCCTGAATAGCCTTTATAGGTTATGAAAAGTGTTTCTTGATCAGATTGGGAAAAATTAGGAAGATAAAATTTTCCCCGAAAAATAGAAAATATGTAAGTCTATAGCCTGGCCAAATGGCCAAAAATCAGCCAAATTCAGGGCATTTGAAAAATCGCTTTTTCTTCAAAAATAAAAAGCAAAACCTACCAAATACCCACTGAATAGCTTATATAGGGTATAAAAAGTGTCTTTTGATCAGATTGGGAAGAATTAGGAAGAAAGATTTTCTCTGAAAAATCGCCAAAAATGTAAGTCTATAGCCTTGCCAAATGGCCAAAGGTCAGCCAAGTTCAGGGGATTTGAAAGATCGCTTTTTCTTCAAAAACAAACAGCAACACCTACCAAATACCCACTGAATAGCTTATATGGGGTATAAAAAGTGTCTTTTGATCAGATTCAGAAGAATTAGGAAGAAAAATTTTCTCTGAAAAATCGCCAAAATAGTAAGTCTATAGCCTTGCCAAATGGCCAAAAATCAGCCAAAATCAGGGGTTTTGAAAAATCCCTTTTTCTTCAAAAATAAACAGCAAAACCTACCAAATACCCCCTGAATAGCTTTTATGGGTTATGAAAAGTGTTTCTTGATCAGATTGGGAAAAATTAGGAAGATAAAATTTTCCCCGAAAAATAGAAAAAATGTAAGTCTATAGCCTGGCCAAATGGCAAAAAATCAGCCAAATTCAGGGCATTTGAAAAATCACTTTTTCTTCAAAAATAAAAAGCAAAACCTACCAAATACCCACTGAATAGCTTATATAGGGTATAAAAAGTGTCTTTTGATCATATTGGGAAGAATTAGGAAGAAAATTTTCTCTGAAAAATCGCCAAAAATGTAAGTCTATAGCCTTGCCAAATGGCCAAAAATCAGCCAGAATCAGGGGTATTGAAAAATCGCTTTTTCTTCAAAAATAAACACCAAAACCTACCAAATACCCCCTGAATAGCTTTTATGGGTTATGAAAAGTGTTTCTTGATCAGATTGGGAAAAATTAGGAAGATAAAATTTTCCCCGAAAAGTAGAAAAAATGTAAGTCTATAGCCTGGCCAAATGGCAAAAAATCAGCCAAATTCAGGGCATTTGAAAAATCACTTTTTCTTCAAAAATAAAAAGCAAAACCTACCAAATACCCACTGAATAGCTTATATAGGGTATAAAAAGTGTCTTTTGATCATATTGGGAAGAATTAGGAAGAAAATTTTCTCTGAAAAATCGCCAAAAATGTAAGTATATAGCCTTGCCAAATGGCCAAAAATCAGCCAGAATCAAGGGTATTGAAAAATCGCTTTTTCTTCAAAAATAAACACCAAAACCTACCAAATACCCCCTGAATAGCCTTTATGGGGTATGAAAAGTGTTTCTTGATCAGATTGGGAAAAATTAGGAAGATAAAATTTTCCCCGAAAAATAGAAAAAATGTAAGTCTATAGCCTGGCCAAATGGCCAAAAATCAGCCAAATTCAGGGCATTTGAAAAATCGCTTTTTCTTCAAAAATAAAAAGCAAAACCTACCAAATACCCACTGAATAGCTTATATAGGGTATAAAAAGTGTCTTTTGATCAGATTGGGAAGAATTAGGAAGAAAGATTTTCTCTGAAAAATCGCCAAAAATGTAAGTATATAGCCTTGCCAAATGGCCAAAAATCAGCCAGAATCAGGGGTTTTGAAAAATCGCTTTTTATTCAAAAAGAAACACCAAAACCTACCAAATACCCCGTGAACAGCCTTTATGGGGTATAAAAAGTGCTTTTTGATCAGATTGGGAAAAATTAGGAAGATAAAATTTTAAACGAGAAATCAAAAAAATGTAAGTCTATAGCCTTGCCAAATGGCCAAAGGTCAGCCAAGTTCAGGGGATTTGAAAGATCGCTTTTTCTTCAAAAATAAACAGCAAAACCTACCAAATACCCACTGAATAGCTTATATGGGGTATAAAAAGTGTTTTTTGGTCAGATTCGGAAGAATTAGGAAGAAAAATTTTCTCTGAAAAATCGCCAAAATAGTAAGTCTATAGCCTTGCAAAATGGCCAAAAATCAGCCAAAATTAGGGGTTTTGAAAAATCCCTTTTTCTTCAAAAATAAACAGCAAATCCTACCAAATACCCACTGAATAGCTCATATGGGGTATAAAAAGTGTCTTTTGATCAGATTCGGAAGAATTAGGAAGAAAAATTTTCTCTCAAAAATCGCCAAAATAGTAAGTCTATAGCCTTGCCAAATGGCCAAAAATCAGCTAGAATCAGGGGTATTGAAAAATCGCTTTTTCTTCAAAAATAAACACCAAAACCTACCGAATACCCCTTGAATAGCCTTTATGGGTTATGAAAAGTGCTTCTTGATCAGATTGGGAAATATTAGGAAGATAAAATTTTCCCCGAAAAATAGAAAAAATGTAAGTCTATAGCCTGGCCAAATGGCCAAAAATCAGCCAAATTCAGGGCATTTGAAAAATCGCTTTTTCTTCAAAAATAAAAAGCAAAACCTACCAAATACCCACTGAATAGCTTATATAGGGTATAAAAAGTGTCTTTTGATCAGATTGGGAAGAATTAGGAAGAAAGATTTTCTCTGAAAAATCGCCAAAAATGTAAGTATATAGCCTTGCCAAATTGCCAAAAATCAGCCAGAATCAGGGGTTTTGAAAAATCGCTTTTTATTCAAAACGAAACACCAAAACCTACCAAATACCCCCTGAATAGCCTTTATGGGGTATAAAAAGTGCTTTTTGATCAGATTGGGAAAAATTAGGAAGATAAAATTTTCCACGAGAAGTCAAAAAAATGTAAGTCTATAGCCTTGCCAAATGGCCAAAGGTCAGCCAAGTTCAGGGGATTTGAAAGATCGCTTTTTCTTCAAAAACAAACAGCAACACCTACCAAATACCCACTGAATAGCTTATATGGGGTATAAAAAGTGTTTCTTGATCAGATTCGGAAGAATTAGGAAGAAAAATTTTCTCTGAAAAATCGCCAAAATAGTAAGTCTATAGCCTTGCCAAATGGCCAAAAATCAGCCAAAATCAGGGGTTTTGAAAAATCCCTTTTTCTTCAAAAATAAACACCAAAACCTACCAAATACCCACTAAATAGCTTATATGGGGTATAAAAAGTGTCTTTTGATCAGATTCAGAAGAATTAGGAAGAAAAATTTTCTCTGAAAAATCGCCAAAATAGTAAGTCTATAGCCTTGCCAAATGGCCAAAAATCAGCCAAAATCAGGGGTTTTGAAAAATCCCTTTTTCTTCAAAAATAAACAGCAAAATCTACCAAATACCCACTGAATAGCTTATATGGGGTATAAAAAGTGTCTTTTGATCAGATTCGGAAGAATTAGGAAGAAAATTTTCTCTCAAAAATCGCCAAAATAGTAAGTCTATAGCCTTGCCAAATGGCCAAAAATCAGCCAGAATCAGGGGTATTGAAAAATCGCTTTTTCTTCAAAAATAAACACCAAAACCTACCAAATACCCCCTGAATAGCTTTTATGGGTTATGAAAAGTGTTTCTTGATCAGATTGGGAAAAATTAGGAAGATAAAATTTTCCCCGAAAAATAGAAAAAATGTAAGTCTATAGCCTGGCCAAATGGCAAAAAGTCAGCCAAATTCAGGGCATTTGAAAAATCACTTTTTCTTCAAAAATAAAAAGCAAAACCTACCAAATACCCACTGAATAGCTTATATAGGGTATAAAAAGTGTCTTTTGATCAGATTGGGAAGAATTAGGAAGAAAATTTTCTCTGAAAAATCGCCAAAAATGTAAGTATATAGCCTTGCCAAATGGCCAAAAATCAGCCAGAATCAAGGGTATTGAAAAATCGCTTTTTCTTCAAAAATAAACACCAAAACCTACCAAATACCCCCTGAATAGCCTTTATGGGGTATGAAAAGTGTTTCTTGATCAGATTGGGAAAAATTAGGAAGATAAAATTTTCCCCGAAAAATAGAAAAAATGTAAGTCTATAGCCTGGCCAAATGGCCAAAAATCAGCCAGAATCGAGGGTTTTGAAAAATCGCTTTTTCTTCAAAAATAAACACCAAAACCTACCAAATACCCACTAAATAGCATATATGGGGTATAAAAAGGGTCTTTTGATCAGATTCGGAAGAATTAGGAAGAAAAAATTTCAATGAAAAATCGCCAAATTAGTAAGTCTAGAGCCTTGCCACATGGCCAAATATCAGCCAGAATCAGGGGTTTTGAAAAATCGCTTTTTCTTCAAAAATAAACACCGAAACCTACCAAATACCCACTGAATAGCTTATATGGGGTATAAAAGGTGTCTTTTGATCAGATTCGGAAGAATTAGGAAGAAAAATTTTCTCTGAAAAATCGCCAAAATAGTAAATCTATAGCCTTCCCAAATGGCCAAAAATCACCCAGAATCAGGGGTTTTGAAATATCGCTTTTTCTTCAAAAATAAACACCAAAACCTACCAAATACCCACTAAATAGCATATATGGGGTATAAAAAGGGTCTTTTGATCAGATTCGGAAGAATTAGGAAGAAAAATTTTCTCTGAAAAATCACCAAAATAGTAAGTCTATAGCCTTGCCAAATGGCCAAAAATCAGCCAGAATCAGGGGCTTTGAAAAATCGCTTTTTCTTCAAGAATAAACACCAAAACCTACCAAATACCCACTGAATAGCTTATATGGGTATAAAAAGTGTCTTTTGATCAGATTCGGAAGAATTAGGAAGAAAATTTTCTCTGAAAAATCGCCAAAATAGTATGTCTAAAGCCTTGCCAAAAGGCCAAAAATCAGCCAGAATCAGGGTTTTGAAAAATCGCTTTTTCTTCAAAAATAAACACCAAAACCTACCAAATACCCACCAAATAGCTTATATGGGGTATAAAAAGTGTCTTTTGATCAGATTCGGAAGAATTAGGAAGAAAAATTTTCTCTGAAAAATCGCCAAAATAGTAAGTCTATAGCCTTGCCAAATGGCCAAAAATCAGCCAGAATCAGGGGTTTTGAAAAATCGCTTTTTCTTCAAAAATAAACACCAAAACCTACCAAATACCCACTGAATAGCTTATATGGGGTATAAAAAGTGTCTTTTGATCAGATTCAGAAGAATTAAGAAGAATAATTTTCTCTGAAAAATCGACAAAATAGTAAGTCTAGAGCCTTGCCACATGGCCAAATATCAGCCAGAATCAGGGGTTTTGAAAAATCGCTTTTTCTTCAAAAATAAACACCGAAACCTACCAAATACCCACTGAATAGCTTATATGGGGTATAAAAGGTGTCTTTTGATCAGATTCGGAAGAATTAGGAAGAAAAATTTTCTCTGAAAAATTGCCAAAATAGTAAGTCTATAGCCTTGCCAAATGGCCAAAAATCAGCCAGAATAAGGGGTTTTGAAAAATCGCTTTTTCTTAAAAAATAAACACCAAAACCTACCAAATACCCACTGAATAGCTTATATGGGGTATAAAAAGTGTTTTTTGATCAGATTCGGAAGAATTAGGAAGGAAAATTTTCTCTGAAAAATCGCCAAAATAGTAAGTCTATAGCTTTACCAAATAACCAAAAATCAGCCAAAATCAGGGGTTTTGAAAAATCGGTTTTTCTTCAAAAATAAACACCAAAACCTACCAAATACCCACTAAATAGCTTATATGGGGTATAAAAAGTGTCTTTTGATCAGATTCGGAAGAATTAGGAAGAAAAATTTTCTCTGAAAAATCGCCAAAATAGTAAGTCTATAGCCTTGCCAAATGGCCAAAAATCAGCCAGAATCAGGGGTTTTGAAAAATCGCTTTTTCTTCAGAAATAAACACCAAAACCTACCAAATACCCACTAAATAACTTATATGGGGTATAAAAAGCGTCTTTTAATCAAATTCGGAAGAATTAGGAAGAAAAATTTTCTCTGAAATATCGCGAAAATAGTAAGTCTATAGCCTTGCCAAATGGCCAAAAATCCGCCAGAATCAGGGGTTTTGAAAAATCGCTTTTTCTTCAAAAATAAACACCAAAACCTACCAAATACCCACTGAATAGCTAATATGAGGTATAAAAAGTGTCTTTTGATCAGATTCAGAAGAATTAGGAAGAAAATTTTCTCTGAAAAATCGCCAAAATAGTAAGTCTATAGCCTTGCCAAATGGCCAAAAATCAGCCAGAATCAGGGGTTTTGAAAAATCGATTTTTCTTCAAAAATAAACACCGAAACCTACCAAATACCCACTGAATAGCTTATATGGGGTATAAAAAGTGTCTTTTGATCAGATTCGGAAGAATTAGGAAGTAAAATTTTCTCTGAAAAATCGCCAGAATAGTAAGTCTATAGCCTTGCCAAATGGCCAAAAATCAGCCAGAATCAGGGGTTTTGAAAAATCACTTTTTCTTCAAATTTAAACACCAAAACCTACCAAACACCGACTGAATAGCTTATATGGGGTATAAAAAGTGTCTTTTGATCAGATTCGGAAGAATTAGGAAAAAAAATTTTCAATGAAAAATCGCCAAATTAGTAAGTCTATAGCCTTGCCAAATGGCCAAAAATCAGCCAGAATCAGGGGTTTTGAAAAATCGCTTTTTCTTCAAAAATAAACACCGAAACCTACCAAATACCCACTGAATAGCTTATATGGGGTATGAAAAGTGTCTTTTGATCAGATTCGGAAAATTAGGAAGTAAAATTTTCTCTGAAAAATCGCCAAAATAGTAAGTCTATAGCCTTGCCAAATGGCCAAAAATCAGCCAGAATCAGGGGTTTTGAAAAATCACTTTTTCTTCAAATTTAAACACCAAAACCTACCAAACACCGACTGAATAGCTTATATGGGGTATAAAAAGTGTCTTTTGATCAGATTCGGAAGAATTAGGAAAAAAAAATTTCAATGAAAAATCGCCAAATTAGTAAGTCTATAGCCTTGCCAAATGGCCAAAAATCAGCCAGAATCAGGGGTTTTGAAAAATCGCTTTTTCTTCAAAAATAAACACCAAAACCTACCAAATACCCACTGAATAGCTAATATGAGGTATAAAAAGTGTCTTTTGATCAGATTCAGAAGAATTAGGAAGAAAAATTTTCTCTGAAAAATCGCCAAAATAGTAAGTCTATAGCCTTGCCAAATGACCAAAAATCAGCCAGAATCAGGGGTTTTGAAAAATCGCTTTTTCTTCAAAAATAAACACCGAAACCTACCAAATACCCACTGAATAGCTTATATGGGGTATAAAAAGTGTCTTTTGATCAGATTCGGAAGAATTAGGAAAAAAAATATTCGATGAAAAATCGCCAAATTAGTAAGTCTATAGCCTTGCCAAATGGTCAAAAATCAGCCAGAATCAGGGGTTTTGAAAAATCGTTTTTCATTCAAAAATAAACAGCAAAACCTACCAAATACCCACTGAATAGCTTGTATGGGGTATAAAAAGTGTCTTTTGATCAGATTCAGAGGAATTAGGAAGAAAAATTTTCTCTGAAAAATCGCCAAAATAGTAAGTCTATAGCCTTCCCAAATGGTCAAAAATCAGCCAGAATCAGGGGTTTTGAAAAATCGCTTTTTCTTCAAAAATAAACACCGAAACCTACCAAATACCCACTGAATAGCTTATGTGGGGTATGAAAAGTGGCTTTTGATCAGATTCGGAAGAAATAGGAAGAAAAATTTTCTCTGAAAAATCGCCAAAATAGTAAGTCTATAGCCTTGCCAAATGGCCAAAAATCAGCCAGAATCGGGGGTTTTGAAAAATCGCTTTTTCTTCAAAAATAAACACCGAAACCTACCAAATACCCACTGAATAGCTTATGTGGGGTATAAAAAGTGGCTTTTGATCAGATTCGGAAGAATTATGAAGAAAATTTTCTCTGAAAAATCACCAAAATAGTAAGTCTATAGCCTTCCCAAATGGTCAAAAATCAGCCAGAATCAGGGGTTTTGAAAAATCGCTTTTTCTTCAAAAATAAACACCAAAACCTACCAAATACCCACTGAATAGCTTATATGGGGAATAAAAAGTGTCTTTTGATCAGATTCGGAAGAATTAGGAAGAAAAATTTTCTCTGAAAAATCGCCAAAATAGTAAGTCTATAGCCTTGCCAAATGGCCAAAAATCAGCCAGAATCAGGGGTTTTGAAAAATCGCTTTTTCTTCAAAAATAAACGCCAAAACCTACCAAATACCCACTGAATAGCTTATATGGGGTATAAAAAGTGTCTTTTGATCAGATTCGGAAGAAATAGGAAGAAAAATTTTCTCTGAAAAATCACCAAAATAGTAAGTCTATAGCCTTGCCAAATGGCCAAAAATCAGCCAGAATCAGGGGTTTTGAAAAATCGCTTTTTATTCAAAAATAAACAGCAAAACCTACCAAATACCCACTGAATGGCTTATATGGGGTATAAAAAGTGTTTTTTGATCACATTCGGAAGAATTAGGAAGAAAATTTTCTCTGAAAAATCGCCAAAATAGTAAGTCTATAGCCTTGCCAAATGGCCAAAAATCAGCCAGAATCAGGGGTTTTGAAAAATCGCTTTTTCTTCCAAAATAAACACCAAAACCTACCAAATACCCACTGAATAGCTTATATGGGATATAAAAAGTGTCTTTTGATCAGATTCAGAAGAATTAGGAAGAAAAATTTTCCCTGAAAAATCGCCAAAATAGTAAGTCTATAGCCTTGCCAAATGGTCAAAAATCAGCCAGAATCAGGGGTTTTGAAAAATCGCTTTTTCTTCAAAATTAAACACCAAAACATACCAAATACCGACTGAATAGCTTATATGGGGTATAAAAAGTGGCTCTAAGTGGGGTATAAAAAGTGTCTTTTGATCAGATTCAGAAGAATTAGGAAGAAAAATTTTCTCTGAAAAATCGCCAAAATAGTAAGTCTATAGCCTTGCCAAATGGCCAAAAATCAGCCAGAATCAGGGGTTTTGAAAAATCACTTTTTCTTCAAAATTAAACACCAAAACCTACCAAATACCCACTAAATAGCTTATATGGTGTATAAAAAGCGTCTTTTGATCAGATTCGGAAGAATTAGGAAGAATAATTTTCTCTGAAAAATCGCCAAAATAGTAAGTCTATAGCCTTGCCAAATGGCCAAAAATCAGCCAGAATCAGGGGTTTTCAAAAGTCGCTTTTTCTTCAAAATTAAACACCAAAACTTACCAAATACCGACTGAATAGCTTATATGGGGTATAAAAAGTGTCTTTTGATCAGATTCGGAAGAATTAGGAAGAAAAATTTTCTCTGAAAAATCGCCAAAATAGTAAGTCTATAGCCTTGCCAAATGGCCAAAAATCAGCCAGAATCAGGGGTTTTGAAAAATCGCTTTTTCTTCGAAAATAAACGCCAAAACCTACCAAATACCCACTGAATAGCTTATATGGGGTATAAAAAGTGTCTTTTGATCAGATTCGGAAGAAATAGGAAGAAAAATTTTCTCTGAAAAATCACCAAAATAGTAAGTCTATAGCCTTGCCAAATGGCCAAAAATCAGCCAGAATCAGGGGTTTTGAAAAATCGCTTTTTATTCAAAAATAAACAGCAAAACCTACCAAATACCCACTGAATGGCTTATATGGGGTATAAAAAGTGTTTTTTGATCACATTCGGAAGAATTAGGAAGAAAATTTTCTCTGAAAAATCGCCAAAATAGTAAGTCTATAGCCTTGCCAAATGGCCAAAAATCAGCCAGAATCAGGGGTTTTGAAAAATCGCTTTTTCTTCCAAAATAAACACCAAAACCTACCAAATACCCACTGAATAGTTTATATGGGTATAAAAGGTGTTTTTTGATCAGATTCGGAAGAATTAGGAAGAAAAATTTTCTCTGAAAAATCGCCAAAATAGTAAGTCCATAGCTTTACCAAAGAACCGAAAATCAGCCAAAATCAGGCGATTTGAAAACTCGCTATTTATTCAAAAATAGACAGCGAAAACCTACCAAACACCCACTGAGTAGCTTATACGGGGTATAAAAAGTTTCTTTTGATCAGATTCGGAAGAATTAGGAAGAAAATTTTCGCTGAAAAATCGCCAAAACAGTAAGTCTATAGCCTTGCCAAATGGCCAAAAATCAGCCAGAATCAGGGGTTTTGAAAAATAGCTTTTTCTTCAAAAATAAACACAAAAACCTAACAAATACCCACTAAATAGCTTATATGGGGTATAAAAAGTGTCTTTTGATCAGATTCGGAAGAATTAGGAAGAAAAATTTTCTCTGAAAAATCGCCAAAATAGTAAGTCTATAGTTTTGCCAAATAGCCAAAAATCAGCCAGAATCAGGGGTTTTGAAAAATCGCTTTTTCTTCAAAAATAAACACCAAAACCTACCAAATACCCACTGAATAGCATATATGGGGTATAAAAAGTGTCTTTAGATCAGATTCGGAAGAATTAGGAAGAAAAATTTTCTCTGAAAAATCGCCAAAATAGTAAGTCTATAGCCTTGCCAAATGGCCAAAAATCAGCCAGAATCAGGGGTTTTCAAAAATCGCTTTTTCTTCAAAATTAAACACCAAAACTTACCAAATACCGACTGAATAGCTTATATGGGGTATAAAAAGTGTCTTCTGATCAGATTCGGAAGAATTAGGAAAAAAAACTTTCGATGAATAATCGCCAAATAAGTAAGTCTATAGCCTTGCCAAATGGCCAAAAATCAGCCAGAATCAGGTGTTTTGAAAAATCGCTTTTTATTCAAAAATAAACAGCAAAACCTACCAAATACCCACTGAATAGCTTATATGGGTATAAAAAGTGTTTTTTGATCAGATTCGGAAGAATTAGGAAGAAAAATTTTCTCTGAAAAATCGCCAAAATAGTAAGTCTATAGCCTTGCCAAATGGCCAAAAATCAGCCAGAATCAGGGGTTTTGAAAACTCGCTATTTATTCAAAAATAGACAGCGAAAACCTACCAAATACCGACTGAATAGCTTATATGGGGTATAAAAAGTGTCTTTTGATCAGATTCGGAAGAATTAGGAAAAAAAATTTTCGATGAAAAATTGCCAAATTAGTAAGTCTATAGCCTTGCCAAATGGCCAAAAATCAGCCAGAATCAGGGGTTTTGAAAAATCTCTTTTTATTCAAAAATAAACAGCAAAACCTACCAAATACCCACTGAATAGCTTATATGGGGTATATAAAGTGTCTTTTGATCAGATTCGGAAGATTTAGGAAGAAGTAATTTTCCCTGAAAAATCGAAAAAATGTAAGTCTATAGCCTTGCCAAATGACCAAAAATCAGCCAGAATCAGGGGTTTTGAAAAATCGCCTTTTATTCAAAAATGAACAGCAAAACCTACCAAATACCCACTGAATAGCTTATATGAGGTATAAAAAGTGTTTTTTGATCAGATTCGGAAGAATTAGGAAGAGAAATTTTCTCTGAAAAATCGCCCAAGTAGTAAGTCTATAGCCTTACCAAATTACCAAAAATCAGCCAAAATCAGGGGATTTGAAAACTCGCTATTTATTCAATTATAAACAGCAAAACTTACCAAATACCCGCTGAATAGCTTATATGGGGGTATAAAAGGAGTTTTTTGATCTGATTCGGAAGAATAAGGAAGAATGAGAAATAGCCAAAATTGTAAGTCTATAGCCTTGCCAAATGGCCAAAAATCAGCCAAAATGAAGGGACTTGAAAACTCGCTTTTTCCTGAAAAGTAAATACGAAAAGCTACCGAATTCCCTTTAATAGCTTTTATGGGGTATAAAAATTTTTTTTGATCAGATTGGGAAGAATTAGGAAGAAAAAATTTTCCCCGAAAAATCGAAAAAATATAAGTCTATAGCCTTGCCAAATGGCCAAAAATCAGCCAAATTCAGGGGATTTGAAAAATCGATTTTTGTTCAAAAATGAACAGCAAAACCTACCAAATACCCACTGAATAGCTGATATGGGTTATAAAAAGTGTTTTTTGATCTGATTCGGAAGAATTAGGAAGAATGAGAAATCGCCAAAATTGTAAGTCTATAGCCTTGCCAAATGGCCAAAAATCAGCCAGAATCAGGGGTTTTGAAAAATCGATTTTTATTCAAAAATAAACATCAAAACCCACCAAATACCGACTGAATAGCTTATATAGGGTATAAAAAGTGTCTTTTGATCAGATTCAGAAGAATTAGGAAGAAAAATGTTCTCTGAAAAATCGCCAAAATTGTAATTCTATAGCCTTGCCAAATGGCCAAAAATCAGCCAGAATCAGGGGTTTTGAAAAATCGATTTTTATTCAAAAATAAACATCAAAACCCACCAAATATCCACTGAATAGCATAAATGGGGTATAAAAAGTGTTTTTTGATCAGATTTGGGAGAATTTGGAAGAAAAAATTTTTCCCAAAAAGTCGCCAAAATAGTAAGTCTATAGCCTTGCCAAATGGCCTAGAATCAGCCAAAACCAGAGGCTTTGAAACTCGTTTTTTTTTAAAAATAAATTCGAAAAGCTACCGAATTCCCTTTAATAGCTTTTATGAGGTATATAAATTGTTTTTGATCAGATTGAGAACAATTAAGAGGAAATTTTTGCCTGAAAAATCGCCAAAATAGTAAGTCTATAGCCTTGCCAAATGGCCAAAAATCAGCCAAAATGAAGGGATTTGAAAACTCGCTTTTTCTTCAAAAATAAACACCAAAATCTACCAAATACATAGTGAATAGCTATTATGGGGTATAAAAGTGTTTTTTGATCAGATTTGGAAGAATTAGGAAGAAAAATTTTCCCTGAAAGATCACGAAAATGGTAAGTCTATATAGCCTTGCCAAATGGCCAAAAATCAGCCAAAATGAAGGGATTTGAAAACTCGCTTTTTCTTCAAAAATAAACACCAAAATCTACCAAATACATAGTGAATAGCTATTATGGGGTATAAAAGTGTTTTTTGATCAGATTTGGAAGAATTAGGAAGAAAAATTTTCCCTGAAAGATCACGAAAATGGTAAGTCTATATAGCCTTGCCAAATGGCCAAAAATCAGCCAAAATGAAGGGATTTGAAATCTCGCTTTTTCTTAAAAAATAAACACCAAAATCTACCAAATATCCCCTGAATAGCCTTTATGGGGTATAAAAAGTGTTTTTTGATCAGATTGGGAAAACGTAGGAGCAAAATTTTCCCCGAAAAATCGCCAAAATAGTAAGTCAATAGCCTTGCCAAATGGCCAAAAATCAGCCAAAATCAGGGGTTTTGAGAACTCGCTTTTCCCTCGAAAATAAACACCAAAACCTACCAAATACCCTCTGAATATTCTTTATGGGGTATAAACAATGTTTTTTGATCAGATTTGGAAGAATTTGGAAGAAAAAATTTCCCCGTAAAAATCGCCAAAGTAGTAAGTCTATAGCCTTGCCAAATTACCGAGAATCAGCCAGAATCAGGGGTTTTGAAACTCGTTTTTTCTTGAAAAATAAATACGAAAAGCTACCGAATTCCCTTTAATAGCTTTTATGGGGTATAAAAAGTGTTTTTTGATCAGATTGGGAAGAATTAGGAAGAAAAAATTTTCCCCGAAATATCGCCGAAATAGTAAGTCTATAGGCTTGCCAAATGGCTAAAAATCGCTGTAAATGAAGGGTTTCAAAATTCGCCTTTTCTTGAAAAATATAACAGATCTCACAAAAATCACCCTAAATAGCCTTTTTGTGGTAAATAAGGTATGTTTATGTAGGAATAAGTGTCTTTTTGAAGAAGAAAGTACCCTCGTAAAATCGCCTTACTAAAAGTTCAAAATGTGTTCAAAATCAGGCGTTTTCAAAACTCGCTTTTCTTCAATAATAAATAGGTAAGCTCACAAAAATCGCCTTTATAGGTGAAGGTAAGGTATTTTTTGGTAGAAGTAAGTGCAATTGGGGAGAAAAAAGTAGCCTCGAAACATCGTCAAAACAGTAAGTCTATAGGCTTACTAAATGGCCAAAAATCGGCCAAAACAGGGGTTTTCAAATGTACTTTTTTATGATTGTTTTATGACAAGAGGACTACTTTCATAATGATTTTGAAGCTGTTTGACTACGTTTGATTTGAGAGACTTTCTACTGATTTGGCCTTAGCCTTGCTCGCTATCTATCACTATTTAATGATTTTTACAGGCATTTGAAGACAATAAATTACTTGTTGCAAATTGAGATAGTCATTTAAATTCATCTTATCCCTAGAATGCAGTTTCAAAGGATTTTGAAGCATTTTGACTTCTTTGGTCACTTTGCCTTACTTAGTCTGTGTTTTTCGTCAAATAATGGTTAATTTTGAAGATTTTATTTCCTTTGATTTCATGGGCAACATAGCTGGTTTATTGATCCTGGAGCTTTTGAGCTCCAAGAGACTTTTTGCTATTTCACCTAGTTCATATTGGCCTTCTTTTTGCCGAAAAAAGTTCGATTTTGAAGATTTAAATTTTCCGAATTTATGATGGATTTTGAGCGTGTGGAAGAACTACTACTATTTTCTTATTTAAATCGATGTATGTCGCATTACTCCCAAGATAGTCTTAACTGTATTCAGGGCCATTCCTAGAAAACTTTCCTGGGGGGTGTAGAGATGAGATTTGCCGACAAAAATGGGCGTTGGCCTGACGTTTTTAACTTTAGTGGCTTTTGTTAATTCAAACCAAAAACAGCTTTATTTTATTATGTATCATTTCAAAGACCCATAGCGTTACTATGTAAAATATAAATATAGGGCCAACGGAACAGATTTGAACGTATTACATAAAGTATTACATATAGAGTTTTAATGATTATTAGGATAATTGTGGACATCTTCGGTCGTTTTACATCTCAATAGGCCGATTTGTTATATCTATCATTTCTTCCACACGGATCTGCTATTGGCTCAAAAATTTACCCAAGATGACCGATGTTGACGTTTTGCCGACAGCCACAGTGCCAGGGGTATTACACCCCACACCCCCCTTGTAGGAACGGGCCTGACTGTATTTTAACAAATAATTCTCTCTTGCCTACTTTTGTGAGGGCCTAAAATCCAGAACAATGGAAGCAAAACACAAGAATTCCGTTCAAGATGTATTATCTACGAAATTTCTCAGCTTAAACCAGAAGAAAATTACATAATACTGTCAAAGTAGGAATAAAGTAATTCAAAATTACATTGTGTTTTTAACCTTTTAAATGTTCAAAGAAATCTTCAGTTGTGATTATTACAACGTTTTATACAGTTATATAAAGTAAAATCGATAAATTAACATTAATTTAAATATAGATCAAATCAAAACATGATTGGAAATGAAATTTCTTAATGCCAAAACTTACAAGATAGTACAATGAAAATGTTCAGATCAAATTAGCCTTTTTACATCTTCTCATATGCACTGACAACACGTATGAAGCGTGCCAAGCAGTATGCGCAGATGATTCCAAGAAGCTAAAATGATAAGGTTTTTTGGAAATGTTAAAATGATCATATAAAATTAACAAGAAACAAAAACGGGAAAAACACCTCCATACAACGTGTGTGCAGTAGTGAAGGGGGTGTGCATTAGTGTGGAGAATATTTAGTAGAGTTGAGGGATATCATGAATTGCATGGGGAGGCATCTCTGGGTAGTTTTGGGGGATAATCAGTAGTGTGCAGGGTTATCTCTGAGTATGTGGGGGGTGTTTAGTAATGTTGGGGGATATCATCAGTAGTTCGGAGGGATATCATGATGCTTTCGGGGAGGCATAATCAGTAGTGTGGGGGATGTTCAGTAGTACAGGGGATACCATCAGTACCGTAGAGAGGTATCAAGAGTTTTATGGGGAGGCATCTCTGAGTAGTGTAATAAGAACATTTAAATGAGACGGAAAAAATAGATTTTCAAGATACAGGTAAATGGTACGCTAAGGACAATGATACAATTATTTCATAGCATCTATAAAGTGATGAAAAATTAAAGAAACCATTATCATAATAGCGTAATCACAGTAAAACCCCGGGCAACGCTCTCGAATTTTCACTCGGTAACTCTCGATATTCTGTCGATTGAATTGCCGAGAGGGTTGAACAACTTGTGGAGAGTTGTGGAGCCTTGCCGAGAGCTATCAAGCAAAATTTAATCCAGAGTTAAAATTGTTGAGCGTTTCTGCTAGAAAATTCTGTTTGAGATGACTTCCAGCATTTTCGAGAGTATTTGGCAGGGTGTTCGATTTACCAAGGGCATGGAAAAAGGAAAATTTGCAAAAATTTACTGCAAACCTGGAAAAATGCTATGCCAAGAGCAACTCCACCGATGATTGCAAAATTCTTCTTGAAAAATGTCTTCATTGCAGGAACGCAACCCTAAAAATAAGATACAATATCTTGCATACTTGGATGCATTTTAGGGGTTTCTAAAGTTTTTAAAAGGTAGATAACGATTGAAATGAGGTGTATTTCATTTTTCATTCTAATTTTCATTATGCACCTGGTGACTGCACCTGTAAAGCAGGGATAGCAGTAAAAAAATGCATGCAAGGCTTCTCTACTAATGAGCGAGCCGGACCACAGTTGATCTGCTGAAAGTAGCCAGTGCACCAATACCTTGACAAAAAGTGGCTGGGTACTCTACATGTATAACTACACTGTTTTTTTTTAATAAGCAACCACTCAATAAGCAACTAGGGCTGAACTGACCTTAACATTAAGCAAATTGAGGGCTCAATTGAATTCTGTAAGCAACTAAGAAGTCAAACAACCAAGCTTATACGCTTTCTTGTTGTTAGGAGATTGTTTGTTTTGCATGTTGAAGTTCTTTAGCTTACTTTTTCCCACTTACTGTCTCCCAAAGGTAGTGTTATAGGCCTAACAGTTTACGATTTTGACCTGCAAAGTCAGGGGTGGTTGTTTGGTAAAAAAGGTTAAGCAACTTTTAAGCAACTTTGAGGGCTGAAATGTCTAAAACTTTAAGCAACTTTGAGGGCTGGACAAAAGTCAAGTTGCTTATTAGAAAAATGTGTGTAGTACTGACACTTATATTTATTAACAAGGAAGCAGGAAAAATCTTGCGAGCAATACTGGCAACATCTTTGGACATACATAAGTTTTTCATCTGAAAATCCAAGACTATAAACCTTGGAAACAAACCAAAACAGCTGACCAAGGCGGAATTTATTTCATCAATAAAAATCTGAGTAAAGAAGTGTCAGATGAAAAAAAACTCTTAGGTATAAACTCAAATCAATCACAAAGAGAAAAACAATGTCTGGCCTCAAACACCAATCAACAAGGATTAAGCAAAGCAAAAGGGTAATTATACATACTGTTGTATAGATATCTTTTTCATGACCTTGGATGGACTTGTATTGGCATTTGTTTTGGTTTTTACAGCAAGATTTTGGCACTGAATTTTTTGGCCAGCCGGGAGTGGTCATGTTAAGCCAATCCTTGTAGCTATCAGCACCACAACAATGAAATGCTTTAGCCTGGACATCATCAACAGCTTTCTTGATGCTGCCTTGCTTGTCTGTTGGGTATTTCTTCATGGCATCTTTCATACCTGTCTCAAGTCCTTTTTGAAGCTAGAAATATCATTTACCAAATTGTTTGAAACCACATGTAACAAAATATGATATTACTACAATTTAAGATACATGCAGGAATATGGTTTTATTTTTTTGGAATCTATACCTTACAATACAATTAATGAAAAGGGTAACCAGAAGATTAAACATTTTCAATTTGAATAACAAATGAAAGATGACAAAATTGTTTGCTATTTACGTATATTTGACTACAGTTTCCAGTAGTGAGGGTTCCAGTTGTATAGGGGGTCTTTGTTCCCCCTTTCCCTTTCAAAATTATTATTTGTTTCCTTTGTACCCCAGACAATTTCTAAAATGTTCCCTACATAAGTGTGTCAAACAAAAACTGTCTTGTAAGACTACCTATTTATAAAGTTGTCATGTTTAAAATGAGGAACCCATTGTAAATGTCCATCTACTCAAAACTTATGAATTGGTCATCTACTAATGCCTCTGAAATCCCTGAAGGTAAACAAAACATATCTTTTGCCATAGAAAATGACAACATAGCCAGCATTTTCATACACTACCGTTCGAAAAGTTTGGAAACGGTCGCTTAAAAATGGCCGCCAACAGCGGCCAAGGGCCTAATCAAAGAAATTTTCATTTGAACTTATAACATGACAGAAGAGTGTGGTTTTTCAAATA